>JAJMRY010000059.1:0-18313 GCA_030558145.1 Barnettozyma sucrosica
ACTGATGGTGGTGAGCAGACCGGTATTGTTTCTGAGTACACATCCACCGGAACTGACGGTGGAGTTGTCACTGGTGTGACTACGATTCCATTGACTGGTTCATCTGATGATCAATCTGGCCACGCTCCATACACCACTACCTACACTGGTACTAATGGTGGTGAGCAGACCGGTATTGTTTCTGAGTACACATCCACTGGAACTGACGGTGGAGTTGTCACTGGTGTCACTACGATTCCATTGACTGCTTCATCTTCTGATGATCAATCTGGCCACGCTCCATACACCACTACCTACACTGGTACTGATGGTGGTGAGCAGACTGGTATTGTTTCTTTGTTCTCAAGTAGCGGTTCTAACGTCCCGGTTGGTACTGACACTGTGACCCTTCCGTGGGTTGTGTACACAGTTACTGATGTGCATTCTCATGTTGTGACGCTTACCGTCACTGTTCCATGTGAGACTGCTACAGTGATTGATGGGAAAAAGACCAAGACTGAGGTTATTAGTAGAGTTGTGACTACAGATTCTCGTGGTGAATTTTACACCCAGACAGCAACATCTGAGGTTGTTGTTGTCACTGTTACCAGAGATCGTTCCGAAATCACCTCCACTGTGACTGTTCCATGTAAATCTACAGTCGAAACCGTTGTTTATGGTAAGACCGAGACGTTGGTTGTGAGTTATGTTCCAGTTACTGATTCGAATGGCTCTATCGTCACTTCCACCGCTATTGTGAGTGCTCCTGTAACTACATCTGGTTCAAGACAAACAATTTCCGTTTTCACTGATGGGAATGGTGGTGTTCACACCACAACTATTGGTAATGAAATTGGTCGTGGGTCTACTTTGACTGGTGTTGTCACTCAATCAAGTTTGAACCAACAAGGTCAGACAGTTGTGGAGACTGTTACTGTCCCTCAAGGTGAAGGCCCAACGAGTGGCGCAAGTACCCCAGGGGCTAGCGGTGTCGGAGCTGTTAGTTCTTCAACAAGTACCGCCGCTGTATCAACTCAATTTGGTGGTTCGGGCTCAGCCTTGAGCTCGAAGTTGTTGTTCTCAATTGTTCCATTGGTGTTGTCTCTATTTGTTTGATTTCGCTCAGATGGGGCCACAACAAGTGGCCCACATTATTGACTGACTCTGAATTTCTGGAGGCGGTATTTAAGTTTTATTTCTGAATTCGTTAGCTTGTGTCCCCTGATTTCATGAGGACTAATGTGATTGTTTTGCTTTAAGGACAGGAACATTAAAGGCATTTTCATTAAGACAATTTTGTATTCCAAATATATGGTTTATACTTTACTCATTCACATTAGGCTTTCGTTATAGTGATTTTTATCGTGGGTACGATAATTGTGGTTAAAAGGATTAGTGGCTGGATATCTCGTTTTATAGCACTCACGAGAAGAAAACTTCCACATTGCGAGGATCCACACATTGATGAGAGGAACAGAAGATGAGCAACAGCGAGTATTTCAAAAAGCGTACCTGTTAGGTCCCGTTATAGCAGATTCTGAATAGTGGGTGTGGGTGTAGGGTGTATTATGGGTGTGGGAGTATGGTTAAAAAAAGGAACTGTGGGTGTGGATGTGGGGTGGTGTGTGGCTATGAAAGGAAATCCTTCGCTGGGCTTCAGAGTTGGGAGGAAAGAACTCACTGTTCTTGTAAGTGGATTCATCATGGGCGATGAAGAAGCTTGGGGACTTGAGAGTTACTATATCATCACCATCTGATGGTATCTGTTGGTAAGATAATTTATGACCCATATCTATACGTAGTCCACATGACCCTTTCAATCAATCAGCGCCTTGTAATTCTCACGTGCTTATGAGCTCAATCCTAAATGTGTTTTAAAAAAACAAGAGATTGTGCGCCAAATGGCGAAATGGCGTATTTCTTTTTTATATTATTTTGCTAATCTACAAACACGCCTCAACTTTCAACCTTCCTGTCAAGTATGGTGGTCGATCTTTCAAAAACTAGAGGTAAAAATGTGTTCATAAACCCTACACAGGAGTTTTTACTGGTAGGGCTTTCTTCTTGGTGGATTCATCCTTCTGATTATCTGTCTTTTAAATGTCTTGAATCTCAGCACTACCAAGATCTGAAACATCCTTTTTCGCCATTCTGATCCTTGCCAATATCCTAACATTTGTGTACTGTAAACGCTGGATGGAAGAGAGAGAACAATCCTTGGGAAGTAGATCGATAGAGATACCTCTATTACTGTCCGTAGGAGGCTTAGCTGGCATGTAGAATGACCTTACCACGGCGTTAAAGTTTTTAATATGATCTCTATAAATGATAGCCATTAGATTAACCAGGAAAGCACAGTCGGTCTTTTCTCCACCTTGTCACCAACAAAAATGGTTTGGGCACGGTTGTTTTGAGACATATATGCCCGATGTTTCAACATCAATTTTATGAGAACTGCTGACTACTTGGGCGGTCACTACCACCGAGAGGTAATTCATGTATCTTCCAGGAACAAAATCGGCACTCGGGTGGGTTCTGAGAGTTATCCAATGTCAGTGGTGATGTGTAGTGACTTTTTTTATAGGTGGGTTTTCTTGGGCACAAAACCGAAGTTGTCTCACAGTTTGGTCTACACGCCTGAAGAGACTGGGGATACATTGCAGGTTGTGGTGTCTGCTAGATAGGAAATATCATCTCCGTGACCACTAATCCGGTGGAAATGCCAAGAACTGAAAAGGTTGATATTATTTTCAGTGGACAGATGATTCCGATTCGTGGCACTAGTAAATTTTTGAACACATTGTTTTTGTTTTTTTCTAAAGTGTTGTATAAGCATATAGCAGCATGAGTGTTGTTATTAAACAACCATGAATTAACGCTTCTTCGTCTTCCTCGTCTTCTATTGTTTTCACTGCTAAATATGTGTAGGTGGCAATAGGTTCAGAATCATGTGGACCGAAAAGCGGACCTGTGCCGGGAAATCGTGTTGTCTCTGATATGCGTTCAAACCAGCATCAGATTAAGTCCCCCATGTTTCTTGCCTGGTATAAAAGCAGGTGTACCACCCACATTAATAGCGTCTTTAGAACGTCAGTATTCTAATACAAAGTATTTACACAAACAATGTCAGAAATCACACTAGGTCGTTACTTGTTCGAAAGATTGAAACAAGTTCAAGTTAATACTATCTTTGGTCTTCCAGGTGACTTCAACCTTTCCTTGTTAGACAAAATCTACGAAGTTGATGGGTTAAGATGGGCTGGTAATGCCAATGAGCTTAATTCTGCATATGCTGCCGATGGTTACTCCCGTGTCAAAGGTCTCGGTGCTGTTATCACCACTTTTGGAGTTGGTGAGTTGTCTGCTCTAAATGGAATCGCTGGATCATATTCTGAGCATGTTGGTGTTGTCCATATTGTTGGTGTCCCATCCATTTCATCTCAGGCAAAGCAATTGTTGTTGCATCACACTCTAGGTAATGGTGACTTCACTGTATTCCACAGAATGTCCTCGAACATTACCCAAACAACAGCCTTCATAGAGGACATCAACTCGGCCCCAGCTGAAATTGATCGTGTCATCAGAGACGCTCACGTATACAAAAGACCAGTGTACTTGGCCCTTCCAGCCAACTTGGTCGATGATATGGTTTCGTCCTCCTTGCTAGACACTCCAATTGACTTGTCCTTGAAGCCAAATGACCCTGAGGCTGAAGCTGAAGTTATTGAGACATTGCTTGATATGGTCAAAAAAGCTGAGAACCCGATCATTCTGGCAGATGCTTGTACCTCTAGACACGACGTGAAGGCTGAGACCAAGGCTTTGATTGATGCTACTCAATTCCCTACTTTTGTGACTCCAATGGGTAAGGGTGTTGTTGATGAGCAGCATCCAAGATTTGGTGGAGCTTATGTTGGATCCTTGTCATCTCCAGAAGTCAAGGAAGCTGTTGAGTCTGCTGATTTGGTACTATCGGTGGGAGCGATGTTGTCTGATTTCAACACTGGTTCATTCTCTTACTCTTACAAGACCAAGAATATTGTTGAATTTCACTCTGACTTCATTAAGATCAAAAGTGCCACTTTCCCAGGTGTGCGCATCAAGTCTTTGCTAAAGAAGCTTGTTGACCAAATCGGAGCTGCTGCTGCCTCTTATGTTCCAAAGCCAGTTCCAACTTTGAAATTGTTGAACCCTCCAACTGCCTCAGAGACTCCACTAAATCAAGAATGGCTATGGACTAAGCTCTCATCTTGGCTGAGAGAGGGTGATGTTGTTCTAACTGAGACTGGTACTTCAGCCTTTGGAATTATCCAAACTAGATTCCCAAAACACACGATTGGTATCTCTCAGGTCTTATGGGGTTCTATCGGATATTCAGTTGGTGCCACACTGGGTGCTGTGGCTGCGGCTGAAGAACTGGATGCTAATAAGAGAGTTATCTTGTTTGTTGGGGACGGTTCCTTGCAATTGACAGTTCAAGAAATCTCGACAATGATCAAATGGGGTTTGAAGCCTTACCTTTTTGTTTTGAACAATAATGGTTATACCGTTGAGAGATTGATTCGTGGTGAGAAGGCTAGTTACAATGATATCCAGTCCTGGGATCATCAAGCTTTGTTGAAGACCTTTGGCGCGAACGACACCAACTCCGAATCTATCAGAGTTTCCACTACTGGTGAGTTTGAGAAGTTGGCTTCAGATCCGGCGTTTGCTACCAATGATAAGATCAGACTAATTGAATTGATGTTGCCTGTTATGGATGCCCCACAGAGCTTGGTTAAACAAGCTCAATTGACAGCTTCTATTAACGCAAAGTCAGATTAATGTTTTAGGAGATCGTCTAATTGAGTGTTGGCATTTCTTGGTTTATAATCAGGAAATAATAGGTAATCTAGTAATTTGATCGCATTGGTCGGAATGGCAGTTTCCAATTATTCGTAGCTCCTACTCTTGAATTTAATCTCTAAAAATGAAGGGAATGTTAACAAGGAAAGTAATGTTGTTCTATCCGAGGTAGCCCTTAATACTAAACTAAGAAGAATGATAGCCTCATTTATCTTCCGCACTGTATCGGCTGGTGATGATAATGATAAAAAGGAATTCATAACCGTGTTATCACATAGAGAGCTTTCATGTAGATTAACAGAGTACAATGAGGTTCTAGAAACAAGAAAAAAGATCCGGCACTATCTGTTTTGCATGACACCAAATTCCCGCGGACGAACGCTGTCTTTCTTTGTCGTAGTTTTTTCTGTGATTGTTTGTTCTTTCCCTAGTCAACTGCAATAACAGACAGCCCTGTTCAAGACATTCCTAGAAACCAAGAAGTAATACAATCCACTGGGATCCCTTATGAATGGAAACTATGCTTTCCCACAGCGGGAACAGTTGGGTTTGGACTGTCAGATTGGGTTTTGGTTTGGTCCCTTGACAACGACATTTTCACGGCGTATGATTATATCGTTGGTGTGATGTGTGCTGTGCTTGGATATTTGTGTTTGGGATGAGATGAGACTCGAGTCTCGACTGATTTACCTAGAGAGTGTTTGTTTAAGAGACAAGTTCTAGACCCCTTCCTTGTTGCGGACTGATTCTTCCTTCTTAAATCTCAGAAATACCATGTGTGGTGTTGCTTGGCCACACCAAAAACGAAAACACGCAATGATCCCAACCCCAGAGTTCAGAGTCTCCTCCTTATTTATCTCTTCTGATCTTGAATAAATCTCACTTACAGATTGTTTCAATGTGTCATCTCATGCCATTTGATGAATGACTTCTGACTGACCAGATTGAACTACTAAGCAATACTGCACAGTGTAAGCCTTTGATAGTTTCTAGTGCGAACAACGAAATACCCAAAAGTCACTGCTCAAGACTTTCTCAAAGAGGCGCCCACTCATTGGAGCAAAGATATGAAGAGGCAGAGAGCCTTGAGGAAACGAAGAGAGCCACAATAAATGGGGCGAAGAAGACATATGGTAACTGGGTGTGGCGAGCTTTGGATAGATGCGAGCTATAAATAGATACGAATTTTGGCCATGACGGGGTCTTGCTCTTGGCCGCTTCCTAAAGTTCATTCCGCTGTATTAGACATTGCCTTGTTCCCTGTAACAGTAGGACATTTACCAAGTTCTTGAATAGATAACCGCAGTTTCGGGCCTAAATTGAGGCAATGCTTACCAGGTCATTTTCGTCATAAAGCTGGCAGTACTTCTGTAGCTTGTCCCGTGCTTTTCAATGGCCTGCTTCAAAGGCCTGATATTGAAAAGTTTAATCTGGTAAAAGAACGGTGCATTGTTTGTGTATCTCTTGACAAATTTTCTTTCTTTCTCTGAGATTTCTGCACCACCACATGAGTCTAACCGAATATTAAAGAAGACCGTGAAACGGTGAAGAGTGGAAAGCGCTTCATTGATTAGGGGTACCTTCATTGAAAACAGCTTTGTCAAGCTGTTTAGAGTGGACAGTAGCAGAAAGGATGAGTTGATAACCTTCCAATACTCTTCACTTATTGACCGCTGGTGCAAAGTGTTCACCGTTGCTTCTGGAATATGATCAATACTAGCTAAAATGGTTTTGGATTCCTCACTAGCTTCAAAAAAAAATGAATAGACCCTTCTGTATCCTTGATGCAATTGAAGAAGAGATCAATTTGCATTCTTCTTTTCTGTAAGAATGAGAATAATTCAAAGGTAGAGTTCCAAGGTGCTTTAACATCTAATGGAAGAAATATGTTGCCTTTATTCACATCCTCAACCTTACCACCTTTTCTAATCCACATCATATAAAATATTTACCCAAAGAAATGATGCTCTTTGTAGCAACAAGAGTTTCTGAAATTCGGTAAAAATTCTAGAATTCGATTAATTTCTTCCGTCACCTTCCCAGTTGAATAGTGGATTAATGAGAAACCCTTCACTATCAACACCATGCTGTTCGGCCTCTTCAGCCTCTTCTATCTCGGCGTCCAAGTCAGAACTTGGTTCTCTATCATGATCAATGTCGATAGAGGTGACTCCACTTACGGTATCCAAGAAGGCCTTGCTTACCAAGTTCAAAACATGGTTCAGACAAGGCGCACAATTGGAAGCATTTAATTGTCCGCATACCGGGCCAGTCTTTGGGTGTTCATATGTTCTATTCACGACTTCACAATAATTACCAAGACTTTGCTCCAGCTTTCTCAGAGCGGCAAGATTATTGGAGGCATCATCACTTGTAACAGAACATATTTGTTCAGTGATACCTGGTAGTGAGAATATCTTTAGCAGTTCCTTGCAGATGGTTTAAGCAATGTGTCGTTCAAAGGAAATTTCTGTGAAGCCAATGGTACGATCTGTGTATCCCACTTCTTTCGAGTAGAAATGAGCCAAAACACCTATGAATTGGTGCTTGTTATTCATACTGGACTATAGGTCCATTGAAATGGAGATGCCCGGAGCATCATGTAATCTCTTCTTCAATTAGTCTTCGGGTGTGTTCTTCCGCTTAATTGCAGTACCTGCAATTGACGGCGAGTATGTACAACAGATTTTGGGAATTGTTGATCGATGCTAATGTGACAGGTTTTTCTTAGTAGCATCTGGAAGTACTTGTTCTCAATTCTAACGAAAGGGGTTCCGTGGTTACGAAGAAGCACATGGCAACTTTGTTAACCATCGCCAGATTCTTCGGTGCCAATTTTGGAGGATGCATGATTGTTTGATGACCCTAGTTGGGAATCTTGGTATCTAGGATTTGTTTGGCTCGAACATTGCTCTCAGTATCTTTAGGCAATTGTTGAATGTTTCGTTCCCTCAAGGGTGAGATCGTATGTAGGAGCAAGTTTCCTGCGGAATTACCCACTTGTTTAGTGGGTGAAACTTGTCGGGTGGGCAATAGCTTCTGGGACTTGCGCCAGATTAAGCGGGATCCTTGGGTGGGACAGTATCAGGTTGGACAAGATCAGGTGTTAAAATCTACCACCCCGGTTACCGAGGCAATGTCTTCCCCATCACTCAAGGCGAAGAACTCAACTTTTTTGCCACGAGAACTCCTTCCTGGTTCCTCAACGTTCATTGTATCATCTTTTTAGACAGTATCTTGTTTAATCTTGCCGCAGTGCTCAACGGGATCCCCAAAAGGGCCTGACATCTCTTGTGAAACAATACGGGGTAAAGAACCCGAAAGGCGTGAAAAGAAAAAAAGAGAATATATTCCATATTGGGACTATTTCCTATTGTAGAAACCGGAAAGGATACGAATATTGAACTGACTATGCGTTATCCTTAAAATGCGGATACAGATGATGAAATTTCAGAAATCTGCCATGTCTAATTATTTCAGACACAACGATGTTTTACTAGTGTGTGTCCGTTTATCAATTCACAATATTCAGTCTGCTCCTCAAAGCAGGTCATTTCCTTTCGATTACGCGTCCTGCTTTAGATTTAACTAAATATCTAATTATACCAAATCAGGCAGTTTTCTACTTTGGGATAGATGGGGGGGGGGATGTGGATGCGGATATCCTAGGTTTTGACTGATCCGTCGTCAACCTACGGATCACGAATACAAAACAAATTGGGGAAAGTGCGATGCCTAGGGCTGTGTTGCAGAATTTCTCTCCCTGAAACTCTATTTCCACGAGAAGGTTTGAACTTTAGTTTAAGCAAGGCGATCGAAAGTGTCAGTGTAAAGTATCGTGGACTAACAGCTTTTGTTACGAAGCCAAGTCTCAAGTATTTAGTAGTGGTTCAGATCTAAGAATCCTGGTTGATCTCCGCTCCCCTTGATAAGTGGCCAAATCTTTGCTGTGGTCCACCCTAAAAAAGTTATTAGCCCTGGTTCGTCCTTTCAGCATGAAAACCCCGCGAGCTGAGGGTCAGGTCGCAATCTTCCACAGCAGGGAATAGCCATAGCACGTAAGTTAGAGAACTCATATGTGTACCTACTTCTAGCCTCCTAGTTTTAAATGATTCTGAATGATAGATTTGCACTTCTTCATGTCTCACAAAGTCAGTTTAAAATGGATGCTCTCTGGTTAATGAAAAATATGCACTCAAGAGGAGAAGAAGAGTGGGTGGCTGTCTGGAATTTAGCTGTTTCTTTCATAAATAACTGAACGGCAATAGGCCAGTTCCGAGACATGAACTCTAGGCACGTATTGCGGGAAAATGCGTCAATTTCCAGGTCTTCTAGATCCGCCATTTCTGCTTATTTTTTCTTTTTTGTGAGACATTCATGCTTGATGGAGTCTTTAAACAGCTGCCGCATCGCATGCTCTGCCGAAAGCAGATTTCAACATAACACATGCATGCATTTCAGGCCATGTCATATACCCTACACATCTACGCATAGTGTTCACTTTCTGGTTAAGCCACCTAAGCACTAGATTTCCTCTTCTCGTGTGTTTCCAAATATTTTAGGTGCGTTGTCCATGCGTGAGCAAAATGTTAACCAATGTAAACAATTCTAAAACAAAAACGGGACAAAAGTGTAGGGAAAAACTCATGGTTCTTCAGGATGTGCAGTAGTGATCAGAAAAGAGGTGCTTGAATATTAAAGTATGATTTGATGAGCAATCTTAGAAACTCCTTTTGATAATCGCACGGACGACTTCAGACACACTCCAGAAGGTTCTAGCGGGTGCGCCAGTTGGGCATCTTCTTAAGATTTTGATTTGCAGAAGCAATCGGTTGATGCACTGAAGCTAGTAAGGACCAGATGTGAGAGTGTGAAATGTGGTTCCTGTTTGGAATAATGTAGAAGAGGACACACTAAACTTCAGACAGGGCTCATCCATCCGCCGAAAACCAAGACGTCTCTGCCTAAAAAGCACCAGAGGAAAATTGCAGCTTTGCAAGTATTCATATTGAAGAAATGGCGGTTTCCTTAACGAAAAGATAGCAAAACTATCTATTTAAGCCTGCAATTTAAAGTACTGCGATTTTAGAACTAATGAACTTATAGGTGCACTAGACCAATTAAAGAAAAATTCATCTTTCGATTAACTGACATTCCCAACTCTCTAGTTGTATGAAACTTGTAGTGAATTGCTGAAATCCCCTCTATAACTTCTTCTAATTCTGTTGTACAGCTCGTGACGCACCCAAATCAAAGCCCAAATCTCGGGGTTCGTCACCAATATACGAGGAAAGAGATTTAACATTCCTCTTGGACGATTTGAATATTTGTGGCCAGTATAGATCACAACCAGGATTGCATCAACCCGGAAATAACTTTGGAAAAGTTGCTCATAGCTCAAATAGTGTCCAGGTCTCTTTAAACCGTCACAAGTTGACTTAGTTGGCAAAAAGTGCGCACAAGCTAACAACTACCCACCTCACATCTGCAGCTTCTAAAAGGAATAAAAAGAGAAGTTTCATTAGAGAGTTTCCCATATACTCCAAATCGTACATGACAAGAAAAACGAATGACCTTGACCCCAGCACATAATAATTTTTAATCGACACAATTTTGCCCCAATATGGATTACATACAAAAAAGAAGTAATTGCATGACTTCGTCATCCAACATTAAAGGAAAAATAGAGAACAGCAACCTGGAACTAAGCCAAGAGGGAGCATGATCAAAATAAGCTTGACACGTGGGTACGGTGCTTATTGAAGAGCCAAAAGCTCTAACTGAAGTTGGGCAGCTTAGCAACTTGCTGGGAGCTTGGAGATCAATACGCATCCTTCTGCTTCCATAAAGATTATTGCTGAAGTAAAATATTTCTTTGTGGAAGTGAGTAGCTGAAGACTATGGTTATAGGTAGAATGTTGGCAAAATGATAGAGAAAACACACAAAAACGTGAGAGTTGCTACCGAGATACCATTCATAGGCGCTCTTCAAGCTGAATTTTGTGAATACCTCTGATTCCTTCTATGCAGTGACTAACGAGTGATTAAGAAAATGTTGCCCATTCCCAAACCTTTGCCGTCCTTCTTGCTCGCAGTCTGCCGCAATTTTGGCAAAAAGCGGAGAGACGCTTAGTCGACCGAATCTAGAGGTGTTCATTTTTGCTGTGACCACTATTCCAATTTGAGGTGCGAGTATTGTTCAGATAAACAGGGGAAATACTCAGAATGAACGGGATACAGAGATGTACTCGATCACTACTTCATGAACAAGTAATGGTGAGGGGAGGGATTAAGGCATCCAGGAAATTCTCACAACTTTAAATTTAATATCCCGCATCGTACCATGAGTTTCTTTATTAGCCAATTACATAGCTCAGTTCTGAAGTTTCAAATCGTCGATGTCGGGTAACCTCACCCAATTTTACAGTGCAGGACTTTGAGACAATGCTCGATCCCGCATAATCTGTGCAGCATCCATAGAACTTGTCTACATGGTAGGCGCAACATGCAGCTTGGTGAATTTTTTAGTTGAGAAAAGAACAGAAGTGCAAAACGCAGAAGTGTTACAACCCTAAGCCCATTCTAAACTAATCACATATTATACTACCGACAGCGCATTTAAGGACCGGTTTTAATCCCATCAGGATGTTTCAATCACGTACGAGTCGCTTTTAAAGGGAGCCATGACTTGATTTACGAACAGCAACAGAGTTCGCAGCCATCGTCATTCCCGGACTTCTGCTAACAGCAATCTGGGTTGCTTTTTTGTTGCAGCTGCAAACAAGTATTTTACTTGTGATGAGGTTCGCTCCAGGTCCTCAGATCTTTCCAAAGTTTTTGCGTGGCTTGGGTTTAATCCTGTCTACGATCCTGTCACAGACGGTAATATGAAGGTCAGCGTTCACTATTAACTTGGCTCTTCATGGAACCGTCATGATTTTTTTTCGACTACAAGTTTCCAAAGAAAGATTCTGCCACCTTTAGAAATTCGTTCACCCCAACCAGAAACTGGAAATCTTTTGAAGATAGGATCTCCAGGTCACCAGATGTAGCACTTCCCAGATATGAATAGTCTCCTGGTGTACATATTCACTCCAAGGATTTTGTTTCCACTGCAACCACCGCGACTCCAATTGTTGACTCTTGATCATCTCACGGTTAACCCCCCATAAACTCTCACCTGCCCTGGTACTGAAGGTGGTCAGAACACAGGTATTGTGTTCTACTATCCAACAACCAACTCAAATGACTCGTTTGCTGCTGGTAAAGCCGCCATTTCAAATGTTGACTTGTTTACTTACAATCGAAAGACTGTATATACCACCAACTAGACTGGTAATGATGGTAGGCAGAATACTGGTGTTGTGACCCTATGGCCAACAACTGGTGCTGATCATGTTGTGGGCACAAGTGCCATGACCTCACCATATGATGCTGTGTACATTGTGACTGGTATCCGCTCTACAGTTCAGACGTTCACAGTGATTGAAGGAAATAAGACAAATACCAAGGTGATCAGCAGAATTGCCACCACTCTTTCCTGGGGTGAGATTTGTACCAAAGCTGTTACATCTGATATTTTTGTTGCAGCTATCACTCAAGAGACTTTCTTTTTAGTGGCAACTGCTTCTGTTAGTCGACATTCTGGACAGTGGCTTATGTTAAGACCGAAACTTTGGTTCTAAGCTATGCTCCAACTACGCACTCAAATTGCTCTATTGCTGCGTTCACCACAGTTGCTAATGCTTCTGAGACTGTTTCTGTTGGTGTACGACAAGCAATTTCTGTTGTCACTGGAGGTTATGGTGAGGTTCAGTCCAGAACCGCTGGTAACGATGTCAGTAATGGGTTCGAGACAGCCGGTTCTGTTTTCATCTTTATCACTGATGGTGTCACTCACGCTGGAGTTGTTGATACTCAGGGAATTGTCAACCAATTAGATTAGACTGTTGTGGAGACGAGACCACTACTGTCCAAACCAGTGCTACCACAGCCAGTGGTACAGGCTCCCCAGACTCAAACACTGTTCACTCCTCGACAAGTATGTAACCCGTTTCAACTCAATTTGGTGGTTTATCTGCGCTGAGCTCTTAGTTGCTGTTCTATATTGTTCCATTGGTGCTCATCTCCTTGGATAGACTGTTAGACTCTAGAGCTATATTGTGGGCCCTTTGTTTTGCCCCATCCTTTCGACCGACCTGAATTTCCAGTAGTTGGTCTATAGATTTTATTATTTTTTCATTAAAGCCTCTATCCAGGTCAGGACCTAGAGCTTTTTCCATAAAACATCATTCTATTCCAAATTTCTAGTTTGTCATGATATTTGCTACTTGTACATTTGTAGTGAGTTTGTGTTTATTTTTCAAAATACGTGCTATGGGTTTGAGACACGCAGAGTTATCAAAGAGCCACTAGGTTGGTAGATACTGGGTGATCAATTGTCAATTTCGGGTATATGAGACCCATAAATCTGATGTTAAGATGACGAGTTTCATTTGATCTTGAAAGAGGTCCAACTGGACATCACGTTAAAGACACATCGTAATGGAGTCTTGGTGGATGAAGAGCTCGGTTTCACAATTCTTGCTACTTTGTGACATGCTTATACTCCGTACATTTGGATAATTCAGCGCTATGAGAAAGTTTTTAAGATATCAGGTGGAGTTTTCTCAAACGTACCTTAGGGGACTACTTGGTTGGAAAGTTACTTCTGCTTCAAATCATGGTTAAACCCTTGGAATTCTTACAAGGATAGAGAGTATTTTACCTTGAGGCCTGTTAAATCATAGCGGTTGAGTCTGGGTTTGCCGAATATGCTTTACATATTCAATATTGAATTCCATTAATATTGCACCCCAGTTGGTCTTTAGCTCACTCCAGACCTCCAAGAAATTAGTGAGTCATAACAGCATCTAAGATTGCGGATGCTGCTGAAAATCGGGCAGTGGACAGCTTCCCACCCTCATGTGGAAGTATGCTCTTTCACACACGGGTATAGCGATTATTCACAATTAGTAAAAAAATGATGGAACTAGTTGCGCACAACTGTCGCTATCTAGAAACTGCTTGCAAAATAGTTAAATCCAATTTTAGGCACCAGAAAAGTCCTTGAGCCACCTGGAATTGAGACAAAACCTTCTCAACATTTGTTTGTTAACATCGAAACCTCTCTTTCCTTGAACACTGGATGTTCAGATTTCCATAAGTGACTCGGGCTGTAAGAAATTAAGTTTTAATGATCTTTAGACATACATGCATATATGCACTTACCTTTAGCTTGAAGAATTTTTCCAGAAGGAGTTCCCTTCTGGAACCTGGAATGTTCTGTGTTGGACATGAGAAGAGAACCTACACGAAGGAATGGTCTCAGTTTCAGTTGGAAAGTTGAGACAGCAGAGTATCATGTTTTTTCACCAAAACTAGATACATTTGAAATTCCAAACCAGATCTAAACATGCATTTTTAAGGCTTCCAGTGACATTTCTTCAGGTTTAAGCTATTTTTTATCAACTTGGTGAATGAAAGTCCCAACAAAATTAGCTTTCTTTATGAAAACACGGTCTATATCGAACTTATCCCTTCGGCCATCTTAAAAGCTCGGGAGGCTGAAGATCGAGGTTTTGCAAACTTCCAAAGTTTGGAATAAAATATGGTATAAACATTAGAGAACCGACATACACATCTGGAAAGGGCGGAAGTAGTAACAAAGTAGACATTACTATTTAAAAGTTAAGCAATTGTACGAATTGATACATGAAGATGCACACTGCGAGATACACTATTGTGATGAATGAAAATCTATGCCGTGGTGTATTCAATACTTCAGTTTGTTCAAGTATTCTACCGCTTGCTGTTGATTAGTCTAGATCTACTATAAAGTTTGAATTGGATTTTATTTTATCAGATTGGGGTTTGAGAGAGTATAGACTATCTCCACATCCGTGTTCGTGTTTTCGATTTCCACGTGAAATTCTATTCCAGAAAGAAAGAAACAGGAGTAGAAGTGAATTAGATACCCATCAACACAATACAAGTCTACAGGGCTTTACCCCTAGGAAAAAGGGGCACACAACAGCCGGATAATGTGGCTAGCTCAAAAAATAAAGTCAACGTTGTATTTTTTTCAGATCAAGTTAAGTTTGCCGGTGTTACTATTTTGAAGCTCAAGTTGAACTAACCTTCCTATCACGGAATGTTCGTCTTTGATCTAAGGCAACGACCGTAACTCGATGGTGTACGCATCTTCCTTCGAAAGTGAGAAGTGCATCAGGTTCTAACTTACAAGGAAATCGTGGTCTGTAGAATTATCGGTGGCTAGAGCTGGAATGCGACGATTCTTTCGGTCCAAAGTACGAAGACGGTAGGTGCCGCACGTGGTTGTCCAGGACTAGTACTTGATACAGCGCAGTACTCCGTGCAGCAGCCCGCAGTGCAACTAGCTAACTTCTTAAAAATTGTAAGTTTCCTCAGCCCAGTCGGCCGTTATGAGAGCGTTCAAATCTTTCCGGCTTGTCCATTAACAGACATCAGCTCGCTATTCCTACAGTGATCATTCATCGTATCTTGCTTTTTCTCAACTATGGTTATTTTAGTATTTGCATGGAGGGCAAATAACTGCTGCTGCCACTTCCGCTCGATGATGACCGCAACCAGCAGCCGGGTAGCTTTGCCAAATTCTGCGATACTGTAGGACTTTGAGACAGTATGTGCAGGCGCATAAACAGTGCAGCACTCATAGAACTTATCCAGCACGGCTGAGCTCACAAACGAGCGAAGAAGTTCTTAAACTGAGACAAGAACTAGGGTGCAGAACGCAAATCCATTCAAAAACGGCCCAATAACACCCCCAACTTGCATACATCTACCTGTTCTAATCTCTTGAGTTCCAACCACCTACCATCAGACTATAAAAGGGAGGCATCGCCCAATTACATCAAGTATTCAAGCAACCGGACTTGTCAACAGGAATCTCAAGAGTTTGCAGCCATGATCATTCCCAGAATTTTGCTAACGGCAATCTGGGTTTCTTTTGCTGCAGCTGCAAACAGCTATTTTACTTGTCATGAGGACCGCTCAAGGACCTCAGATCTTTCCAGCGATATTGTGTGGCTTGAGTTTAATCCTGTCTACGATCCCGTCACAGACGGCACTATGAAGGTCACCGTTCACTATAGCCTTGATTCTTCATGGAACCGCCATGATGTTGTTTTCGACTACTTCTCTCCAAAGGACAACCCTCCAACCATTAGCAACTCATTCACCCCAACCCCAAACTGGAAATCTATTGAAGATTTTAGTTCCTCGAGCAGAGTATACACCAGATACCAATGGTATCCTGGTGTTCTGAAGGGTTCATACCAATATGATATGACCATAACCACCTCCCAAATGAAGGATTGGTCGTTCAATGTTTCCTACGCGCATCAGAATAATGGAGTCGGTACTAAGGGTCGTGCAAGTCTGAACTGTGTTGTCACAACCCCTTCTTCTTCGTCAATAGAAGCCTCATCTCAAAGTGGATCGTCAGTTGTATCAGCTTCCGACGTCACCTATTCGGCTGCCACAAGTAACCCACCATACACCACCACCTACACTGGTACTGATGGTGGTGAGAACACTGGTATTGTGTCTGAGTACCCAACCACTGACTCCAACGGCGGTGTTGCTACTGGTACCACCACCATTCCAATTCTTGGATCTTCTTCGAACTCTGAGGATTCTCACAGTGGTGTTGCATCTAGTTCCTCTTTGGTGGATTCTTCCTCTGTGGTCTTCCAATCTTCCTCTCACGCTGAGTCTTCCTCTGTGCTGTCCACCACCATTCCGGAGCAAGAGTACTACTGCTACCAAGCTGGTGGCGCAGCTGGAACTATCTCGCTGCAATCGGATCCCGTTTTGAATAGCGATAACAGCATGCATCTAACAGTCCAGCTAAAGGCTGCCTCCTCCTGGGACTCGGAACAAGTCTTTTTCGATTATCGTGGAACAAACCCTGATTCGCTTATCACAAATTCGTTCACTCCGATACCTGGTTGGGATTCCAGTCTGAGTAACAATATGCCTCCAGACAGAAGATGGGGATACCAACCTGGCGTTTTTCATGGGGCACACACCATTGACATGAATATCCAAGTTGCCCAAAGAGTTCCATGGCACATAGAGATGTATTTCTTTACAGCAAGCCACCCGAATCCTGGTTTGGCAGTGGGATGTCGTTTTAGAACGATCAGATCGTCCTCTACTACAAGTAGCTCTGCTACGTTATCTGCTGACCCCGCATCTTCCTCTCACGTTGAGTCTTCCTCTGTGGTCTCCCAGTCGTCCTCTCACGTTGAGTCTTCCTCTGTTGCATCATCTAGTCCCTCATCAGCTGCTTCTCCATCCCCTTCTCCAACCTATGAGCACCACTGCTACCAAATGTTTGGTGACGGAAAAACCACCACCTTGCAGTCTGAGCCGGTTTTGGGTAATGACGACATAATGCACCTGACCTTCAACTTGAATCCTGCTCCTGAGTGGGATTCGGAACAAATGCACCTGGTGTATGGTGTACCAGCATATCCATACCCTTACATTACTACTACCTACACGCCACCTCCAGGAGGAGTACTTTCAGAAGATCAGGTCAACCAAAAATGGCTATACGCGCCAGCTGTTCTCACTGGTACACACGCGATGCCTATGACTATCAAGGTCAACCAGAAAGTCAATTGGATGATTGCTGTGCAATTGTACCCTGACTCACAGAGTAACCCAGATAGTGCGTTAGTGGTCGGATGTGACTTTGTTGAGGTTTCTGCATCATCTGAAGTATCATCCTTTACTGTTGAATCCTCTTCTAATGACTCCTCAGAAGGATCCTTATCCACTGCTGAGTCATCTGAAGTATCCTCCTCTGCTGTTGAGTCATCTGCTACTGGTTCCTCAGCTGCTGAATCTTCTGGAGCATCCTCATCTGCTGTTGAGTTCTCTGAAGGATCCTCCTCTGCAGGATCATCTTCTACTGAATCATATGGAGCATCCACATCCCACGATTTGAACCCACCATACACCACTACCTACACTGGTACTGATGGTGGTGAGAACACTGGTATTGTGTCTGAGTACCCAACTACTGATTCCACTGGCGGTGCTACTGCTGGTACCACCACCATTCCAATCATTGGATCCTCATCCCACGGTTTGAACCCACCATACACCACTACCTACACTGGTACTGATGGTGGTGAGAACACTGGTATTGTGTCTGAGTACCCAACCACTGACTCCAATGGTGGTGTTGCTACTGGAACAACCACTATTCCAATTGTTTCCTCATCATCCAATTGCGGTGACGGCCATGCAAACAGCTATTTTACTTGTCATGAGGACCGCTCAAGGACCCCAGATCTTTCCAGCGATATTGTGTGGCTTGAGTTTAATCCTGTCTACGATCCCGTCACAGACGGCACTATGAAGGTCACCGTTCACTATAGCCTTGATTCTTCAT
>JAJMRY010000060.1:0-16558 GCA_030558145.1 Barnettozyma sucrosica
CGATGGTGCTGAGCAAACCGGTGTTGTTTCTGAGTACACCTCCACTGGTACTGATGGTGCTGTTGTCACCGGTGTAACTACCATTGATGGTGCAGTAGGCACCACAAAGACTTCGAAGTCCGGTACCGCTCCATACACCACTACCTACACTGGTACCGATGGTGCTGAGCAAACCGGTGTTGTTTCTGAGTACACCTCCACTGGTACTGACGGCGGTATTGTCACTGGTGTCACTACCATTCCATTAGCTGCTTCTTCTTCTGACTCTAACTCTGGTCACGCTCCATACACCACTACCTACACTGGTACCGATGGTGCTGAGCAAACCGGTATTGTGTCTGAGTACACCTCCACTGGTACTGATGGCAGTATTATCACTGGTGTCACTACAATTGCTGTTGATGGTACGACTTCCTCAGCCAACTCTGGCAATGCTCCATACACCACTACCTACACTGGTACCGATGGTTCTGAGCAAACCGGTGTTGTTTCTGAGTACACCTCCACTGGTACTGATGGCAGTATTGTCACTGGTGTCACTACAATTGCTGTTGATGGTACGACTTCCTCAGCCAACTCTGGCAATGCTCCATACACCACTACCTACACTGGTACCGATGGTGCTGAGCAAACCGGTGTTGTTTCTGAGTACACCTCCACTGGTACTGATGGTGCTGTTGTCACCGGTGTAACTACCATTGATGGTGCAGTAGGAACCACAAAGACTTCGAAGTCCGGTACCGCTCCATACACCACTACTTACACTGGTACCAATGGTGCTGAGCAAACCGGTATTGTTTCTGAGTACACCTCCACTGGTACTGACGGCGGTATTGTCACTGGTGTCACTACCATTCCATTAGCTGCTTCTTCTCCTGACTCTAACTCTGGTCACGCTCCATACACCACTACCTACACTGGTACCGATGGTGCTGAGCAAACCGGTATTGTGTCTGAGTACACCTCCACTGGTACTGATGGCAGTATTATCACTGGTGTCACTACAATTGCTGTTGATGGTACGACTTCCTCAGCCAACTCTGGCAATGCTCCATACACCACTACCTACACTGGTAGCGATGGTGCTGAGCAAACCGGTGTTGTTTCTGAGTACACCTCCACTGGTACTGATGGTGCTGTTGTCACCGGTGTAACTACCATTGATGGTGCAGTAGGCACCACAAAGACTTCGAAGTCCGGTACCGCTCCATACACCACTACCTACACTGGTACCGATGGTGCTGAGCAAACCGGTGTTGTTTCTGAGTACACCTCCACTGGTACTGACGGCGGTATTGTCACTGGTGTCACTACCATTCCATTAGCTGCTTCTTCTTCTGACTCTAACTCTGGTCACGCTCCATACACCACTACCTACACTGGTACCAATGGTGCTGAGCAAACCGGTATTGTGTCTGAGTACACCTCCACTGGTACTGACGGCAGCATTTTCACTCGCGTCACTACAATTGCTGTTGATGGTACGACCTCCTCAGCCAACTCTGGCAATGCTCCATACACCACTACCTACACTGGTACCAATGGTGCTGAGCAAACCGGTATTGTTTCTGAGTACACCTCCACTGGTACTGACGGCGGTATTGTCACTGGTGTCACTACCATTCCATTAGCTGCTTCTTCTTCTGACTCTAACTCTGGTCATGCTCCATACACCACTACTTACACTGGTACTGATGGCGCTCAGCAGACCGGTATTGTTTCGCAGTTCACCTCTACTGGCACTGTTGGTCCTGCTGGCACAGGGACAACCACATTACCTTACGTTGTTTACACAGTCACTGATTCTCTTTCGAATGTGGAAACGTTTACAGTTATTGTCCCTTGTGATACTGCCACAGTTGTGGATGGTACAGGAAAAACCATAACTGAAGTTATTAGCAGAGCTGTTACTACTAATTCGGTAGGATCGATCCTGACCCAAACTGTCACTTCTGAAGTTAAGGTAACAACTGTTAGTGAGAATGGTGGCGTGTTCACTGCTACTGTCACTGTTCCTTGTGAATCGACCTTCGATTCAGTCGTTGGTGGGGTGACCAAGACAATGGCTGTCACTTATTTCCCTACTACAAACTCGCAAGGTTCCATTATTACCTCTTCTTCTGTCGGTACAGCTGATTCTCAAGTTGGTTCAAAACAGACTATATCTGTTAGTACTGACAGCAACGGTTTTGTTCACACTAGTACAGTCAGCAGCTTATCAAACCACACAACCACTTATGCCGATGATTCGGGTAGAACTACAACAGCAACTGTGGCTCCAATTGTCGGTTCAGGCATTGTATCAACAGTGAATGGTCATGCGCAGTCTACTGGCTCTGCACCATCGACTTTAACGACTTCGGTTGGTAGTGCTGGTGGCTCAACCACTCCTGCGATCTCAAGTCCTCTCCAGGGTGCTGGTTCCAAGCTCAACCCTAAGTGGTTGGTCGTTTTTGTTCCATTTGCTTTAACTTTTCTATGTTAACTGTTTCTGATGGGATGTTTCTCTGTTTTTTAACACTGCTTTGACACGCAGGTTGTTGTTTGATCCCTTTCATTTTCTGAAGTGATCGATCGACTGACCGTTCGATTCTCAATCCCTTTTAAAGGGAATTACTTAACTTGCGTCATCCAGATTTCATGATTGACTTGCTTTTTACAGTTTAAGTACGCTTTGTTAGTATTTTATAATTATATGTTGTTCATATTTGGTGATGTATTATTCTACCTCGATTCGCTTCTCTTAGTATCATTGAAAGAGATATCTTTGAGCCTGTTGGACACCCTTGTCAAAACCTTGCTCCCACTCCCAAAGAAACTTTGAGTTCCCTCTGTGTTGGATATGCTCAGTTCTTCGGGCCGCTTTCCAGGAACTGATTCTTCCAATAGTGGACCCGTTAAACCTACCAAACTCAATAGCATCGGCCCATCCTGTGGTAAAACCATCCCTGTATCTCCAATGTTCGTAGTTCTCACTGCGGTTTTGACCAGTCCAGTATTTGGAATGTGTATCTAACTCAACACCAAGGGAGATTTGAAAGTCGTTCTCTGTAGGTTCCGTGTTGATGCCGATGAGGCGAGGTGGGAGATTCCCAGATTCAACTTGAGGAACGAATCCCCATTCGCCACCGTCACCCTCTTCAAACTTATACGTCCAGAAATAGAAGCCAGCGTCTGCACGAGATGTGATATTCTCGTAGAGTGACTGAGCAAATCGATGGACTAGTTTTCCCCGATCTCCTTGAGTCCTACCCCAAGAACTTCCATCAAGAACATGGGAATACTCACCAACTATAATGTCTGCAAATCCGCTCAGATCAGTGAGGCAATCATCTTGTAAGTCATTGATAATTTGCTCAGGCGACTTACCTTTGTCTGCGTCATCGAAACAGCGATATACATGTGCATCAATGACCACACCAATCGACTGTCCATTGAGTTTCGATTCCTTTTCGTTTACCCACTTAACCCACTGATCTGCCCACCAACCATCTGAAATAATGACAGGGAGGGTGTTATCAATGCTGCGAATACGTTTGATTGCTTTGGAATAATAAATCTTCTGAGCAGTTGCATCGTTGCTAAACTCAGCCTCATTAACAATCTGCAGACCAACAACATTGTCAAACCTCGCAATATCTCTCACAATGAATTCCAAAGCAGCAATAGCGATTTTTTCATTCTCTCTATCTATCCAAAACCCTGCTCTTTCAAGTTTCAATCCACTGTGTTCCGCTGAATTAGCACCACCTGGAAGCGCGTGAAGATCAAGCAAAATACCAATATCGAATTCATTCGCCTTTTCAATGATGCTCTTCACATAAGTCCAGGCATTCCGGTAAACGTTGGCTATTTGACTGAAAGGAGTTCCCGATGTGAAAGATCCTCCATCAACGTGCCAATAGCCAAACGGCAACCTGATACTTGTGACCCCTTTTGACTGTAGCCATTTCCAGTCGCTCTCTTGAGCATAAGAACTCCAATGGCTCTCTAAATCAGTTCTGGTTTGTTCAACCCCGTGCTTGGAGATGTATGCTCTGATACCATCAAGTTCGTTTTCAGTACCATCAATCATGAATTTGTGAAAGATGAATTTCTCCAAAAGGAACAAGGATCCAAAGTTCACACCATAATTGAACCTGTTTTGAATTATTGACTTACGCGTAGGTGGTGCACCTGGTGGAGCAGCAGGGGAAGCTGCATTGATAGATTCCTCAATAAGTCCAATGCTTTTCACTTTGTCCAAGAAGCGCATTGGGTTCTGGTCACCAATTTGCCTATATCGAATGTGTCTAAAGATTGCTTGTTTGCCACTACAATTTAAAACCGGGTAACACACGATCTGATCTACACACAATATCATTAAGGTACCAGTGTAAGGCTTACTTTAATTTGGAAACTGCTCCACTCGTTGATCTAGTAGCAGCGGTCGAAGACTTCCTAATACCACCGTGACCAATGGCCGTGTTCTGGGTTTGCGTGGACAGCTTGGACCTGACTCTGGCACCGGAAGCCACTCTGGACCTGCCCTTTGGTAGATTTAGACTAGAATCTGAAGAGTTTGGTGGGGAAGAAATTGTCTTTGTGGTAGTTGTGGTGACTGTTTTGGTATATTTAATGCTTGATTGGGAATCTTGTGTATCGTCAATGTTCTCCTTAGTAGAAGCGTATCCAGAAACACCCTCTCCTTCTTCCTCCAGATCAGAGTTGTTTCGATTGCTGTAGTTTCTTTCTGGGGATTTTCTAGGCTGCCCTGGACCTTGGGCTTGTACAGCTTTGCGAACTGATTTATGCAAGTTTGAGGTGCCAATGCTGATCTTTCTTCTGACTGGCGTTGCTGGGGAATCGTACTGTGATTTGGAGATAGGCTTCTCTACCTTGGATCTCTTCTTGAACTCTTCATAAGAGATTAACGTTGAAAATCCATTCAACCGTTCAATTGGCAAGTTATCCAAGACATGCGTAAACTTCCATTCTCTGAACTGGTTTTGATGCAAGTAAAGCCAATGCTGTTGAGGGCCAACTACCATACCTGGTCTGATCATTCTCATGTACGCAATGCATTCATTCGCCGTGAAGCCATGGGTGTAAATCAAGTGAGCTCCAATCAAGCATCCTGTTCTACCCAATCCAGCTTTACAATGAACGGCAATTTTCCCACCCTGCTTTATTATTCCTTCGGAAACGCCAATGAAATCTTGAACAGTATCCATAGTGGGGCAGGTACCATCGTCGAAGATCATGTCAATATGTTGAATACCCCTTTTCTCAAATTCATTCTGGTTGTATAGATGCGAGTTCAAACGTACCACCATTCGAATGTCATGGTTGAGAAAGTAGTCCAAAACCTTTTTGAAAGGTTGATTCAAAGATGAAGAACCCGTCTTTTGCTGTGGGGAAGCAAATGCAATAAAGTGTTTGGAGATCATATTAAAGTCACCCTGATCAACTCTCTCATATTGCTCATATTCCTCTAAGTTGAAGGTCGTGAGATCAATCATACCTCTTTCCTTCGCTCTCCATAGCCCGTAGACGATATCTTGAATAGTGATCTCAAAGTCAGCATGAGAATAACCGGCATCCCTGAAACCCATGAAGGGTGGGTCAATCTGGCACAAAGGTTGCAAAACTTGGTGAGGAGACCAAGACTGGACCAAAACCATATAAGCAGCCAAGATACAGGCCGAGTTGGATCTGTGTTTGGAATCAGATGAGGAGTAGAAGACAACTGCTTTTCCTTGGTTCTCTTCGTCATTCAAGATGTTGTGTAAGATGACTGCGAATCTGTACAAATGGCCAATGTGTAGAGGGCCAAAGTCTAAATGAAAAGAGTTATATGGAAGGGTATTCTCCACTGTAAAGTATATCAACTCATCTGTATCCTGTGGTGCATGATCGTAAACACCTAGATAAATTCTTCCTCTCAAGAACTCGATGGCGTCAACTCTTAGCTTCTTCCCCATGGTGTTGACGAAGTTGGACAAAGAACAAAATAACTCGACGAGCTGGAAAAGCAACTATGGAAGAAAGACCAACTGATTGAATATGCGTACTGCAAAACCCGATTAGGCGCAGCTATAGCGTTTGTTTTGTGTTTGTTTTTGTTTTTGATCGAAGCTTGATTTTTTTTGAGTGTGTGTGAGTCCTGTTTATGTTTTTCCGAATCAGGACAGTCGCTAGATCGGTATGGCTATAGTCACGTGAGATCAAGTGCTAGGTGCTCGGAACTGCTTTTATTCTCGGTTAATTTTCCGAATTCAGGGCCGGATGGGCGGGCCTCTTTTTCGTAGAATTTGTCAGATCCAATCGTCCAAAACGCGAAAAGCCTGGCTGGACTTCGATAATCTGACAAAAATGAAAGGACTTCAAAAACTTATAAAACCGGCGTAACTTGGTCAGAAATCTTCGAAGTTGTTCCGTCTAACCTCCCAAACTACTCGTATCACTTATTCATCTCATAGAATGGTTCACCAAAAAGTTACTATCATCGGTGGTGGTCCAGCTGCCCTAACAGCTGCTCTTTACTTGTCCAGAGCAGAGGTTAAACCTACTGTCTATGAGGGTTTCCTTGCCAACGGCATTGCGGCTGGTGGCCAGTTGACTACCACAACTGAGATCGAGAACTTCCCAGGTTTCCCAGAGGGTTTAACTGGAACCGAGCTTGTTACCAAGATGAAGGACCAAGCATTGAGGTTTGGATCAGAGGTTATTACAGAGACTGTCTCGAAAGTTGATCTTTCTTCAAGACCATTCAAGTTCTGGACTGAGTGGAACGAGGACGCCGAGCCGAACACCACTGACGCCATCATTTTGGCGACCGGTGCCTCTGCTAAGAGATTGAATTTGCCAGGTGAAGAGCAATACTGGCAACAAGGTATCTCCGCTTGTGCTGTCTGTGATGGTGCTGTTCCAATATTCAGAAACAAGCCGTTGGCCGTTATTGGTGGTGGTGACTCTGCTTGTGAAGAGGCCTTGTTTTTGACTAAGTATGGTTCCAAGGTGTACTTGGTTGTTAGAAAGGACCACTTGAGGGCCTCCACGATTATGCAGAAGAGAGCTCAGAAAAACGAAAAGTTAGAGATTTTGTACAACACTGTTTCAGTTGAGGCCAAGGGTGATGGTAAGCTACTTAACGCCCTTGCCATCAAGGATGTTAACACCAATGAGGTCAGAGATTTGGAAGTTAGTGGTTTGTTTTATGCTATTGGCCACACCCCAGCAACAGCTATTGTCCAGGGACAGGTCGAGACGGATGAAAATGGTTACATCAAGACTATCCCAGGAACCTCTGAGACTTCTGTTCCAGGTTTCTTTGCTGCTGGTGATGTCCAAGACCACCGTTACAGACAAGCTATCACCTCTGCAGGTTCCGGCTGCATGGCAGCTTTGGATGCTGAGAAGTTCCTAGCTGAGCAAGAGTAAGAGTTGTTGCCAGGCAGTTATAGAGAAGCTAGATTGTATAATGACATTTAATGATTCTATCAAGACGGCCTTTACGTAGATCTATTAAGCTATAGTCAAGATTTTCAATATACCTTAATATACATTCTAGAAACCTAACGTTTGTTGCTCTTCAAGTGTAAGTTCTTGATTTGGTCATCTAGAGACTTGACCTTTTGTTGTAATTCCTCCAAATCGGCATTCAATCTATTTCTCTCAGTGACAATATTTTGCTCCCATTGTCTAAATCTCTGCTCTTCTGCCTTAACTTGATCAGTGAAGAATTTCTTCAGAGCATTCTCTTCCTCCTTGAACTTAGGATTGTGAAGTTTTCTGGAGGTTGTGAAGCCATTTGTTTCGTTGTTCTCGCCACTTTCGAGTCTTACACCTCTGTAGGCTTCAAAGTGCAGTTCCTCTGTAGTGAGTATCAAATCCAATAGGTTGGTTCTTAGCAAAAGAGATCTCAGCTTTCTGAAATCAGAATGCTGTTCATTTTCAACTTCAGCAAGGCCCCACGGATACTTTCTAGCCCTGATACTTTGGCCAGAACCGTTATCATACTCTTGTTCAGATGAGATGATAGCAAAAGGCATCGATTCAATCAGCTGTTTAGCATGCTCGGCACTTGCTTCATCATCAAGCTCAATTGGTGGAGTAAAGATTCTAATCTCTTGGGCTTCAATGACAGCTCTGATTCTCTGTTTGAACTCTGAGATTTCAGTTGGTGACAAAGTGTCTGCTTTGGCGATGATTGGGATCAAGTTAGCTCTGGTGGAAATCTTCTTCATGGTTTCAATATCCAGGGGTTTCAAAGAGTGACCTGTTGGTCTGATGAAATACAGACACGCGTGGACTCTCAAATCGTGCTTGATAGAACGGTTTGGTTGCTGTTCTTGTCTCATGAAAGAGTCGTGTTGATCGTCAATAAAGTCCACAATTGGCTGCCATGTATTTCTGTTGTTGATGTTATCGCCAAAGCCCGGGGTGTCAATAATGTTCACTTTCAACTTGAAACCCTTCTCCTCAAGCTCTGCACGAATAATTTCAATCTCAGTGGTGGTGCGGTTGTTATGTTTATGTCTGTGTCTATTATCGACTGGCTGCTTCAGGAGTGTCTGGAAGAGAGTATTAACAAAAGTGGTTTTACCCACACCAGACTCACCGGCAACCATCATGGTGAGGGCGCTACCGTCTTTGGAGACGTTCTTGTATCTATTAATACCGTGTCAGTAGTCTGGTCATATGGAGGTTAACATATCTTAATCTTTTGGGAACGATCAAGGTAAGGAAAGGCCTGAAAAACATACTTCTGGTTAGGGAGTGATGAGATACCAACTGGTTCTGCCATTTGATTATTGTTCCGAGTGTATAGTACTCTTCTGTCTTGTTGATTTTGAGAAGCTTCGGTTGGATTTTACCAAACGAAACTCCTCTGCAAATTGGCGAAATGATTCCCAATTGAAACTATGAAGAAGAACACCAGTTACCCGGATACATGCACGTGACACAAACTAGGCTAAAATCAATGATTCATCCGAAAGACAACTAGGCAACATATCATTTATTCGAGAGGTAAATATGGAGGCAAGAGAGACAAATGTGGACCAGAAGTCAGTCCTGACACCTTTCATCAAATCCCTTCTATTGGACCCACCTAATCTTAAACCAGAGGACTTGTCGTTGGTCATTAAACTGATTGTGAAAGGTGTTCCATCAGATATCCAAATTGCAAGCTTTCTGACTGCGCTGAGAGTTACTGGACTTGATCATCAGCCAGAGTTTGTTGCAGCAGCAGCATCCACAGTTCTGGAATTTTCGGATGCTATTGATGAACAGGCAGTTGACCCAGACGGCTACGTCGATATAGTAGGTACTGGTGGTGATGGCCAAAACACTTTCAATGTCTCTACAAGTTCTGCTATCGTTGCTGCTGGTATGGGACTGAATGTGTGCAAGCATGGAGGGAAAGCTTCAACGTCATCATCTGGTGCTGGGGACTTGCTTGTATCATTAGGCATTGACCTCACTAAAATCACTGCGGCCACTGTTCCAGAAATTGTTAATAAATCCAAGTTTGCATTCCTTTTTGCTCCCAATTTTCATAATGCGATGAAGAAGGTCGCACCAATTAGAGCACAAATTGGAGTTCCAACAATTTTTAACATTTTGGGACCATTGTTGAATCCGGCTCCCATCAGGGCTAGAATCATTGGTGTCTACTCGGAAAACCTTGGACCTGTGTTCGCTGAGGCCGTGCTGAAATTAGATCAAGCTCGTAACAGAAAGGCTAAATCAATGATTGTCTGGGGTCAGGTTGGTATCGATGAAATCAGCCCTGTTGGAAGAACGAAGATTTGGATTGTGGACCCTGAAACAGAGACCATCACTAGCTCATTCCTCGAACCAAAGAACTTTGATATCAAGGAGCACTCAATCAACCAGGTTGGTTCAGGGACCCCGGAAGAGAATGCTCATACATTACTCAATCTTTTGAACAACATGTACCATGAGGGAGATCCAATATTTGACTACGTTGTGTTGAACACTGCCGCCTTAGCGCACATCAGCGGTGTGGCCAAGGACTGGAAGGAAGGAAAGGAGATGGCGATCAAGTCGATAAAGAGCGGTGCTGCATTGAAGGCTTTGAATGACCTCAAACTAGCTATTGCTGAACTAGATCAGTAAATGAATAGAATAGAATTTTGACATACCTATATGTACAGTGTTACGGGAATATTTACTGTGGTTGCCATGGAACAAAAAATGATTTCGCGAGTTTGTTTTGATTTCTGAAATGTAAACAAAAACAAACAAAAAACCACACCGCTTCAAGATTTCAAAGCATAGCCCATCAAAAACACTAGTTACTCGGAAAACCTAAGTTAGGAACAAGAAGGCCTACATTCATACTTTTCCCCAACAGCTAGACCCTCCTATTTGCTATTTCTTTCGGCGTTTCTTCCTGTATTGGTGGCTTCCTACCTAGCTTTAGCTGATTTGTTGTTTGTACTACAGCACTAATGTTCAGTGCATCGAAGCCCCTCATAGGGTCACCAATAGATAATAGAACAGTATTTAACGAGTTGGAGTTTACACCAATTGGTCACAGCAATAATGCGTCACGGAAATCTACACTACTGAGACAGGCTGGTCCCGCTGTTCTTCAACAACGCCCACTCAACGCTGTGGAAAACAGTCCACTGAAGCACAGAATGAGCGGAGGCTCGTCTTTCTTAGATGAGAGCGAGTATGACACAATTCACAACTCACCTATTAAGGCTTCCCAAATACAACGTGGACAGTCCTTATCTCCTCTACACAACGATTTTGCCAGACATGAATTGTTGGATAATGGCTCCAATCCTGTAAGGCAACAACAGAATAACATCAAAAAGTTACAAGATGAGAACTACAACTTGAAACTCAAACTTTCAAGCCTTACAAGATTTATCAACTCCATCACCAATGAGGAACAATACGAGATCTATAAACAGAACTCAGAGTTGCAAGAGA
The DNA here is from genome assembly GCA_030558145.1 of Barnettozyma sucrosica. Lineage (NCBI taxonomy): Eukaryota > Fungi > Ascomycota > Saccharomycetes > Phaffomycetales > Phaffomycetaceae > Barnettozyma > Barnettozyma sucrosica. Next base: position 10,954 of record JAJMRY010000060.1, read on the forward strand.
AGTTGATCGAGATGAGGGGTGAATACCGGTCCATCAGCAAAGAATTAGATGATTTGAGAGCACAAAAAGATGGAAAACGCTCCCATGACTCTCAAATTGTACCACAGTTTGATGAAGATCATTACAAAGATGAAATTAGAAACCTCACCCGTTTGGTCTCAGAATTGAGAGAGCAGATTGATACTGGCGAAAGTGAGAACAAGGGAAAAATTCAGATCTTAGAGAAACATATCGATGTGCTTCGAGACCAGGTACAAGAAGCTGAAAAGCGTCCCAGCGTGTCTGTGTCACATTCTACCAACCAGTCTTTTGTTGATTTGGAGGCTAGATTTGAAGAGCTGGAGGGCGCCCTTGAGGACCGAAATGCCCTTTTACTTCAACAAGAACATCAGATAGACCAACTTCAAGATGAGCTCGAGGATAGCGGCAGAGATCTGCGTCAGAAGGAAGACAAGATTGAGGTTCTTCAAGAAAAGGTTGAGGATCTTGAGGCTCTTGTCCAAGATCTCCGGAAGAATTCTGAAGCAAAATCTGAGAGAAGCCAATTGGTTGAAGACCAAAACGATGATTTCAAGTACTTGATCAAGCAGAAGGATGATAAGATTGAGAAACTTGCTGAGGTTATCAATGCGAAGAACTCGAAGCTATCCGACATCAAAAATGACCTACTGAAAGCCCAGTCAGTTATTGAGAGAGAGATCAGCGAGAAGAAGGACCTTCAGTCGCTTGTTAAGTCTACGCAACAAAAGCTGTCTCTCATTGAAACTGAGCTATCTCGAGTTAAGCAAAATGGTGGCGATTCAAAACATGAAGTAAGACAGCTGAAGCAGTATCAGATTGACTTGGAATCAGAAGTGGAGAGATTTAAGGCAAGAGTAGAAGAATCCAAGTCCATCATCGTTGACCAGAAGAAGCTGATTCAAGAGTTACAGAGTGAGGTATCTTCAGCCCATCAGCTGCACCAAGAAAACCAGGAGTTCGTGGCTAAGATTGAACGAGTGCAGAGAGATGTACATAAGGTTCATTTGGAGCGTGACTCATTGAAGAGGCAACTACAACAGACCGACCACGAGATTCTGACCCTCAAGAATAACTATGACAAGATTCATCAGGTTAATAAGGAGTTGGAGAGGAAACTCAACACTGACCAAAGATCACAAGTTAATGCAAATGCGTACCAAAGAGATATGGCCCAACTCGCTGCCAAGATTGAAGAGTTGAATTTTGAGAACAACAAACTTTACAAGTCACTCGAAAAAGAAAAATCACTTAAGAGGGGGGTTTCAGACGCATATGACAAGGTTGAGCTAAAATCTTTAGCTTCGAAGTGCAATGAACTTCAGATGGAGATGGATGATAAAGATAAAGAAATTGAGAGAAAGACGCTAAAGATTAACAAAGAGTTGGACAGATACGCGACCGTGTTGCAAAACAAAGAGGATGAATTGCAAAAGCTCAAGTCTAAAATACGATTCAATGAACTTGATTATACTGAGAAGTTTGATGAAGAGAAACTTGAATTAATGAAGGCAAAGAGATCTCTTGATACTGAGATCAAGGTTTTGCAACTTGACTTGGGGAGTTTGAAGGAGCAGCACCAGGCTGAGGTCAACCTTTTGAAGAGTACTATTGAAAGATTGAGAAACACACCACAGGGACTGGATGGTCTACCCGAGACTTCCTTCATCAGCTCAACAACTACTGACTTCGATATGTTGGCAAAGTTGAACGACAAGACCTCTAGGCTAAAGTACTTGAGCTCAAGGTTAGAAGAAAGCAATCGGAAAATCAAGAGTTATGAGAAGCTGCTTTCCAATTTGGAGGAAGAGAAGCAGTCTTTGAGTTTGGACAACAGAAGATTAGAGTCTCAATTGCGCATAAATCAAGAGAAGCTTTACGAGTACAAAGCTAGTATACTCAAGCTTAATGACACGGGCACTGATAGTTTTGAGCTAGAAAGTTACAAAGTGCAGCTCAAGTTGAAAGAGCATGAGCTGGACCAGGCCAATAAGGACTTCAATGTGATGAAGCATGAATTGATTGGGAAGTACAAGTCGGTTGCAGAAGAAAAGAAGTCTATTGAAGGGAAATTTGAGAGATTAGTCACCAAGTACCGTTCTCTTCAAAGCACGACGGGTATGAATACTATTCAGAGTAAGAAGATCGCCTACTTGCAAGATCAAAATGACTTGTTCAGAATGAAGTACACTAAGAGTCTGTACAATAGGGAGGATCTCAAGTTTGTCAATTCATTCATGGTTTTGTCCATTCAAGCAACAAATAAGCACGTGAAAAAGGACATCAAAAAGTTACAAGATGTTGGGATTTATCCAGATTATGAATTGATTTGTCAAAGGAAACCTTCGTTGAGGGTGGTGTTGAAATTTGTTGTTGCCGCTGTCAGGATTAAGAGAAAATCAGAACACAGTGCGATAAGGAACAAAAAGATCGAGGCACTAGGGACCAAATTGGAGTTGGTAGATTACTAGACTTGTATTATCGTAATGAAATGAAACGAGTAGTATCAGTTGTGTTTGAAGTACTTTTCTAATTGGTGTATTCTTTGCTTGAAGTCACATACAATGAGCCCTAGTTGTTCCAATTTTGCAAACTCATTATCCAGGTCGGCACAGGACCTCATTAATTGTTTGAGACTAGCAATGGAATCGTCAATTTTTGTCAATTGGTCTTCTGCAATGACCTTCTTGTATCTGACTGTGTCTTCAGTTTGAGTTGCCAGTCCCTGAATCCGTTCTCCAATTTGGTACACTAGATAGTCAAAACTAAGGGCAAGTTTCTTCACACCCAAGGGATCATCCTCATCCCCTTGAAACGTACTATCTACCTGGTACTCAATGCGAGAGGACACGTCAGGGAGACTACTGGATGTGTCATATTGACTGTTATCAACAAAGTGATCCTGTAATGTGTTCGGTAAGGAAGTACTCGTGCCATTTTCCAAAGACAATGTTGCTATGGATGCTGTTGAAGAAAAGTCAGCTACTTCGGTCAGATGACTCTCCATATTGATAGTTTTGACTTGAATAATGTCATAGTTCTGTCAAATTTGAACGGGTGTCTTGACTTAATCAGGAAAACTGTTACCCTACTGGGATTAATATTCAGCCTTGACGAGGTGGAGATTTCGCTCTATAAATCACAAATCGGCCAAATCACAACAACCAAACTCATCAAACAAAAGAAGAAGCTAATAGCCGCCCACGACGCAATGTCCAGCTACGCCGATAAATACAGTACCTCGAATGCTTCCTCATTGGTCAGAAAGATCTACCGCGCCTGTAGGGGATCCCTAGCTGAGCCAGACCTTGCCTTGAACTTGGCTGTTGCCGATTACATCAACGAGAAGCAGGCGGCTACTCCACGTGAAGCTGCTCTCACCATCGTTCAGCTAATCAACTCTAAGGACACACATACTGCTGTTTTTGCTTTGGCACTGCTAGATGTTCTGGTGAAGAACTGTGGATACCCAATGCACTTGCAAATCTCTAGAAAGGAGTTTTTGAACGAGTTGGTGAAGAGATTCCCGGAGAGACCGCCTGCCAGGTACTCACGCGTCCAAAGACTTGTTCTAGGTGCAATTGAGGAATGGAATCAGACTATTTGCAAGACATCCAAATACAAATCCGATCTGGGCTTCATCAGAGATATGCACAGGCTACTGACCTACAAGGGTTATTCTTTTCCTGAAGTTAAGGCTGAGGATGCCTCTGTCTTGAATCCATCTGATAACCTTAAATCGATCACGGAAATTCAGAAAGAGGAGCAAATTGCTCAGGCTGCCAAGTTGCAAGAATTGGTGAGACGCGGCCGTCCAAGTGATTTGAAGGAGGCTAACAAGTTGATGAAGATCATGGCTGGTTTCAAGGATGACAACCAGGTAGAATCCAGGGCCCAAGTTGCTGCAGATCTTGATAAGCTCAAACGCAAAGCAGATATATTTGCTGATATGTTGAACAATTCTGAGGTGAACACTACAGATGAGACCATTGTTGAGCTCTACTCTGCCTTGAAGGTGTCACAGCCAAAGATTCAGAAAATAATACAGGAAGAGCAAGATGATGATGCTGCGGTTCAAGACCTACTCAAATTGAATGACGTTGTGAACTCCTTAGTACTGAAGTTCCAACTCCTCAAGGGTGGCGATGTTTCGGGTGCTTCCCAAGTCAAGGTGTCAGGGGCCCAGCAATCTCTTTCATTGATTGACTTTGATGACGACGATGAACCATCTCCGTCACCAACACCTGGTGCCTCAGGTAGTGGTGCTGCGGATGATTTGATGAGTAGTTTGTCATCTTTGAACTTCAATTCCACGACATATGGTAATGGCGGTGCGATCAACCTTGATGCTCTTTCTCCACAACCAACCACGCAGACACAAATTGCTACTACCCAATCATCTGGCCCGAATTACGACATATTTGCCCAATTGTCGAATCCAACCTCTCCACCAGCCATCACTCCAGCTTCGGTTCCACAACAAGTCTACAAAACTGTTGACCTTTTAGGAGATGCATTCACTGCACCTGCTCCTCAGCAATACCAATCACGCCATATCGTTAATGAATCTAACAACTTGAAATTTGAATTGGAGATCATCAATAGTACTCCAACCTCCATTCAAGTTCGTGCCATCTTCTCCAACGTCCAAACATCGGCAATTTCTAACTTGAAACTCCTTATTGCGGTTCCCAAATCTTTGGGATTGCAACTTGATCCACAATCAGGCTCTTTCATTGGTGCGTTTGCTAAGGATGCGATCTTCCAACAGTTCACTTTGAATGGAGTTATTCCAGGCATCGCACCAAAGATTAAGTGGAAGGTTGATTATGTTGTTAATGGTGGTGACGTTGCTGAGACCAACACATTCACTTTCCCTAGCTAGTGGAATTACGGCATCTAGTGGGTGAATTCTACGTGTACTTTATTCAGTTCCGACATAGATTAGAAAAGTTGTATAGTCAGAAAAGAGATGTACATTATTGTATATCAAGAATGCAAAACATATAGTCATTATAAGCTACTATCAGAACCGTTTGAAGAGTCGCCTCGACCCACTGAATTGCTGCTCTTAGCGCTTTGTTCTCTCCTCTGTTGCATCTGTTCTGCACGCATCTGCTTGAGCATGTCCAACTGCTGCTGTTGCTGGGGAGTCAAATCAGGCGCAGCAATAGAGCTACTTGAAGGACCAATAGAACTACTCTGTTGCTTCTGCTGTTGCTGTTGCTGTTGCTGTTGCTGTTGCGGTTGCTGTTGCTGTTGCTGTTGCTGTTGCTGTTGCGGTTGCTGTTGCGGTTGTGGTTGCGGTTGCGGTTGCGGTTGCGGTTGCGGTTGGTGTTGGTGTTGGTGTTGGTGTTGCGGTTGCGGTTGCGGTTGCGGTTGCGGTTGGTGTTGGTGTTGGTGTTGGTGTTGCGGTTGCGGTTGCTGTTGCTGGTGTTGGTGTTGGTGTTGGTGTTGATGTTGATGTTGATGTTGATGTTGATGTTGTTGTTGTTGTTGTTGTTGTTGTTGTTGTTGTTGTTGTTGTTGTTGTTGTTGTTGTTGTTGTTGTTGTTGTTGTTGTTGTTGTTGTTGTTGTTGTTGTTGT
>JAJMRY010000061.1:0-16205 GCA_030558145.1 Barnettozyma sucrosica
TTGGGGTGATACTGTGTCTGTGTTGTTTGGTAATTGCAAATTGCAAGGTGGTGATTTGTTGAAATCTGAAAAGAAGGAGAAAGGACTTGAATAGCTTACCCGGCCACTAATTCCGGCTCGCCACCTCTTCTTGCCCTCGGAATTACTTTTTCTGTTGTTGACACAAAGGTAAACAAGTGGTGGGAAACAGGAAGCTTGAGATGTCCAAAAGAGGCCCGGATGTCAAGCGCCAGTTATTCAGGGGGCTATCTAGTAAGAAGAACTCTTCCCTTGGCTCAGCAACTCATAATTTACTAGCAAGAACGCTTAAAAAACAATCAGACAAGTACAAGTCAAACAATGACAACACCACGGCCACCAAAGAGGAATGCGAGCAGTTCATCATACACAAGTCCACAAGCCCAGAAGACTACAAGATATTCAGCACGCAGCATCCGATGAGAGAGTCTAAGCTACAGGCTTTTGAGCAGTCAGAACAGGCATTTGAAGAGTTGTTCCATAGAAATGGATTTCTAGATGATTCTGGGTCAGAGGATGACGAACCTGATCTGAGCGCATTTGTGCCCCCAAATGAGATGATAGAAGATGATATTTTGATATCAGTACCAGGGTACTCTAAGGAAGAGATTACTGCAAGTAAAAGACTCAATATCAACGACAGGAAAAACGTCCGCTTGAGTCGTGTTAGTGAGTTAGAAAGGGCCTTTAATGACACTTCCTTCCTCAAGACTTTGTCTTCAGATAGGGTCCAGGAGTATGCAGAGATGAATCGAGAGTTCAAAATGGCCTTGAACGCAACAATGGAGCAGAAGAGGCAGACCGAAATTCAATTGAATGGCATTCCAAAGAGCCATGAAGAACTTCCACTTGAAGACAGGGCTGAATACGGAACTTATGAGCTAGAAAATATGCGTGATGCTGTTCTCGACTTGGAAAGAACCGCATGGATGTATGAAAAGAGATGATTAACGAACCACAAGAACATGACCTTTTGTAGCCTACAGCCTCCTTCTTGCTTATGTAATAGTACTAACTGTTAGCCATAAAGCGCGAAGTACCTCGGACCGTTCCAAAAATTAGCGCCTCCTTCTTGAATTAAACACTTCCTTCACCTAAACGCAACAGTGTGGCAGATTTGAAAGCCAAATAGACCCAATGAACATCGTGAAGCTACAGGTACGTTCTCCAATAGTCTTGATACACGGGTGGTGCGCCGATTGAATCCAATTGCGCTTGTTTGCTGCATGTACTGGCAGAACCGGTTTACCTTGCCCCCGATATGTGAGAATCCTCATAAGTCAACTACTAACTGACTTGTACCAGAAAAAGTTTCCAATTCTAAAGCAGGATGACCTGTTCAATGTCATTGAACAGTTCAGAGCTCTTGATGTTGAAGATAAGGGCTACGTTGAGAAGTTTGATGTTATTGACAATGTTTCTAAACAGGGTGAGGCCTCCTATGATGATGTCAGAAACGCCTTGAAGGCTGTGAGTGTTGATGCTTCTGGTCGTGTTGAATTGGACGACTATGTAGAGCTGGTCGCTAAGCTAAGAGAACAGAAAGCTGCGCCAGCCCCTTTATCCAGTTCTGTCCAGCACAAAGGTGTGGGCGCTAAGGCCTCTGTGGTGGTTGGTGGTGCTACTTCTGGTTCTTCTCACACTATCAATAACGAAGAGAAATCCGAGTTTACCAAGCACATCAACAGCGTCCTTGCAGGTGACCCAGATGTTGGTGACAGATTGCCAATTCCAACTGACACTTTCCAACTGTTTGACGAATGTAAGGACGGTTTGATCCTTTCCAAGTTGATCAACGATTCTGTCCCAGATACCATTGATACTAGAGTTTTAAACTTCCCAAAGAAGGGTAAAGCGTTGAACAACTTCACTATCTCTGAAAACGCCAACATTGTTATCAACTCGGCTAAAGCTATTGGGTGTGTTGTCGTCAATGTTCACTCCGAGAGTTTTATTGAGGGTACTGAGCACTTGATTCTTGGTTTGATTTGGCAAATTATCAGAAAGGGTCTTTTAAACAAGATTGATATCAAACTGCACCCTGAATTGTATCGTCTCCTGGAAGAAGATGAAACTTTGGAACAATTTTTGAGACTGCCACCAGAGCAGATTTTGCTGCGTTGGTTCAACTACCACTTGAAGGCCGCCGGTTGGGAAAGAAGAGTCACTAATTTCTCTACTGATGTTAAGGATGGTGAAAATTACACTGTTTTGCTAAACCAATTGGACTCTAACTTGTGCTCCTTGCAACCACTGCACACCAACGACTTGTTGACCAGAGCTGAGCAAATCTTAGATAATGCTGAAAAGTTGGGTGCCAGAAAATATTTGACCCCAAAGTCTCTTGTTGCTGGTAATCCAAAGTTGAATTTGGCCTTTGTTGCACACCTGTTCAACACTCACCCTGGTTTGGACCCAATTGAGGAATCTGAGAAACCAGAGATCGAAGAATTTGACGCTGAAGGTGAAAGAGAGGCTAGAGTTTTTACCTTATGGTTGAACTCTTTGGACGTTGATCCTGCAGTTGTCAGCCTGTTTGAGGACTTGAAGGATGGTACCATATTGTTACAAGCCTTTGAGAAGGTGTTACCTGGTTCTATCGACCCTAAACATGTCAACAAGAGAGGTACATCTGGTGAGGAAGTCAAGAGGTTCAAGGCCTTGGAGAACACAAACTATGCTGTTGCAGCTGGTAAGGCCAATAACTTCTCTCTTGTAGGTATCGAAGGCTCGGATATTGTCGATGGCAACAAATTGCTGATCTTGGGTCTGGTCTGGCAAATCATGAGAAGAAACATCGTCTTAACTCTGAAATCACTGTCTAAGCAAGGTCGTGAGTTAGGTGATGCTGATATCTTGAAGTGGGCAAAGGAGAAGGTTGCAAAGGGTGGTAAGACAACTACAGTCAGATCCTTCAGTGATCCGTCCATTGCCAATGGTCACTTCTTGTTGGATGTCTTGAACGGTTTGAAGCCTGGATATGTAGACTACGACCTGGTTCTCCCAGGTAACACCGACGAGGAAAGATATGCAAATGCCAGGTTGGCTATTTCTATTGCCAGAAAACTGGGTGCTTTGATCTGGTTAGTTCCAGAGGATATTAACGAGGTTCGTGCCAGATTGATCTTTTCTTTCGTCGGTTCGTTGATGTCAATTGAGCAATGAGCCTTATCTCTCAACTTTGCTTCTCTTTTCCCTGTGTTTTCCATTATATCGTATACTACTAGCAATGGATTTGTCAATAATGAACAGTTTATTTCTCTAGTTTTGTCTAGAATTTGTAATCTGGTCTTTGAGCTTTAGATCCCACTCTGCTGTCAAGTCGTCCAGGTATTTGAGCACATCTTGTGCTCCAGTTTTGTCAACCTCTTGTCTCTTAATGTATTCGCTACCATCCCTGAAACAAGCAGAACAATATTTAATATCCTGCTTTTCAAAAGTAGGGTTTGCTAGCATAGCAGCATAGACAGGAGCGTTGGCACCAGTGTAGCCAGAGATATTCACCCACGGAGAACCCAAGAATCTGGCAAGGTAAAAAATAAACAGCATCCCATAGTACGTGAACACATTCAAGAACTTATGATAGGAAAAACTGTTGAAGATTCCTGGGTGGATCAAGTACTGTGTGACACCTCTCTTAGCAAGCTCAGAGTATGTTGCAATGTGTAAGAGATCAATCAATCTCTTGGAACCTTCGTATGAAGAGGGAGACTTTAACAATTCCAAGTCGTCAAAGGAAAGGTATTTTGGGTCGGACATAATACTGGAGATCCACACTATTCTTGCGTTTCCGTTTTCTAGAAGCTTCATGATCTTGTGGATGAGATAGTATGGGCCAAACACGTTGGCCTGGAACACCAAACCAATTCCATCTTGCGACTTAACCCCGATTCGCTGAATCTTGTACTGGGGATCAGTGACACCCTTGATTGGATTAACCATCAATTCTTTAGCTGCTCCCAACCAGTCTATCCCGTCAAACACACCTTGGGCAGAGTTGGCGAAGAAATAGTCAATTTTGGTGTACTTCTTGTTCAATTCATACGAGGCGTTGAGAATAGAGACCATGTCCGTGAAGTCAACAAGAAGGTAGTCAAAATCTAGCAAGCTCTCATCCCTTTGAAAGTTTTCCTGGACGTACTGTTTGATGTTCGCAATTACTTCCTTGACCCTTGGAAGTGTTCTGGAAGTGACGATGAGGGTGATTCTAGTGTCTTCAGGTAAGGAGCCAACCAACCTGTAAGCAATATTCATCCCCAGGTTACTGGTTGTTCCAGTTATAAGCGCAATCTTTCTTTCAGGAGACATTAAATTCTGCAGGACTTGCTCGGTAGGGTCTCGATGATACGTAGAGATGCGGTGTGTGAGGAAAGAGGTTTCTTTCATTTATCTGCTCTTTTTTTCGCGTTCTCGTTTAAAAAGGGGTGGCATCTGCGTAGACAAAGTGACACGAGAGCTTACCCGAGCACTGTTACATGAAGTGATCGGGTACTTCTATGCATATAGTAGCACAAACACGTGCAGAACGCAACTGTGTCCAGCAAACTCATTTTCCGATACAGGTTAAGTCATCATCAGTAAGTCTCGTTTGTCCTTTTCTGATATTATGTAAGCGGACTTAAAAGGTAAAATGTAAACAAAACAAACAAACAATAAAAGTTGAAAATCCACAAACAAAAACGTAGGATTTTAATCTGGCACCTTTTCCAGAAGTTTCACTGGGAAATACGGAGAGTATGGATATTCTACCAGATCTGAAGCCCCCAGGCTCCATTTCACCGCACAAGGTGTCGCTGGCACCAGAAGTACGTTTATTTTTTTCTGTGTATTCAACTAAAATACTGACCCCAAACCTTAGCCAAACGAAGCGTTGGGGAAGCCACCAGGAAGATTATCACCTTTTAAGGGTAAAATGGCACAACTAACAGCGGCGGAGATCTTCTCTACCACACCAAAAAGGATTCAGAACTTCAAGTCCCAAAGTGTTGATAGGCAAGGCTTCAAGGCACCAGTGCTGGTACCAAGTAACAAACAAGATATAAAGTTTGAAACCTTGAAAAGACTAGCCCCAAGTAAGGCAATGACTACACCCTCGCGCATTATCAGTGGAAAAGTGAGGGGTCCGCAGTCTGAACAGATCAATAGACTGAATCGTCCAACCTTTGCTTCGACTTTGAAAAGTGGGAGTAGTATAGAACCAAACACCAACCTTTTGGATCAGTTCAAGGCCAAAAGCATCTTAAAAAGGAAATTCAGTCCTCCTCTTACACAGGGAAAAGATTTACAGAATGATTCACAGCACGCGGCAAAGCCTTCAACTGGTGCGAAGGTCGACATACCTTCCTCTTTTGACACAGACCTGACCACTACTTTAAACACATTGAGAAATACGGGAATGGCTAAAGATGTCCTCAACCTTTTAAGTGACCCTGAATCCGTTCAGCCCAGAAAGAAAAGAAGAGCCACTGTCGTATCTTTTGAGGAGAAGACAGCTGAAGTCACAAACTCCCAGATTATGGAAGCGCTACTAAAGATTCTACAGAACCAAGAATCCATCTTGAGCAGGTTGGAAAAGCTGGAATCAAAGCCATCTCCCTAAACACTTGACTCTAGAATGTTATGCTTAACAATATCAATGGCTGCCAAAGAGTCTTCTTCTGAGCTATGCTGTCCTGTCTGGATCTTTCTAGTCAATAGTTTGAATGACAAGTCTTTTAAAGAATGCTTCTTGTCGAGTCCTTTTGGATACAGAATTGAGGTGTCAACGACTTGATTATGGACTAATCTCAAGGCGTTCAAGTCATTTTCCAATCCGTGGCCAATGATGATTGTTTCCTTGTGAATCAGCGACTCAAAAAGAACTGTGTGCAGCTCATGGAGAACCATCACATCCTCAGGAATCTCAGAAACACCACTCCATTGGGTGTTCAAGTCCAACACTTCACCATACGGTTTAATGATCTCATCGAAAAGTGATTTCCCTGTGTAGAAATCCAGTACTGTAAGTCTAATCAGCTCCAATCCCTTTGTGGTATAACCCATCTCACAATCCAAACCAATAATTGTCTTTGAGCTCACTTCTTTAGGTTCGGGAGTTTCCACAAAGGGGATCAAATGGTGCAATTCAGGGGCGTCCTTCGCCTTAAAAACATGGTAGCTAGCAGTTTTACAGCCCTGCTGTTCCCCAACCACTTGGTCACAGCACTCCCAATACTTATTGTTATTCTGGAAGTACTTTCTTCTCTCGTGGAACTCACATTTGGTCTTGTCCTGTATAGTGGAGAGTTGGAAGTCCTGTTGGCATCTATTGCATGTTTCCGATATGATTTGAGTCCCACTAGTAGGGATATCAGTGACGTACGCATTCCTCTTTAGTTTCTCTATGGGATGAACAAGATCCTTCACAGCTTTGTACTTCTGATCATATGTTAGCACCTTGTGCTTTCTACTATTCTTGGGCCGAGAGAGGATGTTGTTTTTGGCGTCCCGTATGCTGTATTGCATCTTGGAGCTGTAAGTGATTTTGGTGGACTCCTTCGCAATCACAAGCTCCTTTTCCACAGCAGCACGTTTGGGCATTGGCACATTGTTGGCGGTGTAGGCTGCGATAAGAGCTGTAATGAATCGGGTTCTCTGTTGGTACGTGGCTGGTGCACCCACGCCTGGAAGGGGTTTAGGAGACCAGACTTTGAGGTCTTCTGTATCAGTGCCATCAATAAGCTTGGAGACAATAGATTGGACCCCAGGTTTAACCTGGCTGTCAGTTGGGGTGGGCGCTATAGTCTGGTGTTTCTTCCGTGATCCAACATTGGCCGTTCCAGGGGAGGACAGATGCCTCTTTGAAGGATGATGCGAAAATACACAATTGGGTAGTTTGCAAGTTTCAAGCTTTGGGCATATCGAAGATGAGAGCAGAGCTGAGGAGGATCTAAACATCCTGGAGATCCTCAACATGCGATGCCTTGGGGTAAGTTTCGTTTTGAATGAGCTTTCTCACTTGGTGATTTTCTGGAAAAAAAAAAATAGATGACATAGGAATCTTGTAAAAGAGAGAAGATAGATTCGCCAAGATGACAGACGAACCACAGTGGACTTACCAGCTTCTAGAATTGTGAGGGCTTTTTGATAGTTTTAACTGTTAGATCTTAATTACTAACTTTAATCAGACGTTTGCAGCCTGGTACTGATGCTAATGTGACGGGGCAACAGATCGACAAGGTGTCCTGGGAGACCTTCCTCTACACTGGACTCAAGAAACTCCATGGTCAGTTTGGTGCTGCGATAGATAGAGATATTGTCCAAACTAAAGGAACTAAAGCCATTGTCAAGGTGCAAAGAGAGGATCTTGCGGTTTTTCGCAGTGCTATTGTGGCCTTGAGCATCAACCTTTCGACAATTGGCTACCAAGATGTAGAAGCGTACATCAGCATAACGGCCCTCCCCCAGATTCGCTACGATGAAGATCTGGATAAGATGAGTCTATGATATTATATTTTATGGTCATTTCCACTGGAAGAAACCACAACTGAAAGTGGATTTGTCCTCAGTATTGGAGATGTTTCCACGGTCTTTGGCACAAGTCCAGAACTTTTTTCCCTTCGTCTCTGCTTTGCTTGAAGTCTTTAGGATACAGGGCTCTTTATGTTTGCATGCTGGCACTTTCTCAAGGGGTAGGATGAATTTTCCATTCAATACGGAGACTTTGGGACCCTTGAGAATCTTTGTGGGATCAACATCCTCCAACAGGTCGAATGGTATAGGTTCCTCTTCAACCTTTGTAGTTTTGCTTTTCTTGAAAAAGTTTGCAATGGAGTTGTTCGCTTTAGATGATGATTTGACTGCTCTGTTCATTGGCTCAGGTTTGTGAATTTTGTTTGATGACTCGCCCTTGATCATAGGAGGTGCTGGAGAAGACGAAGTGCTTCTCCTTTGAACCTTAGCAAACATCATACCTATATCTCCTGTTGATAATCTGTAAACATATTTAGCTTCCAATCGAGGCATGGGGTTCCGAGGTGCAACATCGCTTTTCAATGAACTGACATCAAAATCACTGTACACAGGACAGTGGTCAGAACCCATCAAGAACGGTAAGATGTTCGCATCTTGACAAGTTTGTGCAAGTTCTGGAGTTGCAAGGATTAGATCAATCCTTGAGCCAAAGTTTCCTGGCCTTGAGTTCATTATGGTGTTCCAGACAGTGTAGAGCGCTCTTTTCCGACCTTGAATCTTCCTCACTGTGTCCACTAGAATTTTCTTGTCATCATCCGTGCTGTCCCAGATGGAATCTACCAGTAGTTTATTCAGCATCATCTTCGGTTTGGACGACTTGATAAACTCGACAGCCTGTGTGTAGTTGACTTTATCGAATTCCTCCTCTGAAGCTTCTTTGACCAGTCCAGCTTTGAAAAGGGTGTCCAGACTATCAGCACTGTCAATCAAATCTCTCGAAACATTGATATCCCCCATCAAAACAACATTCTTACCCATTTTCTCCAGATTCTCAATCCTAGTGAATAGTGCTTTCAAAAACGCTTCTCTAAATTCTTGGCCTTCTTCGGTGCCCATTGAATTAGCTGGGCAATATGTAGAGATTATCACCACGCCATTGGACATTTCAAGTATAATGCAACGACCTTCGCTGTCAATTTTTCTGGCCACATCAGGGTCTAAGTCGCCAACATAGCCACCAATGGACTGATCGCTGTCAGCATAAGGTATCTTCCAATCGTGCGAAATCAGAGTACCGGTAAGCCCTTCCTCAGCTTTAACCACTCTCAGTGCGTCCTGGATGTACATGGGCTCGTTCTTCTCTGGTATTCTCACATATACTCCTACCCCGGAGTATCCCTTCTTTACAGATGGAACTGTCAAGAACGAACTGTACCCATCGATCTTCCCCAAACTATTGTCAATGTCTTTTGCTGTAACCTTAAGCTCCTGTAGTGTTATGAAATCAGCGCTCAGAGAGTCGAACATGGCTCTCAAGGTTCGAAGTTGGTTCCAAGGATGGTAATGAAAGAGTGTTCTAAAACCATTGATATTGAAGGTAACCAGCCTCATGTTGTGAGCTAATTTTGTCGGAATTCTTTCAAGAACGTTGTCATTGGATTCAGGAAAACTCATATTGTACGACACTCCGGCTCGACTCTCCCCATAACTTGTGAAGCCCAGTCCAATGGCCACAAAAGATATTCATGTCAAGCGCGCCTCAACAACACGCCAAATTTTCCAAGACGCGAGAAAATGAGTGGGAAAAAAAAAAAAAAAAACATAAAACACATTAAAAACATGAAAACGAATCCACAACAAGAAAGGCTTCGACCAGGTTTGTCGTCAACGTGGGCCGAAGCAATGTCAGAAACATCCATACTGAGCCGGGGTCTGTTCATACTCAATCAGTCGCCTTTTAAACAAGCTCTTCCATCCCAGCTTGACTCTAGTCAACCACATGCATTCAGTGTTGAGGAAGCCATCACTCTTGCCCGTGACCAGGACTCAGTCTTTGCAGATGTGGGTCAGTTCTTGAAGAAGCGAAACCATATCACAGACGAGTATCTCCACAGAGTGAGCGTGCGTTGTCTCAATCAAGATGCTAATCGCATTTCAGGAACCCTTCACGACGAAATGATCAAGGATCCAGACTCAGCCCACCTCAAGATCAAAATCTTATCAGAACTGGCTCTGTCTCGAGTCACAAAGGACGAGAAGCTAATGGGACTTGAAGGACTCAGACTTCTTGACGCGCATATTGCAGAGTTGGAGCTCGTTGTGGAGGAGGTCGATGCCCAATTGAAACAGAATACTCGTACCATTGACAACACTCTATCCAGGGCTGAAGATGGCACGTTCTTTGAGGATATCAAAATAGTGAGAACATTGATAGCTTCTAACAATTCATTAACGGAAAGGTTGGTTGAAGTGAGTAAAGAACTGGAATCCAAGAACAATTCCTTAAACAGCCAATTCTTACTCGTGTTCTCCTTGGGCTACTTTGAAGACCTGAATCTTTCTCTACCTGTCTTGGAGAACCCTTCGCCGGGGTATGATCGGGACACTGAAGAGCTCTTGTCCTATATTGTCTCCACTGCGGTTCAAAAGAATGTGATGCTACCAGCGCCAAACCCAGAAGCTCCAAAGGTCCAATGGGCTAAAGATTGTTTGGATGCCATTTTGGTCACTTCACCCACAGAGGATTCAATATCCGATAGCTCCACTCCACCGCACGCCGAAACTGATGGATCAAATGATGACGAAATATCTAAATGGAAGACCGCCTTTGAAGACCTCCAGTTTGCCCATAAGTACTTAACAAGACAATTCGAAGAGGAGCGCAGCATGAATTCCACTGCGATGGAAACCCACATCAAGAAGAAGCTACAGGTGGAAGACCATTTGGCTGACTCCAAAGCTCTTTTGGAGAGGTCTAACCAAAGATCTATCCTAATTGAACATGAAAAAAATGTGCTGGAGAGTAAATTAGAAGAGAATACCAGAGAATTGAATGATCTAAGGAGACAAATCGCTAACTTGAAAATAGAGAATCTAGGCTTTGTTCATCCACATCCTTCTCCTAATGGGTCAGATAAAGAGAACCGCTTCTCAGAAATATCAGAGAGAATGATGTCCCCAACATCGCCAGTTACAGGAGTCGAACTTCAACTGGAGGGGAACTTCCAGCTTCCAAAAACACCACTAATGGAAAATAATGCGAACAACTACAAGCTCTACTCACCCTCCTCTACAAAATTCAACTCTAGTTTATCTGTACTCAGAAGCGAGTTCAAGAAACTTGTGAATGAGATGCATGCCAATTTCGAATCGGAGTTAACTAAAGAGAAGAACGAACGCAAAAGACTTGAGGGCCTAGTGAAACGCCTTGAGGAGAGAGATGAAGATTTAGACTTATGAAAATGAATCTGTACTATTAGAAATCGTTTGATAGAGATGCAAAGCTGATACTAGTTGCGCAGTATCTGTTGCGCAAAGGAACTTTTGCTGTAGTTCAGAATCGGGTGGCAACACCCATACACCGGTTATTTTCTCGCGATCTGTTTTTTTTTGGTGTTGAACGTAAATTTTGAACCCAAAGCATCAACTACAAACAGTGAAACCTACTGTGATTCAACAATGGTATGTCGCAATAGAGAACTACAGTCCAATCGCGTTCAATACTAACAATATAACGAACAGAGTGTCCAAATTTATGGTGACCAAGTCACAGAAGAAAGAGCTGAAAATGCTCGTATGTCCTCCTTTGTTGGTGCCATCGCCGTGGGTGATCTGGTTAAGTCCACCCTGGGTCCAAAAGGTATGGATAAGCTCCTTCAATCAGCCTCTTCTGGTCAATCCCTTGTCACTAACGATGGTGCTACTATTTTGAAATCTATACCCCTTGACAACCCTGCTGCCAAAGTCCTTGTCAACATTTCTAAAGTCCAAGATGATGAGGTTGGTGATGGAACCACATCCGTCACCATTTTGGCTGCTGAGCTATTGAGAGAAGCTGAGAAACTTGTTGATCAAAGAATCCATCCCCAAACTATCATTGAAGGATACAGAATTGCTTCTCATGCCGCATTGGCTGCTTTGGAGAAGATTGCAGTTGACAACTCTGACAACAAGGAGAATTTTTACAACGATTTGGTGAACATTGCCAAGACGACCCTATCATCCAAGATTTTGTCCCAAGACAAAGAGCAATTTTCCAAGCTTGCTGTTGACGCCATTTTGCGCCTAAAAGGCTCCACTGATTTGGAGCATATTCAGATAATAAAGAGAATTGGTGGCCAGCTTTCTGACTCTTTCCTAGACGAAGGTTTCATTCTAAACAAAAGATTTGGCAGTTCTCAGGCTAAAAGAGTTGAGAACGCCAAAATTTTAATCGCTAACACCTCCTTGGATACTGATAAGGTCAAGATCTTTGGTGCCAAGTTCAAGGTTGATTCCACCTCCAAGTTGGCCGAGTTGGAAAAGGCAGAGAAGGAAAAGATGAAAACCAAGATTGACAAGATCGCCAAATTTGGTATCAACACTTTTATAAATAGACAGCTGATCTATGACTACCCAGAACAACTCTTTAGTGGCCATGGTATCAACTCTATTGAACATGCTGACTTTGAAGGTGTTGAAAGATTGGCTCTGGTTACTGGAGGTGAAGTTGCTTCCACTTTTGACAACCCCGAGCTTGTTAAGTTGGGGTCTTGTAGACTAATTGAAGAGATTATGATTGGTGAGGATGTTATGACCAAGTTTTCTGGTTGCGCGGCTGGTGAGGCTTGTACCATTGTTCTAAGAGGTGCGACAGAGCAAGTGTTGGATGAAGCTGAACGTTCTTTGCATGATGCCCTATCTGTGCTGTCCCAAACGACTAGAGAGACCAGAACGGTTCTTGGTGGTGGCTGTGTTGAGATGAACATGTCCAAGGCGGTTGACACTGCTGCTCAAAGCATCGAAGGGAAGAAGGCCCTAGCTGTTGAGGCTTTTGCCAGAGCCTTAAGACAGCTACCAACCATTCTGGCTGACAACGCTGGTTTCGACTCAAGTGAGTTGATTACTAAGTTGAGATCTTCAATCTACAATGGGATCACCACTTCTGGTTTGGATCTAAATAAAGGTATTGTTGCAGATGTTAAAGAGTTGGGTATTGTTGAGTCATATAAACTGAAGAAAGCTGTCGTTTCTTCTGCTTCTGAGGCTGCAGAGGTCCTTTTGAGAGTGGATAACATTATCAGAGCTAAACCAAGAACAGCTAATAGAGCTTGATCACAATGTTTAATAAACAATTGACAGTTTAGTTTACACGTTAGATGGATGTTGGTAGCTATTAAGAGTTCCAAGTGAATTCCGAACCTTTATCCTCGGAACTTTATCCATTCGATTCATCAAAAAATCAGGAGAACTTGTCCCCGCCTAAAATGCCAACAACCAACCAACGACACAACGCTAAAGCGACAAAAGATGCTCCGCACACGTGCAACTAGAGCTGCGTTTCAGCCATTAAGATGTTTTGCTGTACCACAGCTTCGTCTCTTCTCTCAATCGGGTCGCAGATGCGCTGGTGCAAGTGAGGAGGACCAACCTCCAATCGATTTGAAGACTCTTCCAAGAAAGCAGTACGATGAAGTTCACGCAGCTATCGTGAACCCGGCTGACAAATATAAGGAAACTGGTGAAGAGCTGCACAAATTTGGCCAGTACTTGATCACATCATTGCCAAAGTTCATCCAGAAGTTCACAGTGTGGAAGGATGAACTGGTGATTTACATCCCACCAACTGCTGTGATTCCTGTGTTCACCTTTCTCAAAAATCACACCACAACTCAGTTTAAGTCTATCATTGATGTCACTGCGGCTGACTACCCATCTAGAACCAACAGATTTGATGTCGTGTACCATTTATTGTCCGTTCGTTACAACTCCAGAATTAGAGTTAAAACCTACGCTTCTGAGGTCTCAGCAGTTCCTAGTTTGACTCCATTATACGAGGGTGCCAACTGGCATGAGAGGGAGACTTACGATATGTATGGTGTTTTCTTTGAAGGTCATCCTGATTTGAGAAGAATCCTGACAGATTATGGATTTACTGGACATCCTTTGAGAAAGGACTTCCCAACCACTGGTTACGATGAAGTTTTCTGGGATGAGGAGAAGAAGAGAGTTGTTTACAAGCCATTGGAGTTAACCCAAGCTTTCAGAAACTTCTCTGTCGGTTCAAGCGTCTGGGAACAAGTTGGTGAGGGTAAGGACTCCACTCCTGACTCGTTCAAGTTTCCTACTCCTGAACCGGATCCAGAAACCGATGCTAAAGACGAGCCAAAGAAGTGAGTTCACTACCTGCCTTATTTATTACTCTTATTTATTGTTATTTATTCCCTATTTATTCAAATACACATCATCTTTACAAGCCCTCTTTTGTGGGTACGTCTAGCTTTTTGTGATGACTCCACAATTTTGTGTGAGGACTCCATTCTGGCACATTTGCTTGAACAATGAAAATTCTGACTTCCAATCTTTCAGGAGATCATAGAAACTGTTGCTTAAATTAACTGAAATCATTAAAACCCAATCTGTTGCTAGCTTTTTTTTTTTGAAACCTAAAAGAACAAGTTCTTTGATTAGGAATGTTAGAAGCTGTTATTGCGACTCTGCCCTCTTTCTCTAAGATTGTTCTACCCATATGCCGCTTAAACATCAGTATGTCAAACTCTTTTGATCGATGAAATTTCATTCACTAATAACTTTTCAGGAATATCACTCTTAGGGGTACTGGCTTTCTCAGCCATCTACCTTTTTCTTGATTGGTTCGGAGTATTGGGTCCCAAAAGAATCAAGAACATCCCAATGGTTAGCGGATTACCAATAGTTGGAAGTTTGTTTCGAGTTTTATCTGATCCAGCTTTGAGATACATTGAATGGTCTAAAATTAAAGGGGATGTTTTCCAAATCAGGATGGGTACGAGAATGGTTATCATTGCCAACTCATTTGATTCTGTCAGAGAGTTATGGTTGAAAAATAGAGAAGCCAATAACTCCAGACCAATGTTGTTCACCTTTCACGATGTAGTTTCCAAGACACAAGGCTTTACAATTGGGACAACTCCATTTGGTGAATCCTACAAGAGAAAGAAGAAGATTGTGTCTGTTGCCTTGAATAGGAAGAATGTGGAATCATACAACAATTTCATTGATGTTGAAAACAGAAACATGTTCAGAAGAATTAATGAACTGTCAGAGAATCCTACTCTTCAATTGTTCGAAAGAGATCTCCATGTTTACACTGTTCTTCAAGGGTTTGTACTTAGAGTCAGCTTGTTCATAACTTATGGCTATCTAGTGAAAGTGGAACATGATAGGGGCTGCATGTTATTCAATGAGATCAGCCATGTTGAAAACAAAATAGTGCGATTGCGGGGTCACAGTTCTAATTTACAAGACTATCTACCCATTCTCAGACACTTGCCCTTCACTAATCCTAAAACTATTCAAGCTAATGACTTAAGAGCTAGACGAGATGTCTACATGGATAAGTTCATCAATGAGTTCAAGTTGAAACTTGATCATAACACGGACTTCAAGGGTTCAATTACCAGCAAGGTCCTTCGACAAAGCCCAGAGATGCCTATTGTTAATGAAGAAGAGTTGAAGTCTGCCTGTTTAACAATGGTTAGTGCTGGTTTGGATAACACGCCTCTTGTCTTGAACCACATCCTTGGCCACTTGTCCCAACCAACCTACGGTGAGGATTTGCAGCGAAAAGCGTTGGAACATATACTACGTATCCATGGCTCTTTGAGTCTTGCATTTGATAACTGTATCAACGGTTATTCGGTTCCATACGTCGAAGCTCTTATCAAGGAGGGTCTCAGATACTTTTCTGTGCTACCAACCAGTTTACCGAGACAAACTTCGAAAGATATCATTTTCAGAAATGCGGTCATCCCTAAGGGTACCGTGATGTTTATGAATACATTTGCAGCTAACCATGATCCGAAACACTTCTACAGACCTGATGAGTATTTACCAGAAAGATTTCTTGATGGCAATGGTCAGATGTTGGCCACCTCAGAGGCTTCTACGATGTTGGCCTTTGGCACTGGAAGTAGAATGTGCGCGGGTGCTCATTTGGCCATGAAGGAGATCTACATTTCTCTTGTGAGGATGATTGTACTTTATGAGATCAAACCACCGAAGGATTCTAGATTTCTCATGGAACTAGATCCCTTCAAATTGAATTCAGCCCCGGACTCTGTGGTATTTGAACCACAAGTCTTCAAGATATTGCTCAAGAAGAGAGATCAAGACTTTTTTCGTTCTGTTATTAGTATGGAGAAGACTGAGTTTATTCCAACTGAGTTCTGAATAAATATAAGCCAAAGTGGGGCACGTATTAGTGAAACATAAACATTTATTCTTCATCATACCAAATACCACTGTACATGGTCAAGTAATCTAACTGATTCAGTGGAGTTTTTAATAATTTACATCATACACAAATAAGTGGTTTTGGCCGAGTGGTCTAAGGCGTTAGATTTAGGTTCTTCCTTTAAAATCTCTAATATCTTCGGATGCGCGAGTTCAAATCTCGTAGGCCACATTATTTTTATAAAATGTTTTTTTTTCCTCGCTTGCCTCTGATAAACTCTCTGCCCCACAGTTCCAAAACCAGAACAACAGTATCACCCCAG
>JAJMRY010000062.1:0-12499 GCA_030558145.1 Barnettozyma sucrosica
GAAGGTAGAAGAATGAATGACAATATTCAGAAGTTTGTCTTGCAATTGTTGGCTGAGAACGTTGCTCAGGCCCTATATCTGATGATTGGTTTGGTTTTCAAGGATGAGAATGGTATCTCTGTTTTCCCATTGTCCCCTGTTGAAGTTTTGTGGATTATTGTCATCACATCCTGTTTCCCAGCCATGGGTCTTGGTGTCGAAGAAGCACAGCCAGATATCATGGAGAGAGATCCAAAGCCAACCAGAGAGTCTGTCTTTTCGTATGAAATGTTGATTGACTTGTTTGTCTACGGTGTCTGGATGGCTGCCACCTGTTTGGCTTGTTTCATCATTTGTATCTACCACTACGGCGATGGTGATTTTGGCATTGACTGTAACAAGAACAGCTCTGAGATTTGTATGCCTGTTTTCAGATCAAGATCTGCATCTTTTGCTACTATGACTTGGTGTGCTTTAGTCCTTGCTTGGGAAGTGATTGATATGAAGAGATCTTTGTTTGCCATGCAGCCAGAGACAGACACCCCGTACACCCAAGTGTTCAAGGACTTGTGGAGAAATCAGTTTTTGTTTTGGTCTGTCATTGGTGGTTTCCTCTCTGTGTTCCCAGTTGTCTATATTCCAGTCATCAACAAGAAAGTGTTCTTGCATGCGCCAATTGGTGTTGAATGGTGGGTGGCTGTTGTTATGACCATTGCCTTTTGGTTAGGTTGTGAACTATGGAAGTTCATCAAGAGAACCTATGTCAGCAAGAAGAACAAGGCCCACAACCCAGAGTATGACTTGGAGAAAAAGAACCCATTCAACAAGTACACCTCCTTCTCTAGAGCTGGTACCTTACAGGTCTAATTTCACCAGTTCTTAATTGATTTTGAAGGTTTCTTTGAAAACCTATAAGAAATTGTTTATAGAATTTTTTTTCATTTGTCCTCATCTGTGATACAGAAGGTATCCCTTATAATTTGTTTGTTTTGTGTTTTTGTGCTTTGCTGTCCCCTTATTCATTTTTAATCTTACGCTTTACTAATAACCTGTAAGTGATCTGAGTTGTACCTCAACAATATTTTACATTGATATCTTCAAAGATTGATCTTCGGGGTAAGTTCACTGCGGCGCATCGTGGTCCGGATTTCAATGTCTTTCTACACAGTAAACGTTTGTGACTCACAGGTGCCCATTCAAAAATGTCAAGAAAGTACTGGTAATCTGTGTAGATGTTCGTTGTGAATGAACATTTCAAAATATGACGTTACCATCAAATGTCCAGAAAAAAAGAAATGTGACAGCGGCTATTTAGCCGCTTTTGTGCCAAGTTTTGTCTTCGGCAGTCAACACCCCCAAACGGAAGTTTCCACCTCCAAAAACCGGCAGTTTCCTTTTTCAGTTGTTTTTCCTTGGACTGTCATAACAAAAAAATTCTGGAACTATTACTAACTCACACAGGCACACAGCCCAAGAAGGCTCAACAACAGCGAGGTGAGCAGGTAAAAATGACCGGAAATCTATTGGAGAGCTCAACATCAAATGAATCCAACTCCAACGAAGTCCCAGAGCTCTTTGTTGGAAGTACCACTCAGCCGCTAGACAAGATTGCGAGAAGATCCTCAAGAAGGAGTAGTATAACTTCAGCAGTCAGAGAACGCTTTACAGGTGCCGGCACTGATTCTGACGGTGACAATTATGATAACTACTCAGAAAAGAACATCTACCAGGACTTGGACGATGAGCAGATTATGGTCAAGAGAACCCAATCCAGGGCCGCAATTCTCAACACCTTGGAGGAACGTGCCATTCTTGAACAACATTTGGAGTCCAAAGATGAGGAGAATGCTATTGAACGTACCAAGTCTTACTATGAAGGTGTCCAAAGAGAAGAAGCCCTTCCTACCCAGAATGATGGTGTTGAATTTCGGGAAATTGACCCAGAACTAGTGACTTGGGAAGGTGATGATGACCCACAGAACCCAAGAAACTGGAAGCAAGGAAGGAAATGGAGAAGTACAGCGGTGGTATCTATATATACTCTATTATCCCCATTTGCCTCGACCATGCTGGCGCCAGCTATGCCTGCCATTTCTCAGGACTTTGGAGTCACAAATCCCACCATTTCCGCACTAGCTGTTTCAATTTACATTTTAGCATGGGCCCTTTTTCCTCCGTTTGTCGCTCCTTTATCCGAGATGTATGGCAGAAAGAAAGTGTTGGATATTTCAGTGTGGATCCTCTTTACATTCAACTTGGGATGTGCTCTGTCTCAGAACATGCCCCAGTTGATTATTTTTAGATTATTTGCTGGAATTGGTGGCTGTGCTCCAATCTGCATCGGTGCTGGTGTCCTGGGAGACCTGTTCAACAACAATGACATTGCATTGGCTATGAGTCTTTACAGTTTGGGTCCAAGTATGGGTCCATGTATCTCATCCTTGATTTCTGGCTACATTGTTGAGTATGCTGGGTGGAGATGGTGCTTTTGGGTGTTGCTGATCCTGAATGGTTGTGTTGGCGTGCTTGGTAACTTTTTAATTGAAGAGACCTATCCTCCAACACTTTTGGCGAGAAAGGCTTCTAAGATGAGAAATTCTACAGGTAACCAAAACTTGCACTCTTTGTACGAAATTGCTAATGGTGAGACCACCCTTGACAGATTCTGGGTCAACATTACCAGGCCATTAACATTATTGGTTACACATCCAATGGTTTTTGGATTGGGCCTATTCATGGCTATCATCTACGGTTGTCTCTACATCCTCATTACCTCCTTCCCTAGGGTGTGGCATGATGTATATGGCTTCAGTAGTGGTACTGTGGGTTTGATGTATGTTTCCTTGTTAATTGGTTATATGCTTGGTACTTGCTTTACCCAAAAGGTTGCAAATGGTATTTACAAGAAACTAGTTGCCAAGAACAACGGTGTCCACAAACCTGAATTTAGATTGCCTTTGCTATTAGAGAGTGGTGTAACTTGTGCAGCTGGTTTGTTTTGGTTTGGCTGGGGTGCCCAGAAGAAGATGCATTATGTCTTTACCAATGTGGGGGCCGGTATTTTTGCGTTTGGTGTGATTGCTATGTTCTTTACTATCCAGAACTACCTCGTCCAGATGAATCCAAGATTCGCAGCATCTGCAGTAGCTGCAGCCTCTATTTTCAGATCCTTCCTTGGGTTTGCTTTCCCATTGTTTGCCCACAATATCTTTGATGGTGTCGGGTATGGCTGGGGCTGCTCGATCTTTGGCTTCATCGCCATAGCCACAGGTATTCCTTTTCCCTTGTTTGTTATTTACAAAGGTGAAAAGTTGAGACTGTGGGCCAACAAGAAGCAGGAGGAGAGTCAAGCGAAAAGAGACGCAAAGAACTTGGCTAGATTGGCTAAGCACACGAATGAGAACGATTCGGCCGGCGACCACGCCATTCAGAAGAGCGAGTCTTCTAGCTTTTAAGAACACAACACCAGTGGATTTTTCATACTAGCTAATGTTCAAGTATGTGGGGTATTTAGTCTGCATTTAAAGAAATTCATTGCATCCATGACCTAGCGCATTCTATGAATGCTTACTCAATAAAAGATGCAATTAGCTATACGTATTTCTATATGGCTGATGCGACATGTGTACTTGAAATTAATGAGGTGCAACCTTCTGCAGCTACGTGAACCAGGTACCATGATCTATGCGTAGAGATTCATCGGTGTACTGTGTGCGGATATCCCGACGGCTTTCCGAAAACAATAATTTCAACATTTTCAGGAACAGTTACATAAGGGGAGATCTCGTTTCGAACTTGGTATGTAGTTATTAATTACTTGTGGGCCAAAATGTTCCCAACCTTCTACTGTTGTTCTAACTCGACTAATGACACATTATGAGCCGAGAAATACTGCCCAATTGATTTGTGAAAATACGCACTCAGTGTAGGTGTTTCTTCAAGTTTCGAGAAGGTCAGAACTCGAACTCCACTTTTTTTCACATTTGGCTGGATTTCCTTCCCAAAGAGGAAATTCCCCAAATAAATAGACACTTTTAAGATTCCTCTTTGGAAAGTGGTGGTGGTTTTGGAATCAAAAATCGCCATTGGAACCACAATTTGGCGATACAATTGCCAAAATCACAGGAAGAATGGTCTCAGCATACTCACGGAGAATTTTAACCAAGCAAGAGTTATCATCTTCAACTCGCGACAAAAGTCGTGATTTCCTCCTGATTCTCGGACTGGACCCTGAATATGCCAGTGAAGATGACAGTTCACTACAAAGAATCGAGACGCACAACACCACCATCACCACTCTGGAAGAAAGGATTGTAAAGATGAAGGCCAATGCCGAATCTAACCGTTAGTTTGAAGGCCTCGCACGCACAGAGGATGCACTTCGCACGAAGAATGATGGTGCAGAGTCCCCAACAGCTCGATCCGTAACTTGTGACTTGGGAAGCTGAGATGACTCCAAAGAATTGGAATGATAGGAGAAAGTAGATAATTATGAGTGCTGTATCGGCTTACACATTCCTTGCCCCTTTTGCGTCCACAATGCCCTCACCTGCTGTTGAAACCATAGCACAGGAGTTCGGTGTTGAGAGCAAAGCTTTAATCTCGTTGATGGTTTCAGTCTATCTTCTGGCATGGGCTGTTTACTGTTCCTTGATTGCTTTTTTCTCTGAGATGTGTGACTGTAACAGGGTTTTGGATATTTCGACATGAGTACTACTGGTCTTTGATTTGGCCTATGCCTTCAGCCAGAATCTTGTTCAGATCTGTCTGTTCAGATTCCTCGTTGGTGTTCTCGCTCTTGAGGAGACGTAAACCCCGAGCTTGCTTAAGAAGAAAGCTAAGAGACTGAGAAAAGAAACTGGAAATCCAAATCTGAAATGTATCTATGAAATTGCCGGTGGCGACACAGTTGGAGAAAAGTTCTACCTGAAATTGCGCAGACCACTAGAATTGCTATTCACCAACCCAATCGTTTTTGGCCCTGGTCTCTTCATGGCATTAGCATATGGCTGCCTCTTCATTTTGATCACGACTTTCCCTACTGTTGGAGGATTTCTTACAACATGACATCAACAAAGGTAGGCTCGATGTACATTTCTCTCCTCATCGGATATCTTTCAGCCACAGAATTGAAGACAAGAATCGCCTCTTCTAGAATGAGCTACCTCAAGAGGAGGAACAAAGGAATCGCCATACCGGAACATGGCTTAGTGATGTTGGTTCAAGCAGGTATCCTGATTCCAATTGCCCTGTTTCGGATGGCTGGTATGCTGAGAAGAAGATTAACTTCATCTTTCCAGCTCTCGGTGAGATTTTCTTCTCATTTAGCATGGTCCTTGTGTTCTTTTGCATTGCCATGTATTTGATTGAAATGAATCCAAGATTCTCCGCAAGTGCTTTGGCAGCTGTTTCTATCTTCAGATCTTTCCTGGGATCCTGCTTTCCTCTGTTTGTTTCACAACTTTACGCAAAGATAGGTTATGGATGGGGATGCTCGATATTTGGCTTCATAGCCTTGATAGCTGGTGTCCCCTTTTCCGACTATCTTGGTGTACTATGATGAAAGGATACGGGGGTGGGAAAATCGAAGAGTTGAAATTCAGCAGGCTGAGAGATGCAACATACCTCTCCAGACTTTGCACGAAGAACGAAAAGGAGAAGGAGAAATTGCTGGAGAAGGCTGTTGAAGTGGTTTAAAAAAAAATAACCTGTAAGCCACTTTTAGGTCTCCCAGCATTACAATCTACTAAGTGCTGAGCTCTAGACCTGCAGTGATATGGGAAAGAGGAAATTGGTGAATATTTCTGTGGTTAGGAATCATCCACTGGCCTGCTGCCTTTTTTGAGTACAAGAGAAATCTTCATTTGTTTTGTTGTCTCAAACAAATATTGTGGCAAACTTTGAACCCGTCAAACCGCCAATGAAATATGCTTCAGAGTTTGGTATTGAAAGCAATAGTACTACTTAGGATACTTTCATGGCTGCCTAAAGGCGCTTTAACACCCAATGGAACTTTCGGTTTCAGGCTTCTAAGATAGATCTGGTGAACGGCATGAAGAATGAAGGCACTTCAATCAATACTACTAGAAATGAGTTCCGGTTAACCTATCACATACTGCCCAAAGCCTGTTCCTCATTGAGCCCTACTAGGTGTGGGTAGATCCATCTAGATGATATTGGAAACTATGATAGTAAGAGCTAAGGCTTTCACACAGCAATCCGATTAATCAAATGTTAGAACTTCATTCAATTGAGATGCCATACAGAGAACCTGATTGTACGTAAAGCCCAGAATTCCCTCAGAATAGGAGCTTCTGTAGCCACGAGTTTTCTTTTGCCCACATTTTCGGAAGTTAGACCGTTTCTCACTTTTTTTTAACCCGATATGCATGCCGATCGGAATACTGGGGATCTCTAAAGAACTTTTTTTTTTCAGAGATTATAGAGATGTGAACAACCTCTTGCAGAATCCACACAGCTTTAATTTCCAACAACCCACAAACGGAATGAAGCATGGGTATGGAATGTCTTCAATTGGGAATATGTGAGGTCCCTCTGGGGAATGTCCTTTTCTCCAGAACTCCTGTATATCCACAAATTCCAAATATGAAAGATCGTTGGAGTTTTACCTGAATCCGCAGTCATATGTACAATCACTACGTCAGAAAAGATTTAAACTGTCGCTTCTGTTCTATTCTCAGAGTTTGTCTTAACGTATAAAATAGTTGTTTATAGTTGGTAAAAAGAGTTCGGGGCATTGGATGGAAGGTTGTACAACTTCAACCTCTCGAGCTCCATACTCCTAGAATCCTTGAGCGCACCAGTTTGTAGTGATATACGAAGGTTAGCGTGCCAACCAACATTTTTTGGGGCACCTCCATCCACTTTTCCGACCTAGCCGGAATCTCAACTGTTGTCCTTGCGGTATACTCCTGCAATTGAATGCTTCCACAATTAGTCGTTGTCTCCAAATGGACTGAGGAGGTGGTCCTAACTCGTTAGAGACACCAGGAAGCTATTGTTCACATCGCAAACGATCTCAACGTCTTTCTAAAAGTGGGCTGCTTTATACATGCGCCTGCATTTGAGGATCTCCGAGGAAGGCAAGTAGGAAGTCTCACCATGCAGCTTGTTCCAGGTTGGTAGAGACAACCAAAGCGGACGCATTTTTTTTTGGTAGATCTAACACAGGGCAGATTGACAGATCAAAAGGCGAGCCCTGGTGCAGAGTGCGGCATGCTGTATAAATTTTCATTTCTCAAAATATGCAGCTGTTTCAAAAAGAGCCGGCTGGAATTGGCGGAGAGAATCAAACTTATACCTTTTCGGACTTTAGACTCAGACCTTCGAATCCAAACTCCAGAGCCAATCGTGCCTTTAGGTGGTGTTCTCCTTTCACTGGTCGATTTGTATTACTTTCTAAGCATTACATTGGCATGAATGTGGTTTCACTCAATCTACGGTCCTAGTTGTTTGTTTTAAAATCGTCTTTGTTGACTCTTCTTCTTTCAGGTCCTCTTCAACTGTAAGGACAAACTCTTCACCTCTACTTCTAGGTCTTCTTTTGAGACTTCTTACCAGGCTGCTTTCCTTCGGATAATGTCGAATCTTGCTTGATCTATATTGAGCTGGCGGTCGTTGAGATTTCTCCAAATTCGATCTAGGGTCAAACCTAGAGTTCCATAACTCACAGACACATTGTTTCACTTGCATCTGTCAGTAACGATATTGAGTACGACATTCAGTTTCAGCTTTCGATTAGCTAGGCTTTGCTGATATTTTCTCTGAATTTCCCACCAATTTACTGCCCGCTCTTTCCCACTGTGCTAGCACGGTGGCATTAACTTTCTCAACTACTGTTGAGACTGTCCTCTCTGTGACCTCCTAAGATAGTTCTGCTGTTTTTCACAGAGTACAAGTGAGCCACCAGTCGCTCTAGGAACCCAACCTCCTCGTCCTCATTCCACCGGAGGTCTTGCCATTTCTTTCTTCCTGTCAGAATTTCTATAACTTTGGGTGGACTAGTTGTCAATATGCTTCTTCCACAACTGCGAATTCTGCAGATCATAGGGACACCCAAAAGGAACAGCAATAGAGAGACTTAGATTACAGAGCCTTTCTGAAAATGAAAAACCCAAAATTGTTTTTGCCCCCTGATGAACAAATCTGTCAGTTTACCTGACATTTCTGAAGTTTTAAGCTGTATACTCATCCTTCTTTTTCAGCTCCCAGTTCAGGTGCTTCATAGGATGTAGTTTTCTTTGACACTTCTTCATGTGAGGTTACCTCTACCAATGGGCTCTAGTAATTGGCAGTCATCCCAGGCTCTTAGCTTTTTGTTTGGTCGCTACTCTCCACCCGGTAGAGCCCAAATTGTTAGTTCTCAGTCAATTTCCCACTGTCCTATGTTCAAAGCTTTTCTTGTTCACCTGTATTGGATAGTTTATCCTTTACTTAAGCCCCTAGTTGAGCTTTCAGCGTACCATACGCTATACAATCCTCTTATTTTCGCCCTCAAAATTCTACTATATTTAGAACTATCACCACTTGTGGTTCCCCAGCTCTTTAAGATGGATCTGATGCCACTATTTTGAAACTCACAAGTGATTGCCGTTGTAGCTCCACCACATCTTTTAGTGAGTTTTTCAAGACCGCTGCTATATATTTAGCCATTCTGGTTATTGAGGAATCAGATGCGCCGAACCAGATGCTCAATGGACAATGGTAGTAAAGCCATCTCCGTATGGCCTTCAATCACCACGACATTCCTAAGCAATTACGCATCCTTTTTCTAAACTGGAGCTGATGGATCCTAGGGAAAGTGCTGAGATTGATTACTCCCCGAGGATCTAATAATTGGTGCCATTCGCCGCTAACACTAGGAACCTTCCTCAAATGCCCTCGTTTATATTAAGAGCTTCGAATGTTCTTTTTTTCCAGCAAACATCGTCCTCTTCATGCACCCCACCATTATTGAAGGTATCACATCTCTATAAACTGCCCACAAACCAGTTAGATCTATTACAAATATATCGGGAACCGTAGTCCAAAGGTCTCTGAGATTTCGAACCTTTGAAACAAGGCCAGTTCCTCGAGCAACCACCACTGCCACCCGGTCTTGTAGAGGCAAAAATCCAAAACTGGCTGCTCCAAAAGCCCAACCAGGTTCGCTTTTGCACCTACTGGTGTATATCAGCTCATTTTTTCTAAGAAATTGACCGGATAAGGCTCCAGAAGGACTTCACTTTCCTCTTGATGATTTCAGTTTGTTCCATTATATGCAGCTTCTCCCCTTCATTCATTTTCGTTTTCTTTCCTTTACCAACATTCTTTGAAAGTTGTTATTTTGTTTCCTTTGTCCTCTTGCTAAGAACCTACGGGTAATGGACTCTGGCTTATCCATTTGTCGGTTTTTCTTCAAATGCTTTAAACCTCAGTGTAATTAGTATTACTTCATGAAATCTCGTAATTTAGCTTTAAACTTCCCTCCTGCAGAAGTGCCAACCATAGGATTTTCGACGCTGGAGTTTCAAGATTGCGAACGATATATGGGTTCCTGTTTTACTCAATCATGCACAATGCCTACAGAACCACAACCGATTCCTCTTACCTGCATCAACTTTTTTTGTTTTCTTTTGGTTTGAGACAGACTTACTTCGCAGCCTCACTCATTCCGAATCATTGGAGAGTGGAACCTGAAATCAATGGGAGTTGCTTGTTTTCTGTGAAGTTCTTAGATATAACATGAGCCTAGAGTACAACGTAACTAAGATAGATCAAACTGGGGAACCTTCGCGAAGAACAAGCAACAATCATATATGGAACAAATTCCGCTTAGAACTAGACTGGGCTGTCTATCAAGATACTACGGTTGATCTCACAACGATCTTGAAAATAAGAGTGGTATTATGAGCCATTGTGGTTTTGCGGTCGTCTGGAATGCATGTTTCAACGCTGTTGAGTTGTTAATCCAGCTTCTGAACTGCTTTTTGACTTTGAATTTGACTCAGTTCGGAAATGCCCATATCTAGAGAATCTGGCAACTGAAAAAATATCGAAAATTTACGTCATAACAAACAATTCCGCGCTTCTTCCCTTTTTATTCTAGCCTCAAGTAACACTCTGCCAATAAGGTACTAGATGGCCTGGCGTTAGTGAGTCAAGAACTCACCAGTGTTGTGAAAATTGCCCCATTAAACTGGCCAGCACTGATCCAGTTGCAAATGTATCAACTATTAATAGTAGTCTGTGCTCTTTCGGGGAGCAAAGAATCGTGAGGGGAGAGCTTTTTTCCTTTACCGCTTAAAATTGATAGTCTATACAGAGCTATATACAGGCAACTAGAATTTATACTATGAGTAGGCACCAATCACAGTGTTAACTAAGTGGGGAAAAAGTGGCCACAGGAAATCGACTTGGTCGAGTCCAGGTCTAGAAAGAGACATGTGGGCTTCGTAGTTGCTAGATTGTTATTTGTTGTCCACCTTTATGTGTGAGCGATTCAATTGTTGGGACTCAAACCTATCGTAGAGCAGCAAGTGAAGCTGGTCAGATTGTGCGCTTGAGGGAGTTTAGAGAGGAGCTCTTGCGTACCTCAATTTTTGAGATTCGACACCTTACGTGGTACTACGCACAGTTTTGTACAGCCACTTAAAAAGACTGTCTAACAAGACTCCAGATATGCGCGGCTGGGAGGAGATTGGGCTAATTCCGCAACTCATGAAACATTAGTTCCCCTCAAGTGTGCTCGAATCCCAGAGACTTTGGTGAGCATTTTGAGTTTAAAGAGATCACCAGCCGTAGTGAGCCGTGGAATTGGGCATTGTCCGCTTTTAGACATCTATGGAACCTATAATTAATAGCACCTCTCTTGAGAGTAAATTAGGCTCGCCGCTTTTCAGAACATCAAGAATATTATGGGAAACTACTGAAAGTTCAGCGTATATTTTTGTGACTTCCTAGCTATCAGTACAAAGGGCGTCTTGGATGGTATCTGCTGCACGATGTATTACGTATACATAATTGTTATTCCTGCCTGCTGAGGTAAGCCGCACACTTATCGCGGTTTTCTCCAAAAAAAGAAAGGCAAAAACTGTAAAAAAGAAAGTTCCTGAAATCTCAACGGCAGTCGGGCTTCGATTGCGTCAACACGCTTTAATCGGACAGTTTATTTTTACCCCTTACCGGAATTTCAAATCTGAGTTCCGACTGATAGGACAAAACGATCAAACAAACTCAAAAAAATGCAGCTTTCAAAAAATCAAAGGTGGACAAGTATCATGAAATCGGGAGGTTGAATCACGGACATGAATCAGATAACTACACATGCAGCGCAGATCGCACACCCCCACCTCGGAGAGTATGCCCAATGCAGCATTCAACAGAGCAACTTTAAGATGCATTCAGGCAGTTTCACCTGGAAAATGGATCTGATCCTTTCAAACAGGGAGAGTTTTCTCTAGATCTGATCCCTCAACTTACGTTTCCAGCAGCTACATCTCCTCATACTATGCATACTACAGTCAACCTTTCATAACCTTTTATACATGTTGTTGCTTCCACCTGTTCCAAACACTGCATTTGAGAGGTGGACTTTCCTTGAACCTCTTCTCTCTTTTGTGCCTTGGTTCTATTTGAATTCTATAAATATTTAAAATCCCCTATAATTGAGCCTGATCCAAGTTCACTCCTATCAACATTCTACTGATCAAATATGCTCAGGAGCTTATTTCTGTCTTACGTGTTTGGTCTGGGGCTTGTGGCCGCCACATACAATAATGTGCAGTGTTCCCCGCAAGTCATTACCAATGAATGTCCTAACTTGGACTTCACTTTCCACCCAAGCCAAGCTGGTCAGCCGAACGCTGATATCAGAGTTTCCAATGTTGAATGGATTAGTGGTGACAACTACAGAGTCACCATCAAGTTCAAGGCTGAGCACGGAATGGATCTATACTCCCTATCGGAATTGAAGTTCATTGGTGGTATCAACTACATTCTTTACAGCAACAACATGAACATCAAGGGCAGAATTACCAATCCAAATGACTGGGAGGCCACCTTTGATTTGAACCTTCCAGTTGGCTCAGATGGATTTGTGCACATGAGAACTGATTACCAAATTCAATTCGATTGGTGTACTGCTGGTGTCACGGACAAGTCTCAGTGCGGAACTTGGAACTTCCACGAGTCGTATGACTACTTAACTGGATGTACCAACCATGACAACCAAGGGAGATCTCAAACCGACTCTCCTTCCTACCACTGGCCAGCCAAATGTGGTAGTTCTGGTATTTCTTCCTCTGCTGTTAGATCACAATCTTCTTCATCTGTTGGATCCCCATCATCATCCGTTGTTAGATCACAATCTTCTTCATCTGTTGGATCTCCATCATCATCAGTTGTTAGACCACAGTCTTCTTCATCTGTTGGATCTCCATCATCTTCTATCCTTCCAACCCCTTCATCTGGTTCTTGTTCCACGCCAGACATCACTAATGAATGCCCTGACTTGGACTTC
>JAJMRY010000063.1:0-11023 GCA_030558145.1 Barnettozyma sucrosica
GTCTGTGGTGACTCCTCCATAGATCTCATCCAGTTGTTGTTTGTTGTTCTTGTGATAGTGTTTTTTTTGAAGTGACTCGTGGTGGGACAATCATGTTCTATTAATAAGAAACCGCTCGCCCCTCGCATCGAACCAAGGACCTTCCAGATGGCTACGAGATGGCTACTCGCGTCTTCAATTGAAGGTAGCCAGTAGCCAGGGCGGATGGCTATTTACCGGGTGGCTACTGGCTACTTGGAGAGCCATTGCCCATGTCTAATAGAACAGTTCAATCTTGAAATTGATATCATTGTGATAGACTGGTTTAGTAACGAGCTAACCAGATTTGGTAACCAACCACCGATTACTGGGTTGATTAATCGATCATTTTCGCGGTAATCAGATGGGTAACCAGACACCTGTGCCTGGGCTCGAACCGCATATTCGTCTTCATAGCGAATATTTATTACGAAAGACTTTCGGTGACTGCGAGTGTGAAGGCCAAAGAATCAGCAGCTTCAATGGTGGAAATCACCAAGGAGGAGCGGATGACACAGGTGGAAGTCACTTTTGAAGTGAATCCGGAAATCATGGAGGGGACCTTTTCGCAAGACTACATGCCTTGGATGATGAAGAGACAGCTGAAGCAGCTATAGTAGAAACTTTAATGAAGTCAAGAGTCTGTCCATTGAGATGAAAGTATTTATGTCTACTAGAGAGACTCACCTTACTGATAAAGAGCTGGAGGAAGGCACGTTCGATGATATTCTCTAATATTGGCAACACAGAAGACAACAATACCCAAAAATGTCTTAGTTGGCCTCACATCTCTTTATTGTGCCTTCTTCGAGCACTAGTGCCGAAAGATTATTCAGTATCGGGGGTGTGATCACTACGTTCCGCGGTCAGCGAGTCGATCCATCCACTTTGAAAAAGGTTCTCCTATTGAAGATAAGTGAAGGAGAGATTTGAAACCTCCTATTTTCTGAAAGCACTCTTCCCTCTGACCCGCCGCGTATTGTAGGTTGTAGTAAGGACGCTACCTTGAAATTGTTAAATAGATTGATATATCGCTAGCCATGGATTCATTTTTGTGGAAGTTATGCTGTGGACTGGCTTTGAGAGAATAATAAACAATAATAGGATTCTTCGTGCACTCTGCAAGTATAGTCTATCAGTGTATCTGGAAGGGTTTCTTGACAAGATTGTCCCCTTAAATAGAACACAATTTACAGTAGTACACAGCTATTCAAGAAGCTTGTTGCTTCTCTCGTGAAATACTTACGTTGAACCAACAAAATCAGGCAACATCTGTTCTGGTAATCATACCTTAACAGTGCATTAACTATTTTGTCTATAATGGTTTAAATTTGGCTAGAGAGATGAAACTGGATTCTGTGATATTATCCAAAATGGAATATTTCCTATTTGGGAAACATCTGGTTTCGGAAGTGGTTGGCCCTAGTAACCAGTAGCACTGGCTACTACTAATCTGGTCACTAAAAATGACCCATATCTAATCATTGTTTTGATTATTTGATATTCAATCCACAAAACACAATATTTCTGCTTGAAAATAAAGTCACTGTAATATCTAACGCGAACGTATCTACAAAATTCAAAATAAAGAATAATTTTTTTAACAAACTCACCAATGCTATAAAACTCTATATTAGAGAAAAAAAGGAATCAGGATCAGTAATTGGTGATTCAAATTCTGCCAGAACCTGAACCACGCATTTCATCGTAACGAACAACTGCTCCCAACAAAGTTTTAAATCCTTTAGCAACTTGTTCTGGTGTACTATACTCCTCAAAGTTATGACTGACACCATCTCTACACGGAATGAAAATCATTGATGTTGGAACACGGGTGGAAGTACTGCAGGAATCGTGTCCAGCACCACTAATGATTCTTGTGACTTTGTCAGCACCAAAGAGTTCAGTTGCGGAATCTGTTACACAACCAACACAAGTCTCGTTGAAGTGAACAGCAGGTGATGTGTAAATGTGTTCAAACTTTACAGACCCAATCTTTGTGGATGAGCCATTTGGAGTACCAGCAATTAATTGGAATTCATCCTTACACTCTTGGATAATTTCTGAAAGCACCTCATCTGACTTGTGTCTAGCATCAAGCGTGAAATGAACATAATCTGGTATAACGTTGGTAGAAGCAGGTTCTAATTTTAAAGTACCGATGGAGCATAAACCATCATATTTGTGAGCAATATCATTGGCTTTAACAATCATTTTTGAAGCTGTAAGAAGAGCATCATTACGAGCAGACAAAGGGGTAGTACCTGTATGTTGAGCTTTCCCTTTGACAAAAATGTTATACCACACATATGCCTGAACACCTTCCACAATACCAATTTCTTTCTCATTATCTTCTAAAATTGGGCCTTGTTCAATATGTAACTCAAAGTGGGCAGCAATTGGGTTCCCCTTATAAGATGCAGGTGTCTTACCTAAGTAACCAATTCTTAATAATTCATCCTTAACAGTAACTGGTTCATTGTCAGTAATAGATTTGAAACTGTAACATTCTTCCAATGACATATTTTCAGCCCACACAGAAGAAGCCATTATACTGCATGGGAATCTAGCACCTTCTTCATTCATCCATGAAACAGATGCAACAGGATAGCTTGGGACATAATTATTATCTTTGAAAGTACGTAGAACTTCAAGACCAGCTAAAACACCCAAGATACCATCATATCTACCACCAGTTGGTTGAGTATCTAAATGTGAGCCAATAGCAATTGGAGCACCTTCCTTCTTACCTGGATAGATACCAAAAATACTTCCAACCTCATCAATACGAACTTCGCAACCCAATGACTTAAGCTCAGAAACATACCAATCTCTAACACCTTTATCTTCGTCACTTAATGCTAATCTGCAAACACCTGTGTCTGTTGAGAGGGGTCCCCAAACACCTTTAGCACCAAAGGCATCTGACGTCTCATGAATGGTGTTGATCAACCGATCTGATTTGATCTTTAATGGTGTGTAGGTGGAAGAAGTCATTGTTGGAAGAAAAGGGTAGAATAGAATATCCTGCAAAATTGAACCTCAGCTTAAAAAAGGCTGACCTTCAAATATATACCTCTTAAGTCCTTTTTGAGAATTCATTTCGACCGTTATCTGGACAAAAGTAATCGGTTCATAAAGTAAAATAATAGATTGGTTCAAGATTATCTTTTAATTTTTAAGTCCTAATTTGGAAATAAGAATCATAAAAATATTATTTCCGAATCCAGTAATCAATTGCTAATTCTTAATTCCTCATTGGGAATGCCCCGAGATAACCAAATAGCTCGAGTTGATTAAGCTTTTCATGTTTTTATCACTAGACAGATATTGATCTTAAATAGAGGTTGATCTCCCGCATTTAATTGAACTATTGACAAATACTTAATCCATCTCAACTAATCACTCAAATTGAAAATAAATATAGCAGCTATACAAGATGTCATCTGAAGAAGAAAAGTCAGAGGCTCAAGCCTGTGTTGTTTCATACGATGAGAAATTGAATAATATTGGTTCAGTGACTTCAAATCACTTAGAGAGCTTTGATGAAATAGAAATGAAGGCTGCTACGGGGTTCGATCTTTTCCACGAAGCTCAAAATCTTACACAAGAAGAAATTGAAGAGAACAAAAAAAGAGTTATAAGAAAAATTGATAAGAGAATTATTCCCATTTTATGTATAACTTATACCTTACAATTCTTGGATAAATTATCATTGAATTATGCTGCTGCTTATTCATTCAAAGAAGATTTAGGCCTTGTTGGTCGTGATTATAACTGGGTTGCTGCCATTTTCAACTTTGGTTACATGGCAGGTGCTATTCCAGCTAATTATTTGATCCAGAGGTATCCGGTTGCTAAATTCACTGGTTCTATGATTTTTGTATGGGCTATTTTACTATTAGGACATATTGGTGCCACTAACTATGGAGGTATTTTAGTTTTGAGATTTCTGCTTGGATTGATGGAAAGTTGTATCTCTCCAAGTTGTATGTTGATCAACTCATCTTTCTACACCAAGGATGAACAACCATTGAGAATGTGTCTTTTCTTATCATTCAATGGTGTTGCTACAATGGTTGGGGCCTTACTTTCCTACGGCTTAGGTCATGCTACAGAATCGTCTTTAGAGCCATGGAAATTGATTTTCTTGACTATCGGTTTGATTAACTTAGTTTGGTCTATTATTTTCCTTTACTTCTGTCCAAATTCTCCTGCTGATGCTAAATTCCTGACTCAAAGAGAAAAAGTCATTGCTATTGAAAGAATTGCTCACAATCATATGGGTGTCAAGAACAAGAAGTATAAGAACTATCAAATTGTTGAGGCTGCATTGGATTACAAGACCTTTATTTATACTCTGATTGGTTTAGCCTGTGGTGTTATCAATGGTGGTTCATCTAATTTTCAATCGGCTTTACTGAAAGGGTTTGGTTTCTCAGGTATCAGTACAACAATTTTACAATTACCAACTGGTGCCATTGAATTGATTGTTGTTATTTGTGCTGGTATTCTCATTTTCAGTGTCAAGAATACTCGCTGTATTACCTTTGTTTTACTATGTGTGCCTGGCTTGGCTGGTCTAATCGGTATTCATGTTATTCCTCTAGAACATAAATGGGCCCTTGTTGGCTGTACTTGGTTACAATATATCATTGGTGGACCTGTTATTTTGTCATGGATTTTCCTGAACGCTAACGTTGCTGGTCAAACCAAACGTTCAATCAGCAATGGTATCTGGTTTGCTTTCTATGCTGCCGGTAATATTGTTGGTGCTAACATTTTCTACTCTAATCAAGCTCCAAAGTATGTTAGTGGTATCATTGGTCTTGTTGTCTGTTACGTTGGCATGATGGTTCTTGGTATTTTCTACAGATTAGGTTTAATGTGGGAAAACAAAAGAAGAGATAAACTATACGGTAAGGTCGAAGGTGAAACTGAAGAAATGGCCATGGTCAATGGTTTCAAGGATTTTACCGATAAAGAGAACACCGGCTTCAGATACCAGTTATAACTTTTTTGTTTGATTTATGTATTTTTTTTTCTACAAATTACTGGGCTGGCCCATATTTTGCACTCACTCAAGATAAGTATCTTTCTTTTTTGTCCCATCATAGTTGATGTAGTCACTCCAATCTTGCACTGGGGAGTGCTATATTCAGTTTCAACTAGATGAAAGAAAACATAGAGGACAGAGATAACATAAAGGAAGACTAGAAAGAAGCCTGAAGTCGTGTTTGAAGGTAATCTAAGCTTCAAATGTGCTTCTTACCTAGTAAGGGCGATCTTTTATGCGGGTCTCAAGCTTTATGGGTGTCTCTCAGTTCTCGAGCTCGCATTAGAAGTTATGATTAAGTCTGTAGCATCACCATCAACCATAACATCAAAGACAACTCTGTCACCAACAGCGATAATCGGCAATCCCTCACCAGGTGGTGCGTGAAGGTTGGGCACAATCACTCCAATCTCGCTTGGTGCACTTTACTTGGAGTCTGCAACTGCATCCATGTTTATCAAAACCAAACCACTGTTCGCAGTGACGAGGAATGTTTTGGTGTTATTAAGTTCCGGACAGAGTTGCAACACGGTCTGAGTGGAGAAACACATCAGTGGTAAAGCAACTAATAAGCTGGACAGCAGACTTTCATTCTTGCTCAATATTTTTTTGGCTGGGCCCCGTCAAACGTTTTTATATGTTACTTTCGGTCTTATTTC
The DNA here is from genome assembly GCA_030558145.1 of Barnettozyma sucrosica. NCBI lineage: Eukaryota > Fungi > Ascomycota > Saccharomycetes > Phaffomycetales > Phaffomycetaceae > Barnettozyma > Barnettozyma sucrosica. The sequence continues at coordinate 5,734 of JAJMRY010000063.1, forward strand.
TTTTCCTAGTAAGAAAAGATCACAGAGTTAGAGAAGAGGTCGCTACAAAGTATTTAGAAGACATATGATTTGACGGTGGTCGCTACAGTCAGAATAGCAGAAAACTTTAAAGTAAACCATAACCCAATTAAATCTATATGGTCTTACTACCCTCCTTCTTACCAAAAGCTCCTATAAAGAACTTAACCAGTGAATGGCATCCATCCCATAATGGATAAATACCAATGACAAGTAGAGCGGTATACACCCAAATCAAACCAACAACAACATTTCCTCTAAAGAATGCTTTAGACCATATGTAATCACGATACAAGGGTAATGGCCAAACAACCCATGTGATCAACAGAACAAACAGAGTAGCAGCATAGTAAACTTTTGTATAAATAGCGATTATGCGGTTCTCTTCTTCAGTGTAACTCAAACTGGTGGATAACTGATCTGTTTCAATCGTAGTTTCTAACTCAATTTCCTTTTCAGAGTTTTTGTGTAGGCCAAGTTCAGTAGTCCTTTTTTCAATTGAAATACCTTTAGTATCATCATCAATCAGTTGACTTTCATCTCTAAGCTTTTGCCAATCGAAATCAGCAGGTTTGACAAAAGAGATGACAATACTGCTGATTCCAGGTAAAAGAAGAGCCGTCAACCCTCCGAATAAGCAGGGCAATTGCCTTTGGGTACTATCAATAGTAACGGTACCATAATAATGATAAGCCGTTGTTAACCACACTGTATTGCCAAAGACTAAACCTAAGATTTGTGAAACAATAAAAGCCAACTTTGATTGTTTTTTCCATGTGATAAGAAAAATCATTGGAATGACACCTGGACAATTCAACATTGAGTAAAAGTAACCAAACCAAGTCATATTCACACCAACATAGTGTAACATTACGGAGAAGCCAGCACTGAACAAACCAAAGAACACAACACCGAAGTGAGAAACTGCAATAAGTTGCTTGTTTGTAGCATCCGGTTTGATATATCTCCGGAAAACATCAAAACTGAAGATTGAACTGACAGAGATCATTTGAGCAGAAACGGTGCTTGTCACCGCTAGATATATGATAAGCAGTAACCCACCAACAGCACCTCTTCCCAAGAGATCTTGAACAGTGTACATCAAACCAAAACCTGAATTAACTTCTCTAAGGTCATTTTTCTTGGATAAGTAGGAAAAATTGGGTTGTCTCCTAAAACGACATTAGCTAAACCAAAGATAATTCCAAGTGGCCAAACATTGGCATAAATCAAAAAGGCAGCAATCAAATAGCCAGGAACAGTAGCCTTGGTATTAGCACTGAAAGATTTTTGCCAGAATGAGGAATCCATGACGGTTAGACCAAAATCACCAACAGAGTGGATGATACCAAAAAATATAGCACCTTGTGATTTTGAAGTTAAATAGGAACCTTGAGAATTTCCAGAGATGTAGTTTAAAGATCCTTCAGCTTCCTTTTTAATGACTAGTTCATATAATTTATCAATACCGCCAATATTCTCATTAACCAAACCTGCAGTGCAAATGCAACAAAGTACAATTAATAATATGAATGAATGAACGTAATCTGTCAAGAAAGTTGATTTCAAACCACCAACTGCAGTGTATAATAAGACACCGATTGGAATTAGCATGGTACTTGCGACAATATGTAAACTGTCACACATGGCAGAGATTGCAGCAGCTGAACCAAGAGGATGCAGAAACTAAGTTGTTAACAAGGCAAAGGAACATATAGAGAATATGACCAGTTCTACCATATCTCAATTCAACAATCTCCAAACAAGTATGTCCTGTTGGGATTTTCTTCTTGGCTTCTGTACCAAGAATAGCCATGACACAAATTTGCACTGCAAGACCTGCACCATACCAAAATGCACTTTGAACTCCATAACTGTAAACCATAGTGACACACCATAACAATTCTGTAGCCCAGGTCCACGAATAGTAGACTGCGGATGCGGTCAAACCGATACCCACGGTTCTATTGGCAACCATGAACATTTCAGTGGACTTTGAATCTTCATCAAGATACTTCTTGGATAGCCTCGCCACGATGATAATACCTATCGCGAAAAACGCACCAACGCCAAGAATTACCCCATAACCGTCAGCTTTTGATAGCAATTCTAAACCACTCATACTGACATTCAAGAGCCAAGCTTTACTGGAATGCTAGCCATCAACAAAATGGGTTTCATTATTTGTTTTATAGTTGAAACTTGAAACTTGAAGTTGTTTGCTGTTTAATCACACACACACACACACTGCCGTCTTGAGGATCAACAGGAGAGCCTCAGTTTAATTGTAACTGATTCCAGTCGTTGGTGTGGCTCTACTGATTATATTGCATATCGTTTAAGTCTAAAAATTTTGTTCATCCCTAATTGTATCCGAGCCGTAAAATACTGTTCTTAACAGCTTCCATCGATGCTTCTCTGGAGTCTCCGGGTCTATCCATGCGCCACACCGTTAATTGTGGCAATAGACGTCATTACCCCCATACATTATACTCGATCAATTTCCCATCATGTCACGTGACTTTTGTTGGTTCAAATTTGATTCATGCTAATCGGATCGGTTCACCCAGCTCCACATTTTTATTTTTTTGTCACTGGAATACCTGCTTCCGCCAACAGCACATGATATTGCTCATTTTGGATGCATGCATGTTAGGAATTATGGGTTGGTCAGTGAATTCAGAACACGTCCGTGTTTGCCTTTAGTAATTGTTTCAAAAGAATTTTTTGTGATCCTTTCTAATCTTTAATTAAATCTATTGGCCCAATAACACTACCAGCAACCATGCCAAAGAAATTGGTGATAAATGCATTTGCTATGGGATGTTCTGGTCTTCAAGCACCAGGTCTCTGGAAACACCCAGACGATAAATCTTCAACTTTCGACACTTTAGAGTATTGGATTAACCTAGCAAAGCTTTTGGAAAAGGGTAAATTCAATGCTGTATTTCTAGCTGATGTATTGGGTGGTTATGACGTTTACAATGGCCCTGGAAACATTGGTCCAGCTGCTACTGCAGGGGCACAATGGCCGGTTTTGGAACCAAGTGCAGTTGTTCCTTTGATGGCATCGGTGACCAAAAACCTCTCATTCGGCGTTACTTTCTCCACAATCAGTGAAGAGCCATACCATTTATCAAGAAGGTTGGCAACTTTGGATCATTTAACCCAAGGTAGGGTTGGCTGGAATATAGTGACCTCATACCTTGACAGTGCTTCTAAAAATCTCCTGAGCAACCAAACATTACCACCTCGTGAGAAAAGATATGAACGTGCTGAGGAATATCTCCAGGTTGTCGAAGAGTTATTACTTTCTTCATGGAGAGATGGCGCAGTTAAAAAGGACAGAAAATCTGGTGTTTATTCTGATCCAAGTGGTATTAGAGAAATCAACTTCGAAGGTCAATATTTCAATGTTCCAGGTCCTTCAATTTCACATCCTTCACCACAAAGATTACCAGTGTTGCTGCAGGCAGGAACATCAAAAGAGGGTAAATGGTTTGCAGCAAGAAGTGCAGAAGTCGTTTTCTTGACTAATTTCACACCAGAAGCGCTAGGGAAAAACATCAAAGATATCAAAGAGTTAGCAGTGAAGGAATTCGACAGGGAAGCTGATTCTATCAAGTTTTTACAACTACTCACTCCAATCATCGGTAAAACCCATGAAGAAGCTGAGAAGAAATATCTTGATTTCAAATCTTATGGTGATTTAGAAGGTGCTCAGGCACTTTTCAGTGGCTGGACTGGTATTGATATTGGTCAATTCAATAAGGAAGATGAACTAAGAGATGTTGGAAATAACGCTGTTGAGGGTTTTGTTGCTAATTGGACAAAGCTATCACCAGGTGAGGATCCAAATGTAAAAAAGACTAGAGATTACGTTGCAAGACAAATAACTGTTGGTGGTCTGGGTCCTGTATTCTATGGAACTGCAAAAGAGGTTGCTGACAGTATTGAACATTGGGTTGATGTCTCTGGTGTCGATGGTTTCAATTTAACTTACGCAATATCACCAGGTACCTTTGAAGAGATTGTGAACGACCTGATTCCAGAGTTGAGAGAGAGAGGTTTAGTTTGGGATGATTATCCACAAAAGCCAGATCATGAAACATTGACTTTCAGGGAAAATTTGTTTGGACTCAATGATGTCTACAACCCTGAGGATCCTAAATTCTTAAGACCATCACATCCTGCCTATAAGCTGAGGTGGAAAGCTGGTCAAACCAAAGAAGAGTTCGAAAATACTATAAAGTCTCAGAGTCTCCCAGTGTCTAAAAAGAGAAGGCTTTAAATCAAAACTAGATAAATAGTATATAACTCGAAAGTTTTCTTATTGCTTATATTACTTGTAGTAACATAGAGAGTCTCACAATTCTATAAAACCAGTGTGAACTGATGGTTCTTGTCACTCGCTCCCAAGGACTGAGGAGCCCATCTTTGCGTATCCAGCAAAGACATGTCCAAGGACAATAAAATCAAAAAAAGTTTGCCCGAACAGCACCAATCACGCTAAAAGAGACTCTCAAATCATTTTTTTCTCATCCGTTTTAAGTTTGTGTGAACTAACAATCATCTGTTGGTATATCAAAGCCGAATTATACAATGAACCTGACATATATCGATCTTAAAGTAGGAAAGCTGATAAGACTTCAGAGACCTTCCTTAAGAGCACTGCGCTGAAAGACTGCGGCGTGTGCTATTTGGAATGTAGATCCGATCTTGCGTTAACAATCATCTGCTCCAGTGCTTCCCCATTCTCTTTTTGTAATGGTCTACAAAAAAATATATTATTTCGGAACACAGATACGTTGATTTTCCCTTTTCGCACAATATCAGATTTCATCAAAAGAAAAAAGGATCAGAAGCTATCAATTTTTCACGATTTGTAAGCCATCTTTTATTTCACTATAACGCGCGCCATGCAGTGGAATCCCACCTTGCATGTATGCACTCTACAAAGCTGAATGCTACCTACCTTCGTACATCTTCGAAAAAATGGAAGTATCAGCTCTTGGTAGTGTTGTCATCTTCCTTTTTTTGTTTCCAGAAGAAAATACGACAAGTGTATATTTGGTCCCTTAAAATGCAGCAATCTGCAAGGTGCCAAAAACGATTTGCGTAAACGTCAAGAGGAAAGGCTAACGCATATTTCTGTGCGACCTCACTCTGAATATTTGTCAGCAATATGTTTGGGACACACGTATCTCTTGGCAGGTCGGCTGGCTATTACCAATTCACATCCCCCCCCCCCCCCCCCCCCCCCCCCCCCCCC
>JAJMRY010000064.1:0-10224 GCA_030558145.1 Barnettozyma sucrosica
CACCAGGGGAGGGAAGGCGGCGAGCAAGAGAGTATAGACTCTTTCCAGTGTCCTCTAGTTCCCCATATCCCAGTTCTGGATCTGTGAGTGAACTGTATAGAAAGAACAATTACGAAGCAATTCCACACTTCAGACAGGTTAAGACGTTGAAAGCGAAGATTGAGTTGACTGAACCAGCGGACAATGACCTTGCTATTTTCGCAGGCTTGTTAAAGCGTTATGTTACTATGGTGGATCATATCATCAGTTACCATCCTGATTCAGCAGAAGATCACAACCCCGTCAATAAAGCAGAAGATGCACTTTGTCAGAATGTTCTAGATAAGATTGTGAATCCTATCAACGATGAGATTTCGCGTATCCTCTTGGTAGGATTAAGAAGCAGTCCTGTGAATGGCGTTAAATGTGAAGAGTCTGTGGAAAGAGAAACGATATTTGGCTACTTCCCAGTATGGCAGTTCTGGTGTGAAATGCTCCTTGTCGATCTTGACTCTCAGGCTGCCATTGGTAATGATGCAATAATTAAACAAATACAGCAAACAGGGCTCACTGTTATCTCAGATCTTGAAAGCGATTTTGCGGATTCATTATCAGGTGTTGTGGGTCCTAAACCAAATGGGAAGTTTGTTATCTCAGTCTTTGGCACTGAAAATGTCTTCATGGGCGATGGTCGTAATCGTTTTCCTGCAGCTTACACAGATCTCCCACCAGGTTCAGATCTGCTTCGTATGAATATTACGGCTTTTCCAATCGATGTTAAAAAGCAGGTATTCAGTTCATCCAAGGTTGGTTATGGGATTCAACTAGCCAACGAGAAGATTGAGGAAATTACACTTGACGTGCAGAAAGGGTGGTCCATTGCAGAAATAGTCAGATACCCAACGTTCTTGAAGATTTTGCAACAAGGTGTACGATATCTAACTTGGTCATCTGAGCTATTATGCAATCATGTCATCTATGTGTTTCCGCATCATGGAGTTGTTTATTTTGTCCACCTTGAGATTGATCTAGATGCTCTTGTATTTAAGGACCATCCTACAGATAAGAGAGTTAAAACAGTAAGTCTTCAGATCAATAAGAGAGAAGTAAACAGAGAGAATGTGGAGAAGGACAAATCATCAAATTCAGAAACTGCTGTAATTCCAGAAATGATTGTTCCAGTGAAGCTCAGAGCTTATCCGTTAGAGACTGTTGCCGAAAAAACAAAGGTACCACTTTTGAGTGGGATGGTTGCAATGATTGTGTTGGCGCACAAAGTTGTCCAAATTTTTAAAAATCCCAAGCAGATAAGTGAGGTAAGAGTCAAAATGATGGCACTTCGGGAAGCTTTGAAGAAGGATTCTGATAGAAACAAATTGGCAGAGGTTCCTAAGAGAAAAAATAGACGGCAAACGGGATCAGGTAATGAGGACCACACCGAATCAGAAAGCACCGCTCATTCTCAGGATAAGAGTAAGAAAGAGAACAAGAAACCTAAAACAAGCAGCGACCACCCGTCTACTGAGAATAAAACATTACCAGCTCCACCACCACAGCAGAGACCTATTTGGGATTATCTCAATGAACGAGATGTGCAAGGTAAGTCAACTCAAGACGCCACAAGTGGTGTTGAAAACACGCTAAAAGACCCCTCTGGAAATGCTGGGAGTAGTGATAATAAAGAAGTGAACCAAGTGACAACAGATACTTTTGATGAATTGACATTACATCTTCAAGCTGAAGATGAGGGCCTATTGGACTACGTCACTAACGATATCACGTTGTATTCAAGTCCTGTGATCCACACAACTATGAGAGCCTTAACACTAGAGAAGAAGTTTGGAGTCAAGCTCCTTTGTCGAGGTCGCAACTTTATGAAAGGGAACCAGTTGGCCAGCGTTCTTTTTATGTCCAAAGATACTTTACATCAGATTGTGGAAGGATTGGTTCTAGACTCTGTGAATATCAGTGGTTCTGACTCTTGGAAAGTACTGTGCGGAGGAGATTCAAAAGTGTATAAATATGACCGACTAGCGTTCAAGTACTACTCACCAGAAATACTTTATGAGACTTTCCGCCTAGATGATGAACATCATCCCGATGATAAGTTTGCCAATTTCTTGGACCATGTCCATAGACGCTATTACTTTAATGAATGGAGGATCCTGAAGCTCATCCAGGAGCACAATGATACTGCTGGTCAAAGTGGCGATTATTCCAAAACAGTTGCAATTCCAAAAGCTCTATTCAGAGGAGAGCAGTTTACTCTAAAACTTGGTCGATGGGGTGACAGTGATGACATGGGATGGTTTATGGTTACAGAGGCACTCACTCCTGACTATGGTGGGTGGAAGAACTGCTTACCACTTCCAGAGTCTGTGGTCGCAGACGCCTGTAATCAAATAGAGGTGATGACCAAGAAGGTGCATATTAGCCACAATGACTTGAAACTGTCCAATATGATATACACAAAGGGTCGTGTTCACTTCATTGACTTTGGTCATAGCAAGTATGTTGGAGAGTGGGATGAGGATGAGCTGGATAAGATGGTGCGAGAAGATCAAGCAACTATTAGGGACTTGCTATTATCTGGGGAGTAGGATATTTATAATGTGAAGGGGCTTTGTAAGGAAAGTATTACAGTTTTGCAGGACACTGTTCCGATCTGGTCTTTCTGCTGGTGACAAGGATGCTCTACCTTTATAGAATGGGTTTCTAGTGTTCAGAATTGCCAGTTCAAACGTGATTATGTGCAGGTGAACAGTGTAATGTTATAAGACCGGGGCTGCTACCTTCAGTAGTGTACTTTAAAGCTTCCATGCCTGTAAAGAGATTCTCTTTTTATTCATTCTGTCATGCGCACGTTATGCAGTCCTGAAATCCCGGTTTGAGTTGCCAAAGCTACCAGTTCCAAAATAATCGGTTCTTCGCAAAAGTGATTGTCAGTTCGATCAGGTTGATAGCGAGGAATCACTTCGGTCTTGTCGTCAGATATTAAAGAGATGTGCTTTTTCTTTCTTCCTTCTCTCTCTGGCGTTGGCTATGTATTAGTTATATCAAAATCTAACAGTTAGCGGCTGGCCTCTCTCTTTTTAAAGGTATGTGGCTTTTGTAGCAGTACAATTGAAGGCACATGACCCGTTTTTCTCAAGGGTTTCGTGCTATGTCGCTCCCAGAAGGTCTTGGCACACAAGCAGGTGGTAAAATGTGCAGGCTAATAGCGTCCAATGGGTGATAGTGGTATTAGCTGTTGATCTGACATTGAACAGAAAAAGTGATTTGCTTATCTCATAATGGGATTTCTCCTGGTTATTTTGGCCGTACACAATGAAGGATTAGGTGTATATGTAATTCCATCAAATCAATTTAGTGTCAAAAGAGCTTCATCAGTTCTCTCAATGATGTTCAGTGACACTTTCTCCTCATGGGTGCAGGTCTGCAATGGGTGCAGAATCAACAGGGTGCTTAGTTTTTCATTAGTACCAAACACATACAAGGGGATTTTATTCGTAGGACCCCCGGAAAGATTAGAAACCAAGAAGCGGAGGTTGACTGGCTGTTTCCATTTTGCTCCTTTATTAAAACCAATAATAGTACATTACTAGTATCAACAAGAAATCTTACAAAGTTTTTAGAGAACCATCTCAAAGAAATAAGAAGCTTCTAAAGAATACGGTCATAGGGTCAAGTTGCTGAAACTGTTTATGCAACAATTCCGGAGCGGGATAAAAACCAATAGAGGAGCTGTACAAAGTCTCATTTAGCAACACAAAAAATGAGGATTCTCTTTGAGATTTTTTTAATCAAGACTGGCTTTGCAAAACAAACTCCAGAGAGGAGATAGAGCCGAGAAGGGTTGTTAAGACAGAAGCTCAGAGATCATCATTACAAAGGAGACTTTTCCATTTTAATGCTCCCTTGATCTAAGTTAGACACTTGGTGTCTTAGGGAAAGTTTTGAGACCCTGCTGCGAATCCGCGAAATATTCTCAAAAGCAATCAAGGAACACATTATGTAACTAAAGAGAGTAATACGCAGTTCTAAATTCATTTAATACGAATTCGTAGCAAACTACTACTAGTCCTTATCATTGTATTTAACCACAATCTCAGATGAGTACCTTCAATGAAGACCTTCCCTCCTTCCTTGACATGTGGTTCAACAGAAGTCCATTGGACAATGACTTTCCTTCCTACCTTAACATGATTTTTAACAGATCTAATTTCAAAAGGGAGCACTTCAATAATCTCAACATTTTGACTAATGCTTACTTATCACCACAAAAGCCGCTATCCCCTGAGACAACTCAGGCACTAGACAGTCTCCACTCGAATCGTTCTGAATACCTTGATGCAGTCAATACTGAGATGTTCTATTTGGGAAATGACCTTTCCACATACATCAAAGAATCAGCTCAGAAACATGGCTCAGAACCCCAGTACTTCAACGGATTTCTCCGCACAAAGATATCTCCGGAGCACTGGAGCAAAGTGAGATGTCTCCTTATTTCCCCTCTAACCTTAACGATGGCATTTTCTTATCCTCCAACAGGAGAGGAGAAACCAAAACCAAATTCAGAATCTTCCTCTGAAGAAACGACGGACAGTTCTCAACGGTATTTCTCCACTGTTTCTCCATATGCCCATACTGGAACTGTAAGCAAAAGGTATGAGGACAAGAATTGCGAAATACTTCCCTACTCTCTGAATACCAATGAATCAGAGGAGGAGAGGGAAAGAAGTGACTTGGACATCTTTAAGAATTTGTTCAATCGTTATGTGACCATGGTTGATGATATTATCACCTATCTTCCTGGACCTGGAGTTGAAAATATATCTTACACAAGACAAGAAGCAGCACTTTGCCAGAAGGTCCAAAGTGTGATTGTGGAACCTGTTAAGTACAAATTGAATCCCCAGATTTCATACTTGCTTCTCAAAGACCTCGGCAGAATATCGAATAGAACAGTGGGAGGTGACCTCGATTATTCCTACCTCCGCCTATTATACTTTTGGTGTAAAGTTCTCCTTATCGATTTAGACCCGGAGGCCTCTATTGGTATTGATGAAAGAATGAGTCAGATCCTAAAGTCCAAATCTAATTCTGCGGTTCTGGATGTTAAATACTCTACTAATGGACTATTTGGTTACTTCGGGGTCCAGCCAGGTCGGAAGCTTTTTTGTTCTGTGATTTTCAAAGAACTCCTCGACTCCTCTTTCCTCAAGATTGTTACCACTAAGACCGGATCTGAGGTAGGACATAATGGTCTTCTACGTATGCAAATTACTGCTTTTCCAATACAAGCTAGAAAGCAAATGTTTAACACATCTCGATATGGGGTTGGGGTCCAATTGGCCGACGAACGAATTGACGGTGATGTTACCCTTGAGCTGAAAAAGGGATGGACTGCTCTTGACATAGCTGATCACAAATCTTTTATAAAGATTCAACAACAAGGTCTACGCTACTTGACTGGATCATCGGAGTTCTTGTTCAACCACGTAGTTTATTTGTTTGCCCACCATGGAATTCTGCATTTTGCACATGTTGAAATTGATCTAGAGTCCCTTGAATTCAGTGACGATCCCACAACTGCGAATGTTAAGAAGGTGTATTTAAAAATAAAAAAAAGAAGATATCACAAAGAGGCTGATGTTGCCGACACGCGAGATAATAATGAGGAGATTACAGAGATGGCGGTTCCAGTGAAGTTCAAAGCTTATCCACTGGAGACAGTCTCTGGTAAGACCACAGTTCCAATTTTGAGTGGGATGGTGGCGATGATTGTGCTGGCACACAAACTTATTCAAAAATTGAAAGAACCGAAAGAACTTGGTGAGATCAGAATCAAAATGATGGCATTGAGAAAAGCGTTGACAAAGCCCGATTTGACGATTCCAGAAAGGGAACCTGATGAAGAGCAGAGTGATTCCGAAAGGAGCTTTCATGGTTCGTCTGGTGAGAAGTTACTCCAGCGGAAAAGGGTCAAGACCGCAGCTATAGAGCCAAGTGAGAAAGAAGGTAAACTGAGATTTGAGTCATTTGATGAATTGATAGTGTCTGTTGGGGCTGAAGATGAGGGCCCATTGGACTATGTTACCAACTCTGTGACAGTGTATTCAGAGCCACGAATCATCACAACTATGAGGGCTCTGACGCTGGAAGAGAAGTTTGGAATCAAGTATATTTGTCCAGGTCCTCAGTTTGAAAGTGAAAACCAATTGGCGAATGTTCTTTTCATGTCAGCGGAAAGATTGAAAAGCAGTGTAACTGGATTTTCAGTAAAATCTCAGAAGTTTGATGGTCAGCATGATTTGTGGAGGATGCTGTCGATTGGAACCGGCTCAGAAAAGTGGAAGTATGACCGACTTGCTTTCAAGTATTATCGCCCTGGGACACTATATGATATGTATAATCGACGCGATGATGTGTATGTCGAAGATGAGTTTTATCACCAGAAGTTTGACGGATTCTCATCATTCACAGATCGTGTTTACGAACGGTATCACATGAACGAATGGAAGATTTTGAAGGAGATCTGGAAGCACAATGCCGCTGTGAGGCAAAGTGGTGATGTGCCCAAAACGATTGCTGTTCCAGAGGTTTTATTCAGGGGCAACAAGATGCAACTGAATCTTGGTCGTTGGGGTGATTGTGATGATTTGGGATTTTTCATGGTGACCGAGGAACTTACGCCAGAATCTGGTGGGTGGAAGCATACCTTACCGCTTCAGGAGTCTGTGGTTACAGACGCGTGTAATCAGATTGAAGTGATGATCAAGCAGGTCGGTGTCAGACATGATGACTTGAGGTTGGCAAATATGATAATGACAAAGGGGCGTGTTCACTTCATTGACTTCGGCCAGAGTTATTGGCTTAGACAGAATTTAACCGATGATTGTTTAGATGAGATTGTCAAAGAAGATCAAAAGACCCTTAGGGAATTGCTGTTATAGTTAGAAACTTTGTCTCTCAGATATTACTGATAACTCAATTTGAGTCTTTTAGGCCAATCTAAGACTTTTCCAAACTGTTTTGTTTTTGGTAGATTGTTTGGGTTAGCTTTTCAAACATAGATACAATACCAAACAATGAATGACACATAAATGATTGATAATTGAAGCATCAGTGAAACTAATGGAGTATGTTAACAACTCAGATACCCCTTCAATATAGCATTTAAAACAATGAATCTATTTTAAATTTCGACAATTGGACGAGGCCATTGATGCTGTATCATTATTCGCAGACTGACACAAATCATGTAAATTCATGGTGATAATCGATAAATCTCTCAAACTTCGGAGTTTGGAAACACCTGGGGTGAGATAGAAACATAATATGTAATCTAGTACTTTGATCGGCATTAGATCTTAACAATGGTGCAGAGATGTAAAGGCCATAAATGTACGGATGTAATTGATCGGCATGGTTTGTGACTGGATTATTAAAGATATATGGTGTACTGAGCTTTGTATATTGGAATTGATCGGCATTTCTGTCTCTCTCAACTATTTGTAGTATAATTGAAGGGCATTGTCAGTGCCGGTGACAACAGGTGATGAAGGTGACAAAAACAAAAGGTGACAATGAGCTGGTCGATCTTGAAAGTGTAGAAAACCTTCAACATATCCTCTTTCACTGCCACTGGCTTTACTGGCATTAAAATAATCGAAGGGAAGAAAGCCCTGGACCTCCATAGTAGGTACTTTGAAAGAGCTTTATTATTTGAGTGGAAGTCTTGAAATGGTTGGTTAAGCAAGAAAATACCTCACCTTTCCTTTTCATAAGTTGAAGAAGCAGTTGGATTGTCGTCTCGTCAAAAGGATCAATACTTTGCGGCTCGCATGCGTGAGGTAACAGGTTCAGCTGGTGGATGGATGTTCATCTCCACTTCCAAGAACGTGGCCAGCTCGACTTTTCTGTTGGATCATCTGTAATGTAGACATGGTGTTTTTTCAGTTTTCTGTGGCTATTGATCTAGTCCTCGAAACTCTTACTCTAGCGCATTCTAGTCGTACCTTTAGTTAAATTCACAAAAAGCATATAAGGAGGCCTTCCAAGTAATTAATCGATATATAAGAGGGTGCTAACTGTATAAAGAGTCCAACATGGAAACGCAAGGAGCTGCATGCCATGTGTTTGGGCGCGGTATCTTCTATGATATCAGTACAAAGCTGTTTTTTGCCCAGGGCGATAAGGGGAAGATAGTGAATCCTGATAGTTCATACTTGAGATATCATCAGGAGTCCAAGTTAGACGCTGGGAAAGACTTGAACGAGATTAAAGACATTGGTGATGAGCAACTCCAGAAGTTCTGCAAAATAGTTGAGACCATCAAAGCTGAGATGTTGAGTAAGCCTTTACACCGTGCATACCTTGATATCGCCGGAGCCGGCAAAGCTGGCACCATCTTAGACCTTTCTGAGAATGTGTATGATATTCCAGGTCTTGTAGATGCCAAATGCACTCCGGTTGTTTTCTATCTCTGTGGTGTTTGCAAACGCAGTGCTTCAATCAGTATCACAGGTCTAGAGAAGAGAGTTTGCCGCAAAGATAAGTCAGGCCAGACAAAATGTTCACACAGCAGGAAGAACAAGGGCTATGTATGGTATCTGAATGGCGGTCACAAGGTGTTTTTCAGGGTTGCTTCTGTTGTGCAACTGAGAGGAAGTGAATCTGTTGAAGAAGAAGAAGCTACGACTGATGATGTTGAAATGACGAGTCGCTCTCAGTTCTTGCCAGAACGTTGCACGAAGGACAGTGAGCGCGATAGGCGCTTTACTGATGATGTCTTTCTTCGCAGCTTTTCCATGCTGGAAGAGTATGAAGCCGTGGATATTGGTGTTGACAGGGGAGCATGCTGAGATGCTGGTTCGGCTTGCCCAAGGTATTCAAACGTACTTTTTCACAAGAGAGAAGGACATCAGAAGCTCTGAGTTTGCGCATCTAGTCTTTGGCAGTGGGGCTGCGGCTGGCGGTGGAATTTTGGTGAATACTATTGACACTGTGAAGGCGACGTATCAAGCTTATGCTTCCCATGCGGCTAGATTTGCTCTGGTGTTGACTCTCATTTGATGAAGGAGAAGCGTGTCAAGGAGTGCAGAATTCTTGTTGAGAAATGTGGTGCGCTATCTATTAGTCAACTGAAAAGACATGTTGAGACCTCATTGTTTGATATAATTATCAAGGACAGACGAGGGTTTCTTAATGCAGTATTTGTATGTGTCAAGTCTTATGAACGGTACATGAAGAAGCCAGGTGCCCGAGGATTTCTTTTCAAGGTTATTTCTAAATTTTTTCGTTTGGCAATTCTTGGATAGGGCTCTCAGAGTTGAACAAAAGGGACAAGTATATTTATCAAGCGGTTGATGTCTTGGGAGGAGGCCATGTGGAACTGCCAACATTTGAAGTTGCAAAGAAGAAGAATGCAAGTGCTGAGCTTGAAGCCGCTAAACACTCCACTTTCCATCTTAGTGAAGGAGGAACCAAGGCGATGTACGGCAAATTTGATCAGAATTTCGCCCAGCTGGCAAAGATTCACAAGGCATTGCGCCAGGACTTTTTGAATGCTCTAGATTCCCGATTTCTCCAGACAAAAATGAGAGTTATGTTATTTGAGAGTTTTTCACCACGACTGCACAAGACAAAAACGAATCAAAAAGAGGAAAAGATGTGCTGTGCTATTTCAAGAAAGAAAAATAACAGAAACTCAGCCACTACCATTAGTAAGGGAATGCTTGCAGTTCAATGCTACTCTGCCCTTAGTGAAAGAGTCCAAATGTGCTGTCTTAAGGCCGTATAAAATCAATTCACTGAATAGAACTGGTACATGGTCTTGTATTTATTGTATCACTTTCCGGGGTCTGATCACTTGTTTCCAACAGAACGTGTAATCTATTGAGGCCGTAGCATTACCCTACTCAGAACTATTGTCGTTTTTATGTGTCAAAACTGACACAATAATCTAGATGACGAGATTGGATTCCTGAGCAACGACATTCAGCTTTCTCTGAGGTAAATTGCTAGCGATCAGAATTGTAGCCAGTGGAGCCATAACAACTTTCAGGTGAGCGTAAACCAGCTCAATGTAGTTGTTGTTTAATTCAACCAACCTGCTTGAATCGCAATTCGCGAAAAATGTTTCATAGAACTCGGTAGGGCCAGCATAGAAGAGGGTTTTAAAATGAGATCAATTCTCAAAATTATAAAGGAAGTTGATAACATTTCGGTGCCACTGAACAA
>JAJMRY010000006.1:0-219907 GCA_030558145.1 Barnettozyma sucrosica
AGCTGCTCAGATGAAGATGGCTCTTCAGAAGATGCTTCGTCAGAGGAGGATGGCTCTTCAGAAGATGCTTCGTCAGAGGAGGATGGCTCTTCAGAAGAAGCTTCGTCGGATGAAGATAGCTGCTCAGATGAAGATGGCTCTTCAGAAGAAGCTTCGTCGGATGAGGATGGTTCCTCAGAAGATGCTTCACCAGAGGAGGATGGCTCTTCAGAAGATGCGTCACCAGAGGAGGATGGCTCTTCAGAAGAAGCTTCGTCGGATGAGGATGGCTCTTCAGAAGAAGCTTCGTCGGATGAGGATGGCTCTTCAGAAGAAGCTTCGTCGGATGAAGATAGCTGCTCAGATGAAGATGGCTCTTCAGAAGAAGCTTCGTCAGATGAGGATGGCTCTTCAGAAGAAGCTTCACCAGAGGAGGATGGCTCTTCAGAAGATGCTTCGTCAGATGAGGATGGTTCCTCAGAAGATGCGTCACCAGAGGAGGATGGCTTGTCAGAAGATGCTTCATTAGATGAGGATGGCTCTTCAGAAGATGCTTCGTCAGATGAAGGTGGTTGCTCAGAGGCAGGAGCTTCGTCGGATGAAGGTGGCTGCTCAGAGGCTGGTGCTTCGTCGGATGAAGGTGGCTGCTCAGAGGCAGGAGCTTCGTCAGATGAAGGTGGTTGCTCAGAGGCAGGAGCTTCGTCAGATGAAGGTGGTTGCTCAGAGGCAGGAGCTTCGTCAGATGAAGGTGGCTGCTCAGAGGCGGGAGCTTCCTCGGAAGATGGTTCATCAGATGGGGGGTCTTCAATATCTCTTTTCCTTAATGCCTCTCTTTCACATTTGACAATGAACTGGTCATGTTCAGCATTTCCAAAGTCAGATTTGAATAGAAGTCCAACATCAGTTTCAAAGTTGATATCAAATGACAGTGAGTATTCACCCTCAACTGTCACAGGCTTCCAGTTGGCAGTCCACCCGACCAGTGCATTCAACTGATCTAGGGTTGTTGGGTTTGGTGAGGCTAGAATATTGTCGATGGAAATGGCATTGGTTGTGCCAGCCAACTCGGGCAATGTACTTTCAGAAATAATGGTGATTGACCCATCTCTGAAATCATGAGAGGATATGTTGTAGGTCACCTCTACACTAATACCGTCAGAGGTGTCCACGTAGTTGAAGGTGACACCATCAGTGAGAGATGAGACGGTACACAAGGCGTCAGTGGCAAGAGCAGAGCTCCCAAGGAGGAGAGATCCCAGAAACACCTGTATTAAGGCCTCAAAGTGCATTGGGTGGTTGTATCATCGAAACAAGTCCAGGAATGAGGCCAGTGGTTTCGTTCTGTTCTTATAAGTTCGTATCAGATTTTCGGAGCAAGTTTAGCGGAAATCCAAGGTACCTAAGCGCAAGACCGCGTCAACGACAAATTGAAGTCTTCTGTCTCTGGCCATCAGATTCGGAAGAGATCTGGGACTAGCCAGCTGAAAATTAACCACTCCATAGAAAAAAAGGGGGCCTGATGGGATTGTGTGCGATTGCACCACCAGCAAGTAACATGATGGACCATCACTGACAGTGACTCCTGGTGCAAATCAATAGAGACTGAGGTCGAAGGAGAAGCTCAATCAAAATAAAATAAAAAAAAAAGGAGTATCTAGAGGCACCTCCTGCATAGTCAAGCCAGCAGCTAACCGGCCTGCCAGCAGTCTGTTTCTGGTTGTTAGTGGTATGTATGTACTTAAAATTATTCGCAGATCCCTTTTTCAGCCCGATTTTGATTCGCGATTATTCCCCAATATGGATCCTTAACTGGTCCATTTCTGAAACAGAGTCCCCCCCTGGAGGTATAATCAGGTGGTATCGCGCACCTTCATGCACAGTCTCTGAGAAACTCGGAATGTGTGTGTTGAAGGCCCATCGCCATAAAGCATAGATATCTTTTTTTCTTCGAACATCGTGTACTGATAGCCCCTGGGCTCAGATCCCTATAGTAAATTGTACCCAACTCAATTAGAAAAGTATGCAATATACTCAGTCAGTATCTAAAGTGTGAAGCAGCTCTTGAAATGCTGCAAATGGCTCTTGGGGCTGACCTGATTTTAAGGCCATGCAGATGCTGGAAAAAACTATGCCAGAATGTGCCCGACTCGATGTAGTGTCAAGTGAGCTTATGTGCGGTGATGTTAGGTGATGTGAAGTGATGTTGCAGCTGACAAGCCAATTATGGGCCATCTCTAAATTTCTTAAATAATAATCAATGAGATTTGCGCTACAACTGGGCGTATTTAAAACTTAAATTGATGAGTAGTAGCATTACCAGTATCACTTCAGTCACAGGATTTTTGCAACTGTGTCACTGATCGTTGAAGCCTTAGTGTTTCAGTTGGCAATTGGTCCCTCGTGTTTCTGGTTCTCGGCACAAACTGGAATTGATATGTTTAGTCAATGCCCTTGGACTAAGGCTATATGCGTGCTCATTTCCAAGAAAATTCCTCTTAATTACGAATCAGTCTACCAGGCGCATTATTTTCCAGAGCGAGACCTGGAAAGACCTCAAATTTGACGCGACTTTCGGGGAACTTGTTGCATGACATGCAGAGCTCCAATGCATGGTGAGGCATGATTGTGCACAACTATTTTTCTTCATGCCATGTTTTTGGGTAATCGATACCTCTACTGTTCAAATTGCAGGTCTCTTAAATCCACATTCATGTACAGCAATTAGTATCGGGCTATCAAGGTACTTTAAGTTCTCCCAGGAAAGTGACTCACGTCACAACTCAAGTGGCTGGAAAGGAAACGCAATGGAAAAAAACGGTGTGGAAATGGACATAAACAGAGAATATAGCACACTCTCTACAACTACAGGGTGAACCCCCCTCCGCCTCAAGTTCAGACGCTGTAAACACATAGCTTGCCAGATCTTCGGATTGAGTTATGAGTGCTTCTTCTGTACTTGTGGCTCAATTTTAACTAAGCAGTTGTGCTGTGACTACTGTGAGAAGGAAGCATCATATCATTCCCAGCACCCCCTCATTGAGTACCCACCTTAATAAATAGCTTATATCTCTATCTCTAAACTTGAGGATTAACCAGTATATATCTGGACTTGCTTGCTGTACACTTGATTTGTTTTCGGAGCCTCAGGATGAACTCGTCGCATCCAACTTCCCCAAACTATATGTACCCACGCAGTCAAACTCTGTTGGTGAAGTCAGAAAATTGAAGTTAATCCAGGTATTGATTGTAAAGTTTGTGTCATAATT
Organism: Barnettozyma sucrosica; assembly: GCA_030558145.1. Lineage (NCBI taxonomy): Eukaryota > Fungi > Ascomycota > Saccharomycetes > Phaffomycetales > Phaffomycetaceae > Barnettozyma > Barnettozyma sucrosica. The sequence goes on from JAJMRY010000006.1 coordinate 3,246, forward strand.
TAATTGTCCAGTTTGTCGGGACTACGACGAAATGTGTGTGTAGAGCTAGGATTAAGATGAGAAATGACCAAAGGTCGGGAATGTATCTGATCCACCACATCCCTCCTGAGACAACTTGACTGTCTAAAAGGAACTATCAGATCTCATTAGGATAGCAGCTGCATGCGTTGTACACATATAAGTTGTTAATGAGCAACTTGAACATGCGATGTCCTGAAGCAGTGTCTGTGCCTGTGGCCGTGGGTTCCGAGAGATATCAGAATAAGTGCGAGTTCTCAAGGAAGGTGTTACAAATTGACGGGGGAGGAGCCTATCGAAATCGCAGTCTACAGCTGAATTACGTACAATTTGACCCATGAGCCGGAATAGTGCAGAAATGCCGCAATATTTCCTGATGAACAATCGGATGATAACAAACAAATCAATCTGAATAGCTACAGGGTTTGAGACGGTACAAGATACCCCAAAACAGAGAGAAGCATTGACGAAATTGCAAGCGAGGAAGCAAAAAGTTTCCATTAGAGATGGGCGATTTAAAAGAAGATGGAGCCTCTAAGGCACTCAATTGAAAAGGAATAACTGTACAGGTGGCTCATACGATACTGATGGGACCGCAGAAATACGTCTCAGTTTCCAGTGACGTATTTCTTCCGGTGACAATGGACAGGAAATGCCTCTAGTGTCATCCTCCTAACTCCCAAACTGATCTGTCCGTAAAGTATATTCCAAAATAGCTGCACTTGTCTCAAAGCGAGTACAAAACTGACTGGTGAAAGCTTTGGTTCCTACTTAGGAATCGTCACTTGTTCTCCTAATTCCTATCTTTTGTGACGTCATCATAGAGTCAAAGCTGAAGCCGATGTCGAAAAACCTGGAGAAAAGCTGGAAAAAAAAACCAGAGATCTAAAATCCAATGAAACCAAAACTGACACAAAACGTCAATGATTAGAACGACCCAGAAGCAGCTGAGAACGGTTACAAGGCGCATCTCTACAAGTAAAAGTGAGTACTTTTTCTCTGGACATGTACATTTGCGTTTCAAAACTGACAGTCCCAACGCAGTACTTCAAGCGGGCACTAGCCCCACCTCTTCCTCCGTGGACAACCACAAACCTGAGACTCTCACCTTCCAAGGCAACACTAGCATCAGCGGATCCGCCGAAGAACGTATGGGTACCGTCTTTGGTGGCCGTCTTAAAGGCGAGGCTCGTGTATCCTCTTCGCGTATGGAAGCGAGCAAACCACGTATCGTTGCAGGAGTAATTGTCCCTGGTAAGCCAACAGAGCCAGATAATTGCTGTATGTCAGGATGTGTGAACTGCGTCTGGGAACAGTACAATGACGATATCCGCGACTGGCGCCAGAAGAGAAATCAAGCGATTGAGGCGATCTCAAAGACAGACGAGATGTGGCCTATTGACTTTGATGCTCCCTTAACAAAATTGGATTTGAAAAATGTCGCTGTGGGACAGCGGAAGGAGAAGAGAAATCTTTCTAGAGCAAAAAGGGTGAGTACTTCGTCATATTTCCCTCATGTGGGGAAGCCAGGAGCGCAGAATGTAATTAGAGAGCAACAGGAAGAGGAGAGAAGGTTGAGGGCGGAAGAGGAGAAGAGAAAGGAAGAAGAGGAAGAGGATTGGGCGAACGTCCCTGTTTCCATCCGAGCATTTGCAAAGACTGAGGTTATGTTGAGGAAAAAGAAGATGGAGAGAGCAACGAAATTGAAAAGAGATCAAGTACCATCATCTGGTGAGACAGTACTTAAATAGAAGTCATTTTTACATCGCTTGGACTTCTTGAAAGTTAAGCAAATTTCAAAAAAAAAAAAAAACATACTAGTCCATTGTACGAACTCTACTTCTTTCAAGACGAAGCAGTACCTGGGTTGTGTGTTGTCTTGGAGTACAATACTCTTAAGAACATGTGCCATGCAAAAAAAAAATTTTGGCTTTGAAAAAAAAAAAAAAAAAAAAAAGACCTTCTAAATTCACTTCAAACGGAGAGAGGATTCAAACTCACCTCTGATGGGGTTCATCACAGCGGGAAAACGGCTCAAGCGACACAAAGCTGTCACCATAGGTCCTGATCCTAAAAGATTCAGGCTGGAAACCCTTACTGCCCTACCTTCAGTTGAAGTTCTTGAACCAACACCAACACCACAGCCAGAGATCCCACTGTCGATCCTCGAACGCGTTCCACTCGAACTTCTCCATGAGATAATTATATTAGCGGGGTTCAATAATACCCTTCATCTTGCCAGCAAACGCCTCTTCGAGAAACTTAGGCCCAGTAGAGCACTGGTTGTGAGAATGATACAACAAAGCTGCATCTATGATTTGAATGACAGTAGCTGGTCCCGAGAATTCCAGGTCGACTCTGAGATACGATACGTCCTTGATCGTGATGTATTCAAGTATGCGTTTGTGACTCTTGATGTACTCATTGATCTTCAGTTCGACACCGTTTGGACACAGCAGATCATTGAACATGAACAAAAAAGGAGAAAAGTGCTTTACCAAGACTGGCTCAACAAGAAGACTTTGGAAAGAATGGTGCAACGTGATGAAGTTGATGCCGAGGAGGTGGCTAGGGAATTAGCACGTATGGCTGAGATCAGGTTTGGTGAGGCAGCCATCATCGATGACAACAACAACACCAATAACAATAACGATAATGACAATAATGACAATAATGACAATAATGACAATAACAATGAGCAGATTGATAGTGATGAGCATATGCTTCCAGTTGCTCTCAATTATTTTGACTTCCCTGATAGATTCTACGATATGGAAAAATTGAACGATATTGGGCCAATAGTTGAGTACCTTACAGAGAATAAGGGGTTGAAGTACATCAAGACAGACTCGATGATAACTAAACTAGTTCACGCAAAAATAGAGGACATCAGTACACTTGAGAGGTTTCTTTCATATACCAAAGACAACTCTATAACAACCACTAATCCATTGATTGCACTATTTGATGCCAAGGGTGATACCAGAGTTGCCGATTGGATCGTGGATAACTTCCAAAATGAAGACATGATAAATGACTCAAAGGTCTGGGAGGCCGCAATCAGGGAACAAAATCACCAATTTTTGCAGTTTTTAACAGACAAGGGAGGTGTACCAACTTTTGAAGCATTGAAGGTTATGAATGGATCCTTTTGAACGAACGCAATGAAAGCGGTAGTACTTTGCGTATATGTATAAATATGCAATTTTAGATAAAAAATCACATTAGAAAGAACTCAGATCTGCTGAGAAAAGGACCGCAAAGGAAAGAAATTTTCGAATCTCAGAGGAGGAATTAAAAAATAATGTGGCCTACGAGATTTGAACTCGCGCATCCGAAGATATTAGAGATTTTAGTTTTGAACCTAAATCTAACGCCTTAGACCACTCGGCCAAAACCACAACTTGTTGAAGGAGAGCTTTTCTTGTTTGATACACAGAAACAAAAGGCATCTTTCTCCTTACAAACTAACAAAACTTTCCAGTGACTTTGTCTTCGAGCTCTTTGTTGTATTAACTTCACGCTGACATCGTAGATCTTGATCAAGTGGGAAAAGATGAAACGAATTCAATAAGTAGTTGAGCCCCTTAAAAGCGTTTTGGTGTCTTCAGACTGAAGCTGTAATACTTTCTGAAGGCATTCACTAAGCACCATGAGGAAAACTGTTGAAATGCGAGGTCCTGAATGGTGTGAGTGACGAAATAGTTATAACGATACCTACAAGGACAAGTCATTGTTTTGGGGGGAGAAATTTCCTGTTTTGAATGCTAGTAGATAGTTTACCTACACTGACCTTTCGGAGAACCACTAAAAATCCTAGTATACATTCATCCATTCAACGTCTGAACTCTACTGGTAATATTGTTGCTGCTGTTGCGGCTGCTGTTGATGTGGTTGCTGTTGATTTGGTTGCTGTTGGTGCTGGTGCTGCGGCTGCAACTGTTGTTGTTGCGGTTGGTGATACCCCTGCTGATTGCCATTGTACTCGACAAACCAAGGGTGCTGTAAAGCCTGCTGTGCGCTCAGTCTATTCTCTGGCTTCATCTGCAACAATCCTTGGAGCAAATTCACAGCCAGTGGGTCCATCCCAGGAACAACGCTTCTCAAGTCCTGTGCTACAAACACGGTAAAGTTCGGTCTGTAATTCGGCAACTGGGAAACACCGGGCCATGTACGCTCATTAGGGGTGCCCATGATACGGAAGATCTTCATCAATTGATCGTCGTTGGACCCACCAGGAAACAAGGGACGCCCGATAAACATCTCGGCCAGGATACAGCCGGCAGACCACATGTCGATAGAGGTGCTGTAGTTACGACTGCCCATGAGCACGTCCGGCGCGCGATACCACAGAGTGACCACTTCGTTGGAAAACGTGTTGACCGGAATACCAAAGGCTCTAGCAAGACCAAAGTCACCAATCTTGAGTTCACCCTTGGTGTTGGTGAGCAGGTTCTGGGGTTTGAGATCACGATGTAGCACACGGTTCTGATGACAGAATGCAATGCCCTGAAGGAGTTGCCACATAAAACTTTTGATCACAGGTGGGTCTAAGGCACCGTTGTGGCCATGTACATCCATGTACTTTTTGAGGTCCTTGTCCAGGTACTCAAATACCAGCGTCAATTTGTTCTCCACGTGAATAACGTCATATAAGTTGATAATATTGGGATGCTTAAGGTCTTTCATGAGTGAAATCTCACGGATCGCAGTAGAAGGAGTCCCCTCCTCAGAGTCAAGGTTGATTTCCTTCAGGGCAACGAGGGTTCCATTGGAAGTATTACGGCCCTTGTAGACTGTAGCATATGTTCCTTCACCGAGCTTTTCAAGTTGCTGAAACTGGGAAGCAGCAGTGGTCATGATATAGATTGGGGTTGGTGTCGAGATCTCCGTCGGCGTTGGCGTTGGCGTAGGTGCAGGCAAGAGCAGGGACTTTAATTTGGCTGAAGTAGTCAAATTGTTGTTGGGAATGTGTCCCAGTACTGTTTCTGTTTTTTTCCCTTTTGGAGTTGCCGGGGAGATTATGTAAGATGAGAGCACACCTATGAGTATGTTATAGTAGAACGATGAGTATCCTAATTTCTATCACAAGATGCTGCAAGCAATACCGAGTAATCACAAAGTTGCCGTATAGGTGGACAACCAAAGTCAGAAATTCAGCTTATCCTAACTTCTCCTTCAATTTATCTCTCCCATTGACCTCCCTTCTTCGCCAAGTAGCCCATAAGAAAAGCTCCTGGTATCGATACATCCTGGGTCGCTAAAATTGCACCTAGAGAAACGCACTTTGGATGACTACGTGCTCTAGGTATTTAAGTGTCAGTGAATCCCCTTAGTTTGAATTGTCCAGATAATTCCAACCAAATTTGGAGCAAACGAAGAAGATATTCTCCAAAAATGCAGGCTCCAGACTCAATGGAAAGTTTAGAATACCCATGGAGGAATCTTTTCACAGTGGTGCAGAACCTCTTCAAGGTTCGAAACGTGCTTCTGGAGTGTTTGAAAATGAGGTATAGAGACCCAGACAGGCAGATCGTCAGAAGGACTCTAAGAGTACATGGAGATGCAGCATGAAGCATGCATTGGATAACATTGCTTGATTGTATTGGTCAGAAAGGCCCTAAGTCTCCAAAACTGGGTGCCATTGGTAGTTATATTTCTAGCGATTATCCACCAGAAGGTGATACCTCGCTACAACAGGACCTGCTGTTGGAAAAAGGAACCTTTGAGAAAGGTTGTGCCCTTCCAATAAACACTGTGAGAACGCTACTTATCGGCTGGTAACCGAATGCATCAGAAGTCCGAACAACCTAATAGGTTATCTGTACTAAAAGACAGTACATCTACCGTCTGAAGATATTTAATGACGTGACGGATAGTTTTACCTGAAGCTCAGATGCTTGGGGTTTGAATACGTTAATACGGCCATTTTAAGGGCAACGTTTGCTCGTAGAATAATAATTAGATTCATGATCAGCTTAGTTAACGATGATTTGATGACTTAACTAACACATTCATTTAGGGGAATACAAAAAAGTGGGGTATCTAATTATCTTCAAGTCTCAGATCAAACTTAACCCAGCAACAATGAGCCCAAAGAACCCCATTGGTACATCCAAGTTAACAACGGAAGGAGCGGCACCCTTGGAAGAGGAAGAGGCAGAAGAAGAGGCAGTCGCAGAAGGAGCCGCTCTCGAAATAGACAGGGTGGATACCGGCACATTCGACTGTGAGTTCACCTCATCGGCATCTCTGAACACAACCTTGGTATCCTCAATAGCCTTACCGTTCTGGTCAGTAATCTTGTACTTGGAAGCTCTGGCTTCAACACCAGACAAAATTTTACCAGTATTGTTGTGCTTGACTCCAGACTCAATCAATTCTTTGATGTCATCCAATTCAGGAAGGTCAAAATCAGCGCCAAACTCGGAGTAAATACCAGTAATTAACCCAGCATCACACTCATGCTTCTTTGGAGAAGCAATATCATCTTCGGCAATGATTGGAGTTGAGATCTTGGTGTACTCTTCTTGCAGGTATGGGAAATCTTCCAAGTAGGTAACATCGCCGTTAGAATCAATCTCAACAACACCATAGTCGGATGCCTCTTGAGAGTATTCGTAAACTAACCCACCTGAGAAGGTGTTAACCAAGCCACCAAACAGTCCCTTACTGATTTCATCAAAAGTACGTGGAGAGTGCGCATTACACCCAAACTCGGAAAACAACAATGGAATGGTTGCATTAGACAAGGTTGAGTTCAACTTGTCAAATCCCGAAGACGTCCAGTCAGATTGGCCTGAGCACCACTCGTAAGAGTTTAAGCCAAAGAAATCCGACGAGGAGTCATCGGTTGAGTTCTCACCAGAGACGTTGCACTGGAAGTACTCCAAAGTGGCATGTCTCAATTCAACACCATCAGCAGCAGAGTAACCAACAGGAATAGTTCTATTAGCATGTTTGGCGATGTATTGTTTCATATCTCTCTGAACGGCACGGATGTACTTTGGGTTGATGTCAGCAAAGTCGAGGTCATCATTGATAATCTCATTACCAGATAGGAAACCCAATACGTTAGGGTAGTTCTTGAATGCCTCAATAAACTTGAAGATGTGAGTGGCATAGTCGCTGTTGTAGGTAGTCCATGGCTCTGCACGGTTCAAATGGGAACCATACTCACCAGAGTTCACATCAAGCATCAAATAAATCCCTGCATTGTTGAAGATTGTGACACACTCGTCATGGTTAATGTCAGGGTTCAAGGAATAGATTCTCACAGTGTTGATACCTAACTGCTGGAACACGAACACATCACGATAGCACGTCTCCGGGTCTGAAAGTGCGTCAACACCAGAAGTTGAGTCATATCCAGAGGAGCCACCTGGTTGGTAGTCTATCCCTTTGATGAAAAACGCTTGGCCTTGAACTTTAAAGTCCGTGTTTGGCTGAATGAAACGAAGACCCTTAGTAGTCAGTGGGATCATAGCTGACGCCGTAGAAAGTAGCGAGAAAAGAAACTGAGCCCTCATTTGTGTTCGGGAGTAAATATGGCCTCAGGGTAGGATCGTTCAAGGGAGTGGGGGACTTATTTGTTTTGTTTTTATTTTGAAATCTCGTTCGTGTTTCGATTCGCGAAAACAAGAAAAAGAGGGTTCATGTTATGTAATCACTTCAATTTTTTTTCTTTTTTCTTCGCCTCTTGAAATCTAAAATTTGAAAATTTTACGCGTCCTAGTTACCCGGCCAGAAGCTTCTCAAACTTGAGTCGGTGAGTGGCTCAGAGTATTCTTCTGAGTCCATAAGGAGAAAGTGGGTACTAAGACATCAAAAGCGAGCGGTGGGCATTTCAGAGGCTCACTATATCATTAATGCGGATTGACTGCGGAGTACTATCCTGTATCCTAGTTGGTTAATATTTTAGTGTTACCCGGATTTCAACAATAGACCCAAGCTTCCAAACTTCGGCCCACTGTACGAGTTCACGACCAAAACAGTCCAAACACGAAAAGTCGTTTGGGAGAACTCTCTCAAGCAGTCTGTAAGTGGTCATTCATTGATAGAGCATATCAGCAAGGAGCCTTCGATCTTCTAACGTTTTGCCACAACCCACTTGAACCCACTTCAGAAAGAAGAACCTCTTCCCCGATCGATCCGTCCAACTTTCGTGATAGAACAGAATGCTTCTTCCTATCACGCCAAAGGCCAGACGCCAAATCCTCATCCTAGCCTTGGGATTAGTGATTTTATATACTGTCCTCTCCAAAACCCCGCATGCTACTCCAGAAAGCAGCTACTCCGCTATCGTTTATCGATTCTTCTACGAGGACAAATTTGACCTCCTAACGCCATCAAGGAGCCTGCCGCAATCCAAGAAAACTCATGATGATAAGATCTTCAATGAAAGGTTCCAGAAGTTCCATAGTGACCTCATTATTCAAATGGCATCCAAGACTGACAAATGGCCGAAATTTGACATCCGCAAGGACTACACTGAGGGACTTGACAAGGCATCACTTGAGTCATACATCCAGTTCAACAAGCGAGACTTGGGGAAGGCGCAAAAAATCCATCAAGACATCTTCAGCAGGATCCCAAGTTCGTTTCCTAGGGGTCTATACAGAGGAAGTGGAATTGTCCTGGTTGGAGGGGGGAAGTTCACCTGGCTTGCCACACTCTCGATCAAATCACTTCGTACTTTTGGATCCAAGCTACCTATCGAGGTTGTAATTCCTACCAAGAAGGACTATGAGGTTGGCTTCTGTGAAGAGTTATTGCCTACTCTAGACGCGCGTTGTGTGAAATTATGGAAAGTTCTTGGTCCTTCTGTCTCGCAAAAGGTGCAATTCTCTGGCTTCCAGTACAAGGCACTGGCTCTCATTGCATCAAGTTTTGAAAATGTCCTTCTATTAGACTCAGACAATATACTTGTTTCAAATCCAGACAAGCTACTCACGAGCATTCCTTTCAAAAAGCACGGTTTGATCACATGGCCAGATTATTGGAAACGTACAACGAGCCCTCATATTTATTCAATCATCAACCAGCCCCTTGATGAGTCTCTTCAAGTTCGTGAAGGTTCTTGGCCGCTCACACATCCTGTCTCTCCCAAGCCAGGGAGCAACTTCCATGACCTCAAGGGCACGATGCCAGACCTCTCCACGGAGTCTGGGCAACTCCTCATCTCCAAGCATAACCATGTCAAGACTCTCCTTCTTTCGTTATTCTACAACATCCATGGTCCTGCTTTGTTCTACCCACTCCTCTCTCAGTGGACAATGGGTGAAGGTGATAAAGACACCTTCATCCTTGCCGCTAACAGAGCAGGGGAAGATTTTTATCAAGTCAAGGCTGAGATCCAGTCATTTGGATGGTTCCAGGATGGGCGGTATGAAGGTGTCGCAATGGGACAAAGAGATTTGATTCAAGATTATGAACAGTTTGAAGAATTGAAGAAACCGAACCCTCAACTGGAGGAACTGGATGGGGAAAAAAGGTTCAGCAGTTTTGATAAGAGCAAGGTGAATGTCTTCACTATCCATGCCAATCACCCAAAGCTGGACCCTTTAACATTGGAGGCGGAAAAGGGCTTAGTTAACAGCAAAGGTGAGAGAATCAGATTGTACTCTGACATTGCGCTCTTCCTGAAGGATGTGCCAAGAAATAGGGGAAGTCAGAGGGATGATGACCTATACGACTTTGAGTTGGTTCAATTTGAGAACATTCGCGTCCTCCTATGTGAGCTGGACCTTGATTTCGCCTATTTCAAAAGTGCTGATAGAGCTGGGATCTGCCAGTATGTCCAAAGTCATCTAGACTTCCTCAAAACCGCTAGAATTGATAATGATTGAGGCTAGCCTTAAAAGGATTGAATGTGAGTTCAATTGATGACAACCAGATTTATAGTTTCTGGTTGTAGGACTAATTGGGCGGCGTCTATCGATTGCCAAAACGATTACGGTTTTTCGTTTGTTTATATCTGAGAATCGAGGCAGTGACGTTTTCGTACCGCATTCCTAATCGGGAATGCCAAGAGAAATGCAAGTACAAATTATTAGAATAAACAAAAAACTCATCTGACAAACCCAAAAAGTGATGGACCTCCTCTTTCTCTGAAAAAGTGAGGAGGCAGGTTGTGTAGCTTGTGTGCTCGTCATTCCATGGACGTAGGTATAATGCTGAGCTGCTAACCAACTGTAAATAGTATAGCTATAGCTTAAAGGAGGAAAATTAAAGAAAGCATGCTATGCCCGCTCCTATTTCTTTTTTTCTGTTTTATTTCGAAACTGTGCGTTGTGCCCCTGGCAAAGTCTAGAAAATGTCCACAACCAGGGTCCCAACTTCCAAAACTTTTAACCACCAACCACATTTAACAAACAGAAACAAGCACTTCAAAGTTTAAGTATACTACGCGACGTATCACTTGCCCCCAGCACACACTCGGACAAGTCAGTACCCTACAATCCCCTGCCCTGATGCTCATACGCACGCCCAAGATCGGTCAAAGACGACTCCTGCTCTTGTTGTTCGCAGCTATTCTGGTCTATTCCCTATCCACTCTTGGTCTGAGGTTCATGCCATCCTTAGGTATCGCACATGGAACAGCTCATCCAAGCTCTGATGACATCGATCAGAGACAGAATCCACAGCTGCGCTGGTTCAAGGACGGACCTCCCAGCTAACATAAATGAAAGAAGGCGAACTTCACTAGACCTCAAATCTTCAGTCTCATCAACGACTACTAGAACAGAGCATTTCGAGGTGATACCCATCAACCGAGTTGTATAATTGACTGAGAACTCTCATCTAGGCTTCCCTGAAGAACTGTTAAAAGTCACTTTTGATGAGTGAAGCTCACGGTGTGGATCTTTCATTCATATCGAAAGAAGGGCTTAGTATGAAGTTTAAAAAGATTTCGTAGTGCACGATTGCAGGAATGCTCCTTCTTGTTTTTCTTTTAATCTTTCAGATTTCAGTGGGCTCCCACTTCTGCAGCGGTCTCATCGTCGCTTCGACTAAGTGTTGCAAACACTAGATTTGTGATATAGAAAAACCATGAATCCTACAATACTTTGACAAGTGCACCTATTTTACATGGTCGCTTTTCCCTGGAGACTTAAACTGAAGCCTGAATACATTGAGGCTCGGGATAAACCAACAACATCCACATGCATGAATGCATGCGTGAAACAGTACTTCCTAGGAAACCTCATAATATACTGAAAATGAGTAGGCGAGCTACTAAGCAACAAGTGGCGCACGTGAGGACGATATCCACATGTGGATGAAGGCACCACCTGAGCCACACTTTTAGGTTGGTCAGCAGCATAGACAGTTAAAGAGTAAATAGTCCAGAATGGGTTTACTCTTCGGCTTTACACATGTGCTTCCGGAGGAAGTCGGCGAGGGCATTCCAACTGCACATTTCAGTGTACAAACAGACACCACTTCTTTTGAAAGACTTCATAGTACCTAAACACATCTAGTAACTAGCTCAATTAATTTCGTAAACTATGTCGCTCTATTTATACGTATGTATATGTATATGTATAGTTTTCAAACTGATTGCCTCAATCATGTGTACACCTGGATATTTTTAATTGGCTGTCATATAAAAGTTAATATGATTTGCAAACAATATCAAAAATATCAGATTATACAAAATTTCATCCGACGGTAATCCCTTATTATCGATGTCATGCACACATGGGCGCTGCATGATACACAAAATTGGTGTCACCTCAATTAAATCGAGTACTGGCTATCGCCATATATAGACACATGTGTAGTTGGGAAGGAAGTAAGCCATGTGGAATAGAATCAAGTACTAGCAACATGGTGCTTTTCTTTGCTGTCCATGTGTCGATCCACCGCTCCAGCCGGTTTTGATGAGTTCAATAGATTCACTCACCGATCATAACTGAGCATTTGTTTTTCAGCCATGTGTCCAGACCAGCTCTCCAGATCTAGAGATCCCCAGATCGAGATTCTGGCAGATTTGTATCTTGCTGGCCGCGTTCTCGCTCGAAGTGCTGCAAGACGCATCCATACCAGTTAGCTTTGGACATGCAGCCGTATATGGTTGTGTAAAAGAATTAGCGGTGGTGATAGATAGGGAAAATGACACGCACGTCTCGGGTCTTGTGAGCTCTGAGTTAGAACTGGTCATGGTCACGGGCTTACGTCCATAATTGGCGGCGACTCCCCTCAAATCTTGAGCCATAAGTGTTACGTAGAGACCCCGACTTCAATTCTGCTAGGAGTCCTTTGTGTTTTTTCTTCTCTAAAGCAAGCTTAAAAGCGTTAAGAGGAAAAGCAAATCAAGTCGAGTGTTATTCTTCAGCATAGACTGAGGAAGATTCGCACACCATGTCAAACTTCAAAGACTAAAGAGTCTCGACACTACATAGGACAGTATTGGCGAGCACGTCCGCACCCTGTACGAGGCGTACAGAACGGTTATTTTTCGGTTGGTTATCGACACGACGCGTGGAGGAGCCCTTATCTGGAGGTCTGGCCCAAAATGACAAATTTCATCGTTTCGCGTTCAGTGTTTACTTGAAAAAAAAATTTCGCCGCTCTAGGCTTCTTGGAAGCCTTTAAGGGACAGTCCCATCAACGGTTCACTGGCGTCTTATCAATGGTGTGGTACACCCCGCGGAGAACCAAGAGACTGGTGTCCCTGATACTCACGATTGCAGCTCTGTGTTTCTTCTTCGTCTTCCGCCACCGCCATCACAACCACCAACATGATCCAACATCGTCGTCGTTGTTGTCCTCCTCGCCGCCGCCGGCGCTCCTCACCAAACACCTCCAAATGTACTTCACTGACCAGGCCGCCGCTGACGCTGCACTCTACGACGATGAGGTGTTCCGAATCAACTTCCAGGCGTTCTACACAAGTCTGCTACACATCATGGAGGACACCAAGCGCGATATCCCGACCCTCCTCTTCAAGTATGAGAAGAAGAAAGGATTGACCAAGAGCGCACTTGGGTCAATCATCAATGTCTCTCCAAAAGATCTCCTTAAAGGCAGAAAGATGCACCAGATAGTGCTGAACGAGATTCCAAACGCGTTTCCTCGTGATTTGTACCAAGGTGATGGTGTTGTTATCGTGGGAGGAGGACGATTTTCGTGGCTAGCAATGCTTGGTATTAAATCAATGAGATCTTTTGGATCCAAATTGCCTGTTGAAGTCTTGATTCCTGACAAGAAAGAGTACGATCCACAGTTCTGCGAGGTTGTTTTACCAGCCTTGGACGCCAAGTGCTTGAAACTATGGGAGATTTTGGGTCGCCGAGTTACCAAGAGAACAAAGTTCAGAGGATATCAATACAAATCCATTGCTCTAATCGTATCAAGCTTTGAGAGAGTCTTTCTGCTTGATGCAGACAATATCCCTGTGACAAATCCAGACGAGTTGTTCACTAGTGAGGTGTTTGAGAAATACGGGATGATTACCTGGCCCGATTACTGGGAACGTACAACATCCCCATTGTTCTACAAGATGATTGACCAACCTGTGGACGAAACCATGAGAGTGAGAGAGGGCGCTTGGCCTCTAGAGGTTCCACAGCAGGTGAGTAGCGCTGACAGCGTCAACTATCACGACCTCAATGGAACCATGCCAGACTTGTCCACAGAATCAGGACAGTTTTTGATTAACAAGAAGACTCATATCAAAACAATCCTTTTGTCTTTGTTCTACAACCTACACGGCCCAAACTTGTTCTATCCATTGCTTTCCCAAGGGCAGCTGGGCGAAGGTGACAAGGACACGTTTGTTGCTGCAGCAATTCGTGGTGGAGAGCCATTTTATCAAGTGAAAGCCGGGATTCGGACATTCGGCTGGCATGGAACTTGCTTTCATGGTGTGGCTATGGGACAAAGAAATCCAATGGAGGATTATTCCCAGTTCTTGGAATACTCCAAATCTAACCTTGACCTCGATGGCCTTGACAGATTTAAGAAGTTTGATCCTGACGCAGTCTCAATATTTGCCATCCATGCCAATGTACCTAAACTGCATCCGTTGATTCTGTTGGAGAATGATAGTCTGGTGGATGAAAAGGGAAGAAGAGTGAGAATCTATAACGACATTTCGGAGTTCTTAACCCATATCAATGGTGAATCGCCATACGATTTTGAAGAGGAACAGTTCAAGACAATGGAGTACCTCCTTTGTCAGCTGAGATTGAAGTTCAAGACTATAGATACAAAGCCTCGGGATGAGATTTGTCGGTACATTAGGGGCCATTTGGACTTTTTGGAAAAGAATCCAATTTGAAGCTTGAAGGAATTTGAAATTTGAAGCTTAAAGGCGTTTTTTTCTCTGAGGTGAATGTGGCTTACATGAACCCCTAATTCTTAATATTTATAATTTACTATAAAGAGCATCATTTAGATCGACTAAGCGTCAGAGGTACTTTGGGACTGGTTTCCACTATGTATTAGAAAGAGGATACCATGGTTTCATGAGGTGTCATGGTGTTAGAACTTGAATTCGCGGATTTGAACTCAATTTGGTTCAACTCACAAAACGACGAAAGATCCCATCTTTGATCTCGGCCTTGATCTCACTCTAACCATGCTCTTCCGTATGCGACTTCGTCTAGCACTCCTTCTCGCAGTGGCAGCTATGATTACTATGATATGCGTCATCGCCACCCAGATCCAAAGTGGTGCAACATTCTACAGCCCCACCGAATTCCAACAGATTTACAATGCACAAGACCCAAAACAGTTTAAAGAGAAATTCCAACAGTGTTATAAGAAGGTTCTGCACATTATGGAGTCTCAACGGAAACAGATACCGAAAATTAAAAGAGATCCGCTACCACCACTTTCAGGATACAAGAAACAAGATCTCTACTCCTACATCAAGATTTCACAGGAAGGAGTGGCCATCGCCCAGAAGCTCCACCAAGAAGTCATCGATGGTATCAACAATACAATTTTGGAGTCTTCCACCCTTTATTCAGGGGACGGTATTGTAATCGTGGGTGGCGGTAAGTTTTCATGGCTGAGTCTTATGGCCATTGAGTCCATACGGTCTTTTGGTTCCACGTTACCCATAGAAGTGGTTATTCCAGATAAAAAGAGCTATGAGAAGCAATTCTGTGAAGTTTTGCTTCCGTCTCTGAACGCCAAATGCCTTAAACTTTATGAGTTGTTGTACGTGACTGAGAAGAAATACCAACTGAAGGCTTTGGCTCTGGCTGCGTCATCTTTTGACAGAGTTCTCCTGTTTGACTCTGATAATATTGCACTTTCCAATGTTGACCACTTGTTTGAATCTAAGGTCTTTAAGGACCATGGGATGGTGGTTTGGCCAGATTATTGGGACCGCACGACTTCACCTCGGTTTTACGAGATCATTGGGCAAGGGGTGGATGAGACGAAACAGGTTAGAGAGGGGAAATGGCCACTGAATGAGCCAAAATACATTCAAAATGTCAATGATGTTGACTATCATGACTTAGATGGAACTGTACCTAACCTCACTTCTGAATCTGGACAGCTTCTTTTAGATAAACGAACACACTTGAGAACTCTCATGTTATCACTGTACTACAACATTTACGGCCCGAAGTTTTACTATCCACTAATAGTGCAGGGTTGGTTTGGCGAAGGTGACAAAGATACTTTTGTTTCGGCAGCAGTGAGGACAGGTGAAAAGTTCTACCAGGTCAAGGCTGGGGTACGAATGATTGGGTATCAACATGACCAAGAGGAGTTTGTGCATTTGGCTATGGGCCAGGCAGATCCAGAGCGTGATTATGAGAATTACCAACGAGTAATGAGCGACAGGAGGGGTGATGTTTTGAGGGATGCCCTGTTCGGTGAAGTTAAGCCAAGGTTATTCACAATGCACACCAATTTGGCCAAAATGGATCCTATTTTATTGATGAGCAAATACAGGGCCAACGGCGCAGGGAAAGAGGTGAGACTATTTGAGAATCTAACCAAGGATGAACTCAAGATGCTCCATGATGGGGTACATGATGCTCTTGCAGGTGATTATGACTTCGAGATGATTCAGTTTGAAAGAATGAAGCGTTTTTTGTGTGAGTTGAGGTTGGAGTTTGAATGGTTCAAGAAAGTTGATAGAAGTGAGATTTGCGCGTTTGTCCAGGAACATTTGAACTTCCTAATGAAGAATCCAATGATGGACAGGTAATTCTTTTAAGCTAGTGAAGTTTTGTCCAAAAGAGAATAATTTTAGTGTTTGGTACTTAGTGACTTTTGTAAGGAAAAAAGAAAAAAAAAGTCTTGATGAGCTGACAAAAAAACAGGGTCCTACGAAAAATTGATGGAAGCGGAAATAAATCAAAGAACTTTATCAGCTCGACCTAGAGCAAACACGCATTAATGCACTTCCAAGACATTACTGCAGTGGTCACCAATGTGGTTAGCTACATGAGACCAAACCGACAGAAGATCGCTGCTCTTCTCCTATTGCTCATCTCTACTTGGATCTTCTTCACTGTGGCAATTCCCCAACCGATGTTCCTGGCAGATCCTGGTCTTCAATCGGTCCTTGAACAGTACTTCGTTGACGATGTGGAGGAAGTCACAGCTCATTACATACAATCTCCACCCCATATGCCTGATCAGAAGTTTGTGCTAGAGAGGGAAACGCGGTTCAAGGAGGAGTTTCAAAAGTTTTATGGCAATGCCCTCAAAGTTATGGTATCCCAAAACTTCCCGAAGATCAAGATTGGGGACCTGCCAAAGGGTGAAACTAAGTCAGAGCTGTTGTCTTACTGCCAATTGGATAAGGGGCAACTGCAGCAGGCCACTGATCTTCACTCAGAGGTATTTAAACTCTTACCGAGAGCTGTTCCACGAAAGCTGTACAATGGTGATGGCATCATTCTTGTTGGTGGTGGGAAGTTCTCTTGGCTGAGTCTTTTGAGCATCAAATCTATGCGCGCAGCGGGATCTATTCTGCCGATTGAAGTGTTTATCCCTGAGAGAAGTGGCTATGATCCCCAGTTCTGCGAAGTTGTGCTTCCTTCAATAAACTCCCGTTGTGTTAAACTGTGGGAGGTTGTTGATATCAAGCTGAATAGATTTCAATACAAAGCGTTAGCCATTTTGGCCTCAAGTTTTGAACGTGTTTTCCTGTTTGACGCTGACAATATCCCTATCAGCAATCCTGATGACTTCTTCGAAAGCAAGGTGTTTGAGAAGTATGGCATGATTACCTGGCCTGACTACTGGAAGAGAGCCACATCACCTTTATTTTACCAACTTAGTGGGCAGCAGGTGAATGAAACTGTTCAAGTAAGAAGTGGAGTATGGGACCTGGGTGAGCCGAGATTGGTTGGTGACTTCGAGTCTGTCCCATACCACTCTCTCCAAGGAACGGTTCCAGGGTTATCCTCAGAGTCAGGACAATTAATGATCAACAAGATGACCCACCTCAAGACAATCACACTGTCCGCATACTACAACATCCATGGACCCCAGTTTTTCTACCCAATGATCTCGCAGGGTTCTTTGGGAGAAGGTGACAAGGATACATTTATCACTGCTGCTGTAAGATGTGATGAGCCATTTTATCAGGTAAAGTCAGAGATTCAGCCTCTGGGAATTAAGGATATCAAGCAATCTTTCCATCCCGCTGCTATGGGCCAAAAGAACCCAATTGATGATTATGAACAAATAGAGGAGCTGAAGAAGGGACGGGAAAAAGACGTTGAAAGATGGGGGAGATTTGATAGACTTAAAGCGAGATTGTTTTCTGTGCATGCAAACTCACCAAAGCTAGATCCCGAATTCTTAATGACTCAAAACAGCTTGATATCAGAAGGGAAAGAGGTGAGGCTATACTCTGATGTTAGAATGTTCTTCACTCATGTTCGAGGAAAGAATGGGCAAGCGTTTGATTTTGAGAAGACACAGTTTGAAAGAATGAAGTACTTATTGTGTGATCTGAGATTGGAGTTTAAGCATTTTCACCTGTCGAAGAGAGACCAGACATGCGCGTTTATTCGGGGCCATTTAGAGCTTTTAGACAGTATTTAGATGAAATACAGGGATATACAGCTCTGATAGTGTACTTTGCTCTTAACACCTCGGACATTTCTACAATATCAGTTTCAAGTGCTCTCCACTGTGTGAAACCTCCAATGTAGCCGATATTTGGACGTTTTCACGCCGGATGTGTTTTGTTTGTCTGCTGTTTACTGTTTAGGAAAAACTGACACATTTCCAAGTTGCGTTTGTTAGTGATGGGGTCCAAATCAAAAAAGAGCAAAAAGAGCAGTCATTGAAAATGAGGGGATACGAATTATGAGGATCTTCGAGGATTCAGCCCTTTATTGATCAGTCTCTCAAAGTTGAGTTGGGATTGTGTAGGTAGGAGGGGGTCAATTTATTCCAGGTGTCAAACAGACTTGTCCAGGCAGCCAACCTGGTGTCCAGGGCTGTACAAGCTTTCACCTAGCTCTGCCCCTCAAACCCTCTTTATGAGTCCTTAAAAAGATACTACATAGGATAGGTATTGGGACTTTCCTTTCCAAAACCAAAACCAAATCGAATGAGGACGCTGGTTGCTCTGGGTACCAGGTACCGACTAACTTACCTTCAAACCAGTCAAGCACCAAAAGGGAGTGTATGCACTGGCAAGAGAGAAGTGTAAGCTGTACATAATCATAAACACACGACAAACCGTTCCTTAAAGAGTCTTCAGCTCTATCTGAGTTTTGGGATCCTCCGATGGCTAAAATAATTTATTCAAGCGCTCCCAGCCCTCAATTTCTACGTAGTGCCTGTCGATTCTGCCTTAAATCCAGTTTGGAACGGACTGGCCTCAAAAGAAAAGGAAAGTCTTAGAGAAAGAGAAAAAAATTGGCCTGGTGATACAAGACTAATTCTTACACCAACAAAAACCAGCGAGCTATTCAAGAACACGTTGGTTTCGATAGTATCTCCTCCATCAAAAGTAAACAAGATCTGATCTGCACACTTCTGCAATCATCACCAAAAAGTAAACAAAAGGGCAAAAAATCCAAAAATGGCCAAAAACTGGATTCCAGAGGGGAGGAAAAAAAATCAAAACAAGGAAAATAACAACTTCTGTCCTCTTTTTGACTCATTGAAACTTCGTCAAGCCATCAAGAGAAGGTCAGAAAGACCCAGCAGGACCGCTTTCAGTACAAATACCAGAAATATTAATTTGGTTTTTACCTAGCTGTGTCACATCTGGGAATTGTTTTTATCGTTCGATCTCCACTGCACCCATAGGTAGCACCCGTTTCATCGCTGAACCAAACACCAGGTGCCTGCCATTCCTGTTGTGCACTATACCTGTTGTGAAATCTCATCCGCAGAATTCCGTAAGTCCTGCAGTACTACTTGCTCAGTGCGGACCAGTCTGTACTACGTCCTCTCCAGGATAGACATAAATTCTCCAAGATTCCTGACACTCTGGAGAATACCAAGGGATACGTTCACCAGATCTTTGGTATCACCTACCCATAACAGCGCTCACACATATTGCCTGATACCTCTGATTTTCGAAAATCGGACCTCTTTGTTCCCTTCGTCGCTATACCTGATTTGGCGCCCTACCCACCTACAGAACAACTCTTTTTGATTCATAATGGCAGACCCCAATAAACCTCGTCGTCAGTCGTTTCAACATAAGCCTCGCAAAGAAATGCGGTTTGGATCGTACATACTGGGATCTACTCTAGGTGAAGGTGAGTTCGGTAAAGTGATTCTTGGCTGGAGAAGAGATGAGAAACAACCTTCGCAGGTGGCCATTAAATTCATCCGTCGAGACACCATACCAAAAGGGAGCGAACGCGAGAGCAAAGTTCGTCGTGAAATCAATGCACTGAAGACACTGTCACACCCCAATATTATCAGACTTGATGACGTGTGCCAGAATGACAAGTACATTGGTATAGTCCTTGATTATGTTTCTGGAGGAGAGTTGTTTGATTATATTCTACAGAATCGGTATTTAAAAGATTCAATGGCCTGCCGTTTATTTTCCCAGTTGGTGAGTGGTGTTTTTTACATGCACTCCAAGGGCATTGTTCACAGAGACTTGAAGCTGGAGAACTTGCTTTTGGACAAACACAAGAATGTCGTTATTACAGATTTTGGATTTGTCAACAAGTTTTCTGATGGAAATGAGTTGATGAAGACATCTTGTGGGTCTCCTTGCTATGCTGCGCCTGAGCTTGTCATTTCTAATGAACCGTATGAAGCGAGAAAGGCAGATGTGTGGTCATGTGGTATCATCCTCTATGCAATGCTTGCAGGATATCTGCCATTTGATGACGATCCACAGAACCCTGATGGTGATAATATTTCACGGTTGTATCAGTACATCACCACAACCAACTTGACATTCCCAGAGTACGTGGAACCAATCCCAAGAGATCTTTTAAGAAGAATACTGGTATCTAATCCACGAAGAAGAATAGGATTGAAAGAAGTGAGATCCCACCAGTGGCTCGCACCGCATGCTCCATTCCTATCCATTACGCCTTCTGAATGGGACATCAATAACAAGTCTATAAGAGTATCCAAGCACTCACAACAAGGACGCGCAAAGAACGACCAATATAGAAGATATTCTCTCATCGAACCATCAACAAAGCAACAGATGGTTCCAAACCCTCTTCCTCCCCAGACATCATCAAGCCACGCCGTGGCAATTCCAAATTCTACTTCATCCACATCAATTGAGGAACTTGCATTCAGAAAGACGCACCAAAGATCGAACTCTGTTCAATCTTACAGCTCAGCATCACTCGCATTGCAAGCTGTTGTAGACGCAGATGAGGTGAGAGCTCAGCAGCAACTCTACCCCCAACATCAACATGGTCAGGGTCAACTACCGTCCTCGTCTTCCTTGCACAATATCGACAGGGCCGGTCGGCCAGAGTCTGCATCACCGAAACCCCCACACCAACAGCTACATCAACCAGGTATTCCGAGATCTACGACACACACTGGCATCACTGGCATATCCGAAATGAGGGAGCAATTGGCAAACTACACCATTGAGGAATCACCGGTGAAGAACAAGCCCCAAGAGCCATTAACGCACGAGAACCCAGATGACGGTTTCCTCAAGCCGAAGGTTCCAATCAGTACACACAAATTCTCAAGCCCTGCGAACCAGAAACTTCCTGGCCCTGCAGGAGGTAGAAAACAGAGACCAACATCTTTCCATCCTGGCTTGTACTCCACTGTCAATATAGCACCAGCTAACGCTGCACGAGAGCCTGTCAACCTCTCAGAACCGAATTTTGCTAGACCTTTCAGCAGATCTGATTCCATTAACTCCATTGCATCGATCACGAATGTAAACAACATCAGCCAACCTTCTGTTGATCTAGCCAGTGCTGAAGGTGACATTATCACACCCAGATCCCCAAATTTGGTGAGCCCAAAACTGTATGCTCCACAACCCGAGAAACGAGTTGATGATTCCTTTTCGACAGCTAATAGTCATGATGCCAGTGAGAAATTGAAGGAAATCGATTCACAACAGGAGAACATGTGCACTTTGGAGACAACTACATCAGAACAGAAAAAGAGTAACAGATACAGTGCGTTGATTGCTGCTGAAATGGTTTATGATAAGTTTTTTGGCTCTTCACAAGAGGTTCCTCCTGTTGAAACAGAGAATATTTCCCCAATGGAGGGAAAACAGTCAAGAAATGACCTTTCCAAGTTGAACACACAATCTTCTTACGCGCGCTCTGCCTCTAATACTTCTACTGGCACCAAGAATACATCTATGATTAACACTGCAAACTACACCAGTGAGCAAAGAAAGCCTAAACAGAGACCTTCATCTGCTGTCTTCTCAAACAATAACAACAACCAGAACACACAGAAGAGCAAGAGATTCAGCTTCCTGTCGTTTTACAGTAGCAGTAATCAACAGAACGATATTGAGATAAACCCATCTGAGGTGCTGCCATCTAAAAAGAAGGTATTGGGACCTTCTAATGATGCGAATATTGTTGGTGGGAGAAAGGTGAGCACAACAAGTGATCGCATAACTTACACTAGTTTTGCACCAAAAAAGGAACCATCAACTGCGAAGAAAGTCATGGATTTCTTCAAGAGAAGAAGTATGCGTGTTGGTTAGTAGGACGGGAATTGTTAATTAATGAACATCGCTTTTGTTGCTCAAGTAGTTTCTCCAACTCCTTTGTCCATAAGTACGAGGCATATGAGATCAATGTATATGTGTAGGCAATAAATAAATGAATAAATAGATCAATAAATAAGAATAAATAGTTCACTGGAAAGCATGATTAGACACCATTAGTCAACTCAAACCCACCAACTGCCCTTCTGCAACTTCCAGAAATGATTAGTCTTGAATGCCTCAGGAGCAACAGCATCGTCTGCTTGGGCTCTGTACTTTCCAGTAAGACGGAAGTCACGCTCCATCATCTGTCTGTCAAACTGATCGAGGTTGTAACGAGGCTTTTTGAAGTCGTTCTGATAGTATCTGGATAGACCAAGGGATGTACCACCCAAGGTTAAAAACTGGAAAAAGGTGATTAGTAATGTGACCAAATGCCAAATAGATTGGAACTATCGAGTAAACTTACAGTAAGCATGATACCATATGGCAATAAACCCTCGAATGGAATCATTTTTTGGTGTCTTTCGTAATAGCCTGTGGACTTGTTTTGATGGTGGTGACCAAAGGTTTCATGGGGAATTTTTGAAGATCAGGAATGCTGACATAAGCACAGAGGGTAACTGGAAAGCAGTACTAGGGTGAAGGATTTTAGCGGCCATGGCGAACATAGCCACCATATTTCAGAGATGATAACAGAGAATCTTACTACATAGCCCCTTATACAGGTATGCCTATAATATTAACAGACACAATTTTGATGGTGGCAGATAAAGGTATACTGTAATGTTATCATGAATAACTCATTAACAAATGTAAAAACAAACGATGATTATATTGAAAACCCTAACCCAATTCTCCCCTATTGTACAGACGCAAACGACTAACTTAGATGTTGGATGGGTACAAGAAGATACGGACGGAGGCACCGAAGGTCTTAGCTGGCAAGTTGGACTTGAAGTTGGCTCTGACTAGACCGGACTTACCGTGGGTTCTGGTAACCTTACCCCAGATAACTCTGATCTTGGAACCTCTGACGTCCTTAGAAGCTCTGTAGACGTAAGCAATTCTCTTACCCAAGTAGAACTTGGCATCCTCAGCGGCAGCAACACCCTCAATCTTGATCAAAGAAATGTTTGGGTTTTGGACAGACTTGCTTCTTTGGTAAGAAATGTGTTTACCCTTAACGTATACTGTTTGAAAGTTAGTATTGGTTTCTATTGATAAAATGGAGTTGAGGACAGTTGACAGTTGAAACAGAGTTGACGGATCTGGCATCTTGAGTGAGTGTGGTATGGTCAATATTAAATGGGTGATAGTCTAAAGATGAAGGAGTTCTTGACACGAGCCAAAGTCAGATGTAAGAGTGCTGTGTTCGCTTAAATTCGATGGCTTGAATTTAAGGGTTGGCCCTTGTTGCAGGTTGTGTGGATGGTTGGCTTCTTTGTTGTCTTATGATCGAACCTGATAATTCGGGCCATGGAGTGAGGTGTTGGTTTCATTCATCAGCATTCCATTGTCCTGTTCTCCCATTCTTGTTCTTCTTTGTCCACATACGTCTATGAGATTCAGCCATTTTGTCTTGTTGAGTCTTTGGTGGTTAAGCTAACTGTGGAAAGTAAAGATTTTGACAAATTTCGGTTTGTGTGAAAATTCCAGCGTGTGCGTGTATTCGCGAATTCGCGGCTTGGAGAACTATATGGTGTCTGGGTGATATGATTGTCTATTTTAGGTAAGAGTGGATGAAAATTTTCTGAGACTTCACTGATGTGCTGCCCATACCAGCTGGTCACAGGACAATGCCATAGGGCTTTATAGTATACACACGTGATTCTGAATCCGGTGCCCTAGATTGTTTACTCTGTGCCCTACTAAAATTTTACACCCCGGGTAACACCTTCGAAAAGTATTTAAGGAACGGTTCTCCCCCTTGTTTACACAGTTTCTCTTTTTCCTTTCTTTGTCGACGTACTTCAGTATGTGCTTGCCCTTAAGGTTTTATCATAACCTCCAATGGATCCTGAACATTTACTAACGCCTTTGCCACAGTAGGATCATTTCTATAGTTTACGTCCCTCTTTGACTCTTCTAAAGAGCCACAGAATCCAACTTGGTTGATGAGATGTATACCTTTGTGCCCTAGAGTGAGATATTTATTTAGCTTGTCCACAACTCTTTGCAGTTTGGTCATCTATATAATTTTGCCTTTTGTTTTGGTTAGATTGCACTAGTGGCTCTCTACTGTTAAAGGAGCGATGATCTCGACCCTCGTTGTGAACTTCTTCGGAAGGGACAAACGTTGGGTGGGCGCAAATGGCAATCTGACAAGTCACACCACTTTTAATCTCCTGCTAAAGTATTAACAGTTGTTTTAAATGTGACCATTCTTGCTATATGATATGAAGAGTCGAGTCTATTCAGTGTTCTGCCCATATCATACCCTTGTTTAAGCTAGTTCCTATATTCTTTTGCATTCAAACTATGTACTCCTTCCCTGTTGATTCTCAGGCCGTTGTTTCTATTCCGATTCTTTAATTTTCTCATCCACGTAGTTAAGAATCAACTTGATCAAAGCCAGGTACTCGAATGGGCCATACGATCCACTAAGATTGAGATAAACTGGTGCATCATACTTCAAGAAAAGTGCCCTGGAGATCTTGTTGTTGAGTTCCATCAGTTCCAACGAAGCTTGATGTAGAACAGTGCTGAAGGTTTCCTTACCCTATATTGAAGAAGTTAGTCTCAATCGATATGCACCAAAGATAAAATACGCACCCTTCCAACAGTGTACGTGTAAGCCCCTAGAGCGACATCATTTGGCGTGTCAGCCGCAAGTAGTGTGATGGGTATCTTCTTGTTGAATCTGGTGGGTATCGTCAAGTTGATGTAAATGTGTTCATCACCAAACGGAACAGCAGCTTGGAATGATTTGGTGTATTGCAGTTCCTCATTTGAGGCGTCTGTCATTGCTCAAGTCGAATATGTGTAGATGATATAAAGATGATTGGTGATGAGTGTCGATACCTCGGAAGAAAGTTATTCTGAATGTGTACCTGTCGCGAAAACGCGAATATTCAAACAGGTTCTTCCTTCACTTCTTCAGTGCCTCAATAGCGCTCCTTACCATTAATACCATCATGCCCACAAAGCCAGTCTCGATCATTGTTGCAGCGCTGTTGCCTTCATTTGGAATTGGCTACAGTAATCAGCTACCATGGAGACTTTCCAATGAGTTGAAGTACTTCAAGAAAGTGACAGTAGGTGATGATTCACACTCCAATGCCGTGATTATGGGTAGAAAGACTTGGGAATCAATTCCATCCCGGTTCAGACCTTTACCAAACAGACTTAATGTGGTTGTTACCAGATGCAAAGAGGCTAAACCTGAAGGGTCAGAATTGCTATTTCATTCCGTCGCCGAGGCGTTAACTGCACTCCAACAGAACGGCAAAGTCAAGAGGATCTTTATCATCGGTGGATCTCAGATCTACAAAGAGACACTGCCCTTCGTTGACCATCTGCTCATCACAGAGATCAAATCAGGGAAGGATGTGGCGATTGACACATACTTTGACAAAGAGTATGTCCAACAGCACTTCCAAAAGGTAGACGAAAACCAGCTTGAAGAGCACATTGGGTTTCAGACAGAAACACATCATACTGAGAACGACTTCGAGTATCAATACACTCTTTACAAGCGTGTATAGACAAAAAGGAACCAGATACGAGTTCCCAGAATGGCGCAGCACTGTCCTAATTCGGTAAATAGGTCTCCAAGGAAGCTCAGCTTTCGCCAATTTTCGTAAAAGATGTCTTTGTCTTGTCAGCAAAAAAAACCGAACAAAAATTCGGGAAATCCTCCTTTGCAACGACAACAATACTTGCAAACCCTGGCAAAAGGCTCTTTTACCGACAGATATTAGCACCAGTTTAGAGTCTGCTTGTCTGTCACATACTAATAACCTCCACAGGTCTTTTTTCTCTTACGAATTGACCTCTCTTTCGCCGCGTTTGCTCCTTCTGCAGTTTGCGCCACCCTTTGTCTTGTACGAGCTGCTCCAAAGTGAAGTTCCTATACAGAAAGTCACAACCCCAGGAACTCAATCCTGATTCCACTCATTCAACTGCCACCAAGACAGACGAACCAAAGAAAAAGATGTCCTCTGAAACAGCCAAGTCTTCCTCATGGACCTCTTTTTTGAAGTCGATTGCCTCGTATAATGGTGATTTGTCCTCCCTAACTGCCCCTCCGTTCATTTTGTCGCCAACCTCCTTGGTGGAGTACTCTCAGTTTTGGGGTGAGCACCCGGACCTTCTGATTGAGCCAAACTTCATTCGTAATGACGATGCGGAGCTTGACGCCACAGAAAGAATTGTTGCGGTCACCAAGTGGTTTATTTCCACTTTGAGATCACAATACTGCTCTAGAAACGAGAGTTTGGGCTCTGAAAAGAAGCCTTTGAATCCTTTCTTGGGTGAGGTCTTTATTGGTAAGTGGGATGACACCACTAAGGACCAGAAGCTCGGTGAGACTGTCCTTTTGTCTGAGCAAGTGTCACACCACCCGCCAGTTACTGCCTATGCCATTTTAAACGACAAGAACCAAGTTGAGTTGCAAGGTTACAATGGTATCAGAGCCTCCATTGCTACGGCCTCGATGAATGTTAAGCAGTTTGGTCACGCCATTTTGAAGTACAAGGAGATTGGCGAGACTTTTTTGATAACGTTGCCACCATTGCACATCGAAGGTCTGCTTGTTGCATCTCCATTTGTTGAACTGGAAGGCAAGTCCATTATTCAATCATCGTCTGGTTACGTTTCCATCATTGAGTACTCTGGTAGAGGCTACTTCACTGGTAAGAAGAACTCTTTCAAGGCCAGAATCTTCAAGAACATTGCTGATTCCCATGACAAGCACAGTGCTCTTTTCACCATCAGTGGTCAATGGTCGGGTGAGTCCACAATTCACACTGGATCTTCAGCTTCCTCCAAGGAATTCGAAGTCTTTTACAATGCCAAGGCCAAGAACCCGGAACACTTGAAGGTGAAGCCAGTTGAGGAGCAAAAAGATTTGGAGAGTAGAAAAGCCTGGAAGGGTGTAGCTGAAGCCATTAAGGTTGGTAACTACGATTTGATTCATCAGGTGAAGTCACAGCTGGAAAATGAGCAAAGAGATATGAGAAAGAAGGAGAAGGAAACTGGCACGAAATGGGAAACCAGATGGTTTGGACAACATGATTTGCAGGAACTACCTGACTTAAATGAGGATTCTGATCCATTCTTTGGTTTGTCCACTCTTGCCAACTTATCAAGAAGGAATGTTGTTAGTGGTACCGTCAGGGACGAAAAGGAGGACAAGGTTTCTGCTGGCTTTTTGCACTGGAGACTAAACAGAACAAAATGGGATGAAGAGAAAGAGTACACTCCATGATTATTCTTTCGAACTCCAACTGATTAGTTTCTTGCCGTTCTGTGTTATGATAAACCCACGCTCTTTCTGATTGTTTTTGTTTTACTTCTTCCGTACATCGATTTTACTTTTTATATATCCGTGGGTTACATACTTAGTAAATCACCAGTCCATTACATTACATTACATTACATTACATTAAATACTATTTGTCCATTTTCTTCTTTTTCTTGCCATTTGCGTTGTCCTTTTTTTCACCATTACCTTCGTCATTGTCTGACATTGTATGCTCAACTTCATCTTGCCCTTGTCCCTGCGTGTCCTGCTGATCTAGGACAGCAATGTCTTCTGCAGACAGCTTATACACTAGTCTCTTCAGACCAATGATCTCCCTCCTAGATGCACCGTATTTCGCAAAGTACACATCAAGCTCTGGTCCGAGAGAATGAATATCTTCTTCGGAGTATAAGTTCATGAGTTCCTTCTCCTTGAAGAACAGGCACAGTCTATTCACAATGGCCTTCAATTCACCAATGGCCAAGTCATGCTCGCTCTCTTTCGCTGCAGCATCTGCCACAATGGACTGTCTGAGTTGAGACTGCGCATCACCGTAGCTTTTTTCAGCTCTAGTCATCATCAACTGGGTGATATCGTTACCAGGAGATATTAAATTTTTTGGCATGAGGATTTCAGCCCTATCTAGGGCAGTCATACCATCCTTAGGCCTGCGCAGGTGGAGTTTCTTACGTACTGTGTCGATAACACCCCGTCCGACAGGCACTTCACCTTCAGCTAGCGCATGGTCATACTCCGCCTTCTCCTCGGGGCTCTCCTGAATAAACTCAATTATTTTGGACTTGATAGTGTCATCGGTTACATTGGTATTTTTCTCAAGGTATGAATCTAGGAACACCAACACATTACGAGTGGCTTGTGGGAACTTCAGGACAGGGCGACGCCTCATGAGCAAGGCATCCTCCAAAAGGACAGTCTTAAGCGTTACTGATCCCTGACTCAACTCCGTCGCATCCTCCTCAATGCGGAAGTAGTATTCACGGTCAAGCCACCACTTGGAAAAAGTGGATTTGGTGAGGCGAACGGCTGCTCTGGTAACCGGATCAAGGTTCCACTTTTCGATAAATGAGGACTGGGAGCAGTCCGCCTTCTCAAAAGCTCTTAGAGCCTGGAGACGAGTGATGTTCTTCGCAAATGGCTGCGTGGCCTTGCGCTTCTTGATTGGTGGAGACATCTCGACTATTCTTGATTTACTTGTTTTGTTTGCAGAGTTAGGAAAATTCATGGACAAAATTTTTAGCAAACATGGCGAGATGAGAACCGAGGGTGACAAACCCGGAATTAGGAATTAGGAATTCGGAACTAGGCCGGAGGGGGTCAAGAGGGATGGTATTCAAACTTGGTAGACGTAGACTGACAACATAGCAGTATATATGTAGCTACTGGATCAGAGCCGTTCCATTCGTGAATGTGATCACTAAGTAAGCAACCCATTGCTTTGCTTTCAATATTCCGTCCAAGACCCTAAAAACCCTAGTCAAGCCATCGGTGTGCCTAAATACTAAATGGAAGCATCGGTCTGATAGAAGAACCTGAATGAAACTAAATGCCAGTCAGTGAACAGGAGACAAGGAGGAAAAAGTTGAGTAGAGTGTATCTCCATTTTCTGGGCTTCTTTGTATAGAACATCCGAATGCTGTTGTTCACAATGAACAGCATGATGGTACCAGTCTCGAGCATTGATATCAATATACCAGTTGTTTGCGCCAATATAGGTGCGTAGGCTTAGTGAACTGGGAGCCGAATTACTCCTTCTTTTAAGATGACAACAGAGTTTAATCTGTGAGATAAGGGTATTTAGTGATATTACGCGCCAACAGAGAGAAACTCTGAAAGAAGTTGGGAGCATGCAAGGGTTAGAATGCCAGAGTCTGTTTATCACAGTTTCTCAACGAGCGGACTCTATATTGTCGAAGTTGAGTCGAGATATCACAGAGACCTGTCGTCTATCTTTCTTGAATCTTTAAGTTGAAAGAAGCCTCGTAATTGACCATATACATCCGCATACAACAGTTTCAATGCAAAGACACCCATCCTAATATACAATTCACTAATAAACAATCTACTTGAAGTCCTTGTAGGTCCACTTCTCTGTGACCTTTTGTCTGTATCTTCTTTTCTGCTTGAGAGGGATTCTGGTCTCAATCTTACCTTTGCTCTGGAGGCTGAACATGGTATCTTGGAGCAAGTTACCTTCAGGTTTCAACCCCCTTAAAGAGTCCGTCAGCTCATCCGACAGTTTGATGTCAAGGTTTTGATTTTCAACTAGGTGTCTCGTACCCAGCTTCTTTCTCTTCTGAATCTTTTCAGGCACAGTAGCTGCTGATCTCTTGGATGTGGAAACTTGATTAGGGGAGGTCTCAAGGGCCTCTAACTCCTTGATTTTTGTCTTCAATTCCTTCAATTCTCCTTCCAATTTGAGTCTTTCTTGATGTCTCTTCTGTCTGTTTCTTTGCGTCTTAGTCTTTTTCTTGTTCACAACTGGAGCATTCAGTGAAAGTTTGAAGCCTTGTTCACCATCCTCACTGCACTCCTCTTCTTCCTCTTCTTCTTCTTTATCACTTTCTTCCTCCTCATTGGTGCTTAAGCTCTTCACGAGAAGTTTGATCGAAGCCATTTTCTTCGTCAGTTCCACTCTCATAGTCTCCTTCTCCTGCTCGGTGACAAATTCCTTCTGGATCAAAGATTTCCAGCTCTCCAGAGATGGGTTGTATGATCTACCGGCATCAGGAATCTTCTCAACCTCTTCAACAACCAAAGGAGCGACTTTCAATGTTGATGGTACCTTTTTTGGTTTGGTCCATTCGGTGGAACTCTTGCTCTTCAAAATCTCAGGCATCCCCTTCTGTTCATCATCATCTATACCCCAAATATCGTAAGCCTTTGTCGTTGCAAATCCCTTCTTATCAATAGCTGCCTTGGCAGATGACTCCTGCTTGTTGCGTCCGCTCACAGCCATTAAATATTCATAATCCTTTTTTGAGACCTTGCTCTTAGATTGCCTTTGATGGAGGTGATGGTCAAGACCAGGAACTTTGGATCTCTTGCTCAAGATCTCGGTGGATTTCAAGGTTTTGGTTGGTTTCGAAGCAGCTTCTTCGGATCCCTTGGTGTCCACAACGAACAAGCTGTCACTTTCAAGCTTGTTCAACCCATCCACTCCGAACTTGATCAAATTGTCCCTGTTCTCCTCAAGACCAACCTGAATGTCGTCCAAGTCAATATTTTTGATCCAGGACTTCTTACCCTTTCTGGATGGTTGCTTGTGCTGCTTTGGCCTATTAACTTCCATCTTACTAGGGTGGGAATATACTGTTGAGGAATATGTCTTTTCAGCTCATCGCAAAGAATAAATCTTTTTTAGAAAATTTTCGTGAGGTTCATAACCTTTTTCTATCAAGATGGTAAGGCCACATCACCCCAAGTCCCAAAAGCATTTTGACACTTTCACATTCTTCAAAAGTTTCACATGGGAGCGAGAATGCCTGCTAAGACTCATCTGATTGTAGTTCCGGGGCACTCGATTTGGAAGCAGACCAACAGCGGAGAGAATGCCGAGGACTGGTATCTTGAGTCTTTTCAAAAGGAAGGAAATGACCATCTAGTTTTCGTGGAACATATCAAAGAGGGTGTGAGGCAGCACCACTCTCTGCCAGAAGAGTCAATTCTGGTGTTTAGTGGAGGTCAGACCAAAAGGGCGGCAGGTCCACGCTCAGAAGCTCAGAGTTACTACGAAATAGCTCGACACCTGGCCCTCCTCGATGAAGATTCCAATGTCCATTTGGAAGAATACGCCAGAGATTCATTTGAGAACGTGTTGTTCTCCTTGGCCAAGTTCTACGAGGTTGCTGGGAGATACCCTGAGCATATAGTAGTTGTTGGCTTTGAATTCAAGAGATACAGGTTCGAGAAATTACACCTAGAGGCTGCCCTTGGATGGGACATGACAAAAGTGACATGTATTGGGATTGATCCCAGACCACCATATGAAAGGGATAGCCGAGAATACGAAAAATATTTCAGAGATCTCAATGAGTCAGAGAGTAGATATGCGATTCAGTTGTTTGAGCAAGATTTGTTGGGGAATGGGAAAAGACTTGGGGGCAAGAAGGCCTTGAGAAACCCATTTAGTCGACTACACAACTATAAGCAAACCAATCCAGATCTGGCACCGTTTTTCGAAGACAAACTAGAGGAAGGCGTCAAATATCCTTGGTGAGAACTTAGCATGTCTACAACTCATGGTCCTCATAAATAAAAAACTAACTCATTTCACTCATGACTTCGTAATATTTAATCGACTCCAAGGCCATCATTCTTTTCTTTAGGCGCTGAAGTATTCTTCTTGTTTCCGTGTGTAGATCCCTTCTTCGCGTTCTTGAGAACCTGTTTGGGTGGGTTTGGAATGCTGATACTTTTCTGGCATTCATCCTGGGACGATGGCTTCGAGATCTCGGCAACACTATCAGTGAGTTCCTTTATGTCATCGTTCGTGTTCATCTCGCCACCATCCAACAACGATTCCAACTGAAGTTTACGTTGTTCAAGTTTCGAAACATCACGCAACTTATCTTTAATCTCCTTTATCTCTTTGTCAATTGTGGTGATAGCAGCATCCGAGCCCAGAGTTTCAAAAACCCAGTTACCATTGTCCTCAATTTCCAGCAAATAGTCGTGGTACTTGATCAACAACGGGCGATGTGACAAAGTGATAAATGCAAAGCCCTGTTGCTTCAGCATGTCAAATAGATAGGCCTCAATGTCACTAGAGATAGCATTTGTAGATTCATCCAAGACAACAAACTTCGGGTTCTTGAATAAAATTCTGGCAAACTGAACTCTCTGTTTCTCACCACCGCTTAAAACATCCTTCCATTCATGAACAGAGTCCAAGTACTTCAGTCCTGAATCACGATTGAGCAAATATTCCAACTTGACTTTTTTCAAAATGTTGACCAAGTCATGGTCTGTGTAACCATTCTCAATCATATCGGTGTGGGACATTGGATAAATAATCTGCTCCCTCAATGTTGCATTACTGAAGTATGGACGTTGTGGAAGGAAGATCACATCGTCATCATTTGGTTTCGATAGTAAGCCGTGGTACAAAGGCCATAGACCAGCGATGATTCTTTCAATAGCAGTCTTACCACAACCATTGGAACCCAAGATAAGAATGGATTCGTGTGTCTTGAGGTTGAAGTCCAGCTTGTTGATCAACCTCACACCCTCATCACCCTCAGAAGAAGGAACGATGACATCAATTTTCTCAAATCTCAAGCCATTGTAGTGGAACTGGATAGTTCCCTTTATACTGTTATAGCTGCTCTCATCACCGTAGTTGAATTCTTGAGCATGAACTTGGTGAAGAACAGTTAACAAAGTGAAGACCCTGTCGGTCAAACCTGTAAGTTTGGAGATATCTTTTATGGAGTACATCAGCCTGCTCCCAGCATCGGCCATAGACAACATCAATCTCTTGTTGACAATGAACTGGCGCATGTTTCTCTCTTCAGTAGCCTTCTTCACGTTATCCTGAAGAGACACAATAAAGATCGGAATAGAAGCATAGAGGTAACCTAAAGCTGACCAGGTGTACTTCAAAATGTAATCCTCCAAGAAGTTGTACTTTACCTTGATGCTATTCATCTTAAAGACATGATCCATCATCTTGCCATAGATATTATTGATTTTTATCTTCTCCAATTCAGAACCATCATAGAAAGCGATCTCCTCGCTGTTATTGATCAAGTTGAGATGATCATTGTAATATTCACCCTCTAGCTCAGATTTCTCTCTAGTCAAACGACCAAATGGTGGGGTAAAACGCTTCAAAACAGAGGCTGTGATAAAGTAGTTGATAAAAATACCAGTGATACCGGCTGTTCCCAGGTTATCTCTCAAGTAAACAGAAAAGAATACCAAGTCAATCATTGGCTTCCCAATATTGGAGAACAATGAGCAAATTGCATTAGAGAACCTGGTGATATCAGTTGTAATGAAGTTATCAATGTCCTTGATAGACTTGCTATTAAACATTATCTTATAATAAACCATTCTTGGGTCAAGGTACATGTCATGCACGTATCTCATCAAGTTTGTTCTGAAGTTAATAGAGAGCTTTTTCTGTAGGTACTTGATAATACTATTGGTGTAAGATGCTGGAACGGCAATCAAGAACCAGTAGACCAAATCTCTCATGAAGTTTTTGAATTTGCCACCTATGATATCCTTAACAATCTGACCATCTAGTTTGGCAATGAGCAAACTCAACCAGGTTCGGGAAATCAAGAAAAAAAATTGAGTAATTAAAAGAACCGTGTTCTTGTCATTGAATTTGGGAATTAGTATCTGCCAGATTATCATCAACTGATTCAAAAACTTAGAGCTAAACACTTTTTCAGATTCGTGTTCATCTTTAATGTTTTTGACAAAGTTCTTAAATTTGAATTTGTCCTTCTCGTAAAGTTCAGGATCAGTCGGTTGTATAAGTGTTCTCTTCTGTCTTCCCTTGTATGGAATAAATAGCTGCCTTGCACCATTCTTCAAAATGGTCGATGAAGAGCGTCTGTAAAGGGGTCTTGAATCCCTTCTGTCACGCCAGTCAGAGATGATCTTGTTGAGTACCCAACCTGCACCAATCCCAAAAGTGGCCACTAATGAGGCAACAAAAATTATCACAGGTCTGGATGGGTGGCGTCTATTCTCCCTATAAAGGAGAAAAAGATTCTGTGTGATGATTTTGAGTTCCTCTTTTCGGTTGGAAGACCTGAGCAGTTGCGCAATGTACGTCATAGCGACCGATTTAGTGTGATACTAGTTTCTATGAGTATGTCCTTTGTATATATCGCTTTTGTTCGTTGTTGCTGTGACAGAGATGGAACGCGAATCTCCAGGCCTTTTAAATAGTTCTGAAACTGCTCTGTTAGCCGCTGTCACCAATTCTCTGTCACTTTTTTGCGGGGTCGTTGCTCCTCTCCTGAACCGCGGTTGGAAAACATCACATCCATACACCAGATATGAGACAAATGGCCACATCTTAACTTTGATGGTTAAAATGAGTTTACATTGGATTCGTTATTCACGACTGTTTACTGCCAAAGTACAACCCTGATTTTTGGCTGGTTATGTCCATGTATATTATCCTCAATTTATTCCCACAGTATTGATCTGTCAACTGTACTGTATATTGGAAAAGTAAAGAAAACCAAAGAGGTGAATTCTGTATTTACCTACTGCTCCTGTTCGTCATTTCTACCTTCCAATACCTTCAGGGCTACTTGTCTTCTTCTCTCAGCAGCATTTCTAGAATCAGTTGAATTGGAGCCAACGCCTCCCGCCAATCTTCTATTGGCAATCAAGTTACCTTGTTCAATGTCACTCTCTTTGAAGCCTTCGATGATATGTAAAGATACAGCAAGTTCATAGACTTGATCAAAAACTGGGGAGAGCACAACGTGTGTGAATCCTGGGAAGAATGAAACAAGTGCGAAAGTTTCGGAGGCATCACCTTTAAGTTTTTGGATGCCAACTGAGTTGGTAGGCTGGGGCAAGATTGGGTCAATGACATTGGTTTGGAAGAATCTCAAGTACACCCAACCCACCAAGAATCCAAGAAGAGTTTGAAGAGCGGGAGTGGTAGATTGGTTGATGATAGAAATCAGAACAGACCCCAAAAGTACGGCGAATGGGATGTGCTTAACGCGGCCACTGACACCAGCAAACAAGGTGATAGAATGCTCTGGGATCAATTGCTTAAAGACAACAAGGAAGCCGATAAGGACGGACAAGTTACCATCCACCGGAATGTTGAAAAAGGAAACGCCCAACCCCAAGATGTTCAAAAAGATCAAAATGATGGAATTGAGCAGGTTAGAAATAGAACCAACAATCAGAACAAACTGAAAAAGTTCTTTACCAGACCAAGAACGCTCAACAAATTTACCAGCGAATAAGATGATGACAAAAGAGAGAACGTATCTCCAGACTTTGATATCCATGAAGATTGATGTAACCACAGTCCATGGGTGGAAGAGTAGATGATTAGGAATCAATTGCAAGTATGGAACCAGTACAAGATCAAAGTCCACATCTTTTTCGCCTTGCAAGACAAGCTGGTTGTAAAATCTAATTCTTAAGTATTGCAACAACAGTGAGGAAACTGTCAATGCCAAAAGCATAAAACGAGTAGCAGGTGGAATGTTAGCAATCTTCTTGAGATTCAGACTGGATGATATTGAGGCGGGCATTTTGCTAATAAGGTAGCCAGAGGCAGCAAGAAGAAGAAGGCCCAGTTTGTGTGAGTAGAGCAGGCGCAGTGCTTTACTGTGTAAACAAACACGCTGTCATCTTTCGAATAAAGCGCGAATCAAGTACAAAGTCTTGGTGTCCGGGTGCAAGCAAGTGGAAAAGGGCATTTGGAGCCTTTTTCGCGAGACACTCCACTAGCCAAAGACAAAAGTTAATCTTACATAATGATATCAATTTTATTACATAAGTCAGTCTTGTATAAAGCTTTCTCAAAAATGCTGGCCTTACCACTTTATAGATACGAATCACATGGGATTTTAAGCCCCAAGCTCAAGCTTTGCAGAAAACCAATCCTTAGATCCATCAGGTATCAACAAGATCAAGAGAGGATCAAAACTAATGACAGAGAAGAAAAGCAGGAAGCGTCATACCATTCTGAGTGACGATCAGAAGAAAAAGCATCACATTGAATCCGAGCACAAACGAAGACAGGCTATCAGAGATGCATTTGACAAGTTAGTAGATCTAGTTCCTGAACTGGAACCAGCAGATGCCCGTTCTGAAGCCCTTATTCTTAGCAAGAGTGCCGAATTCCTAACAAAACTGTTACAAGAACACGCAGAGCTCCTGAGGCAGCTCAAAGAGAAGAATGTGACCATCCCGGAGGAGCTAAAGATTGGTCGCTGACTACTTATGGCAGTTAGATCCCACATTTGCACTCAGAACTCTAAATTACAAACAAGAAATGACACTCAGGCATAAGTCTGATAATCCTTCTGAGCAGGGTGTCTGGAAACTCACAGCTACTTTCAAAATGCACGCCAAAAACTTCACCACAAACTGCTGCCTCAACTCGTATTCCCGAAAGGGTCTTTGCCGCTGTCTTTGCCACCACAAAGTCGACGGCTCAGTTGGGCTATGCTTCATCAATTGCGAGATTGGTGAAGTGAGATTAAGTTGCCTATTGGACTCTCAGACCTATGTGAGGACCATTCATAAGATCAATATTCACGAACCTACCGAAATCATTGTCTCATAGTCTTATCTACATCCATATCCTAACATTTGGCAACTATCCTCTATTCCGATGTCACCGAAGAAGTTAAGATCTTAGGATTTGAGGTATGATATTTTAGGAGACAAATCGAGCATATTCGAACGGCCAGTTCAAGAGTTGAAAGCTAATTAATGTTCGTTGGATAACCTTGCAAACAGTTTGAGGGATTGCCAGGACCTGGACAAACTTTTCACCCTAATGCTTCTATCCGAAAAGCAGGATATGTCCTCATTCAATGACCACCGTGTGAATCAAGTCATCCTTGTGAAGCAGGCCATTGGTATATTATTGAACATTAGTGAGATATTGAATGGGTCCTCAAGCTCACTTTTGAATCAGATCAGAGATATTTGCCATAATGATGATCTTAAAAGGTTAAAGGAGCTGATTAACGCGTTTGTAAACGAGGATTGTTCAAGGGCTTCAGGAACATTAGATCTATAGAACCAAAAGTTCTACGCCGTAAAGTCGGGGAAGAATGGTCTTTTGGACTTCTCAAGGCAACTGTACGAGGAAGTGGTCGATGAGGTCCGTTCTATGATTATTTCACTAGCTGAGGATTACAAGCTTGAGCTTGAACAGAGCTATAACGTTAAAAGGGGTTTCTCTATCTAGGTTTTGAACCATAAAGAGTCGAAACAGTATTCCCGGATGAATTCATCAATTGTGCTGAAAAAGAACTATATTGAATGCACTACCTTTGACATCATTAAATTCAACTCCAGACTCGATGACAGTGTGAATGAGATTCTTAGCATCAGCAAATAGACACTCGAGTCCCTAGTGGAGGAGATCTCTGTATATCTACCAGTGTTATTTATGATTGCAGAAGCGCTCGCACTTCTTGGCATGATTCCATCTTTTACTGTCCTTGCTGCTAAAAACAACTACAGCTGCCCTGAGTTTTCCGGAAATATTGAATTGAAGTCATCAAGAAATCCTATTGCTAAAACAGTACTCAAGGGATCATACATATCCAATGACATTGTAGCGATTACGGACCTTTGACGATTTCAATTTTGATTCGTACTAATATGAGCGTAAAGTCCTTCTACTTGAAACAAATTACACTTATTACAATAATGGGACAGATAAGTTCATTTGTACCTGCAGAATGTGCTATTTTGAAGTTATTTCATAAACTGAAGGCTGGGTTGTGCTCTGGTCTAGGTATGATTTCCAAAGGATCCAGTTTTGCCAGTGAAATGAACGAAATGGTTTGCATAATGGAAGAGATTGATGAGCAATCACTTCTAATTATAGACGGGTTGGGAGGAGGGTCCGCATTGATGATAGGTTTGCCATATCACTTGCTATTTGTGAAGAGCTATTAGCTACTGGTACAACAGTGTTCATATCAACTCACTTCCTCAAACTTTCCAGCATCATGGGCACTAGAGCTGGGGTTGTTCAGGCTCATAGGCGTACCCAGGTAAAGCATAATGGTAGTGGTATTAAGATGGAATACAGCCTAACACATGGCTTGTCCGATTCAAAGAGATACAGTATTAATATAACGGAGAACTTTTTTGAGAAGGGAGTGATACAGGGAGCAAAAGAAATATCGCGCATTTTGGAGTATCCCGAGAAGATGCGCAAAGCTGATGAGAGTGAGCTACTTAGAGCTAAGAGATTCCATAAACAGATTGGTGTTTTGACATACTTGAAGGAAAATCGCGCATTAACACAAGAATCGCTATTGAGGATTCAAAATGAATTTATAGAACAAACTCCATCTGAATTTTGATTGAGCCGATTCTGCACTGAGAAGTAACCAACCAGACACATTTGAAATTCTAGTAAGAGAAAAGACAGATTAGAGCGCTCAGCACCATCTATGCCATTAAAAAAATGAGCATTTTCCTAAATGAATTGAAAAAATAACGACCCTACGCAGGATCGAACTGCGGATCTTACGATTAACAGTCGTACGCCTTAACCAGCTTGGCCATAGAGTCCGATTTTCTGTTATGGTAAAACAGACACCGAACCCATGGTGAAAGTTACTTCCCTTCCCATTAATATTTTTGCTCTACACTTTTCCCTGGTGCTAACTAAATGCTTCTGTCTGGCTCTCTAGGTATTCTGAGCCTTTAAAGTCAATATTTCGTGCCTCATTTTAATCAAGGATATTCCATCCTTATAGGGTAACTCTTATCTTATTCTTCCAGCATAGACACTGGATTCCTCCGAAAGTCATCCTTTTCCATATGAGGTGTTTTTATTTGAAACATGGATACCATAGGCCTTGAGGCATACCCTCTTTATCGGAAAGAGAAATTGCCGCTCTATTTTGTTTTATTTTCACATGAGGATTGGAACCACCAAGTGAGTGCTGCAGGTTCTGCTTTGCTCCAAATGGATGTGACATAAAAATGGATCTACAGCGTGGAACCGGAATACTCTCAATGTCATAACAGGGCTATGTTTATGAGAGTATTATGGTAAGCCCCTTCTCATCCCCAACAGCAACTCTGGCTTTTTCCATCCACTTCGTATCAAGTCTCCATCAGTGATATGTCGTTCATGATCATGATGAAAACTGCCACTCCATCAACCTCGCAATCCAAGCAAGTTGCTTCACCACAACCCGTGAATCCTCTCCGTGATGCGCGCCTCCGTGATACAATCTTTGCTATTCCATACTTGCACGCAGCTCGCTCCGTTTCGGAGCTACGCAGCATAGTGATCAAGAACCATACTCACTACAAGCGCTCCAACTTTCCTGAAGTGACAGTGCAAATGCGCATTTCACCTCGCAAGGTGTGGAAAAACATGAGTATGGCCATGATGTATATTTATTGGAGCGCTGAGCAACGCGCAGCGTTGCACTCCTGGTGGGAAAAGCACGAAATGGAGATCCGTGCAGTGTCGTTGAATGGGAATAAGAGCACGTTGAGCGAAGGTGCAAGCATGATTCCGTGTGGGTTGTCTTTTGAAGATGTGGAAAAGTACCTCTCCGGATACTTTAACAGTGAGAGATTCAAAGTAAATGTTGCTGTTGTTTACGGCTTCATGCAGAAGTTGAAGTTGAAGTCGACTGGTTTAGTAGGCAAGAAGGTTTAATCGAGTGACCGTTTATTGGAGAATCCCCGTAAGTCCTTTGCGCCATATGTTGTTGATCCCGCATAGGATCCATGTCGGCATCTCTCGGCGAGTGAAAATGCGCCTGCATTTTCCCTCGCTGACAGTTGCTGATTGCGATTTCCCATTCTCTCCTCTCTCTCTCTTCAACTCTCCACAGCTTTATATAAACTGGTTCAGTTCACAATTTCTTACCTGCTGCATACCAATCAATTGGAACATTTTAGGAAGAATGGCGAAGACAGTTTTGCTCACCGGTGCTTCTGGCTTTATCGCACTCCACATTTTAAATCTTCTCCTTGCAGACAAGCACACAGTGATTGGCACTGTGCGTACACAGGCTCAAGCTGAGAAGATCCTGGCTCAATTCAAGGAGATCTACCCTACTCTCAACACCGCTGGCGGTCCCCATTTGAAGTTCAGTCTTGTTCCAGATATTGCCTCTGTGGGTGCTTTTGACAATGTGTTGAAGGAAAACCATGAGATTGAGGCTGTTTTGCACACCGCCTCTCCATTCGCCTATGGCTTGAACAAGTCTTACGAGGAGGCGTATTTGATCCCAGCCACTGAAGGTACAAAAAATATCCTCAATGCTATCATGGAGTACGGTAAGAATGTGAAGACCGTGGTTCTCACTTCTTCGTTTGCTGCTACTGTCCATGTAGATAAGGCTGGCGATGCCACCTTTGTTCACACAGAGGAGACTTGGAATCCTGTTGAGAAGGAGGACATTGATGGTGAGCACAGGGCTTACCAGGCTTCTAAGAAGTTTGCTGAGCGTTTAGCACGCAAATTTGTGAAGGAGAACGATGTTCAATTCACCCTTACTTCGGTAAACCCGCCATTTGTTCTTGGACCACAGTTCTTTGACGAGGCCGCAAAAAGCGAGAAATTAAACACGTCAGCTGAGATTGTCAATGGTTTATTGAAGACTCCAGTTGGTGAGGCTTTCTTTTTGGAGGCTCCGAAGGGGTTGGCTGTAGATGTGAGAGATGTGGCGAAACTGCACGTTTTGCCATTGTCCAAGCCGGAATTGGCTGGGTTGAGGCTGTTCCCAGTGTCTGGTGCTTTTAACGGTCAGCTTCTGTTAAACTTGATTCACGATTCCTTCCCTGATTTGGCTGAGACTGTCGGTAAGGGCGATGTGTCTGTTGATGCTGAAGCAAAGGCTGAAATTGAGGGTACCAGATACGACACAAGTGCCACAAAGGCCGCAACTGGATTGGAGTGGAGACCAATTGGTGATAGTGTTAGAGACGCTGTCG
Organism: Barnettozyma sucrosica; assembly: GCA_030558145.1. Lineage (NCBI taxonomy): Eukaryota > Fungi > Ascomycota > Saccharomycetes > Phaffomycetales > Phaffomycetaceae > Barnettozyma > Barnettozyma sucrosica. Next base: position 44,537 of record JAJMRY010000006.1, read on the forward strand.
CTCAGATTTTGAAGCACAGAACCTGATGTTGATCATTTGATTTGTTGTTTTATTCTAGTGAGTAAATGTTAGCTTATCACCACTTGTAGAATTTTCAGCGGGAAACAAAAATCCAAAACAAATCAACGTATAATCAATCCACTTTGCTATCATCCAAACCCGATGTCAGCCACCCCAGAACTTGTTATTGCAGCTTCTGTGCCTCCCCCTGTCAAGAAGCCGAAGAAGAAGAGACTGGCCAGCGATATCATTGGTCAACTCGAGGATAAATTGAAGGAGAATGATCTCGACATCCAAACCTGGCTTGAACTGATCATCAAGACCCAGGCAAAGAATAAAACGGAGGACGTCCGTTCCACCTATGCTGCTTTCTTACAAAAGTTCCCCTTCTTAACAGAGCAGTGGATAAGCTACATCATATACGAATTGGGTGAGGACAAGTTTGAGAATGCCGAGGAGCTGTTCAAGAAGGTGTTTCAACAGGGTGGGAGTAGTGTCGCGCTGTGGACAACATATGTCGCATATGTCCGCAGAAAAAACAACATGATTACTGGTGGTGAGGATGCCAGACGTACTGTGATCCAGGCGTACGATGTTGCTGTCGAGAAGGCTGGTGTTGATCCAGAGAGTGGGATGTTGTGGAAGGAATATCTTGAGTTTATTGACGAATGGAATCCGATCTCTTCATTTGATGAACAGCAAAAAATGGATCTGAAGAGAAAGATTTATAGAAAGGCTTTGGGAATCCCACTAAATAATCTGGAGAAATTATGGGCTGAGTATACTGCCTTTGAAAACGATCTGAGCACCACAACTGCGAGAAAATTCATCAATGAAATTAGTGGCAGTTACATGAATGCACGTTCGTGGTATAGGGAATGGAGCAATTTGACTTCTGGATTGACGAGAGACCTGTTGCCGTCATCCATAGATCACTCAACGACTCATTCGCAGTTTGTGAAGTGGATTAATTGGATCAACTGGGAGAAATTGAACAAATTGGAACTAGATGAGAAAACTGTTATTGATAGGGTCGCATTTGTTTTCAAGCAAGCTGTTCAATCGCTGGTTTTCAAACCTGAGTTGTGGTTTGAGTTTGTGACGTTTTATGAGACAAACTCACCAGGATACTTCAGCACCCAGGAGATTTCGGACTTGTTAAATATTGCTCTTCTAGCCAACCCAACTGCATTCTCTTTGAACTTCAAGGTTATCGAACTCTATGAACTCGATGGAAACACTACACTAGTTCACAAAAAATTTACAGACTTGATAGATCAACTTACGAAAATCCACACTACCCAATATGAGATTGTCGAAGAACGCAAACAGGAGCTAATGACCCAGGCTGCCGACGCAAAGACGGTTCAATTCCAATCTGAACAAGAACAGCCATCTGATGAAACCAAGACATTGACAAAGGAGGAAGAAACTTACATTGTTTCACATGATACCTACATCCAATCCGAGATCAAAAAACTCAATCTCATGTCCAAGACAATCACCCTCACTAACATCCAGTACATGCGCAGTGTCAAGCGTCTGGAGGATACTAAGACTGCACGTGGTGTGTTTGGGAATGCCCGGAAGAATAGACAGACACTAACGCATCATATTTTTATTCATGCTGCCCTTTTGGAGTTCTATGGGAATGATCCTAAATCAAAGGAGCTGAAAGTGCTGGAACTGGGCTTGAGAGATGACTTTTTCGGGAATGACGGGGAGTATATTTACAAGTATTTGAAGTTCCTTGTGCGTGTGAATGATGACACAAATGCCCGTGCGCTTTTTGAGTCGACTGTGGTACAGAAGGACAAGGTTGAGTCCAAGTGGCTAGAGAAGATCTTTTGGGCTTTCTACAAGTTTGAAGCAGAGATGTTTAGTCCTTTGGGGACTTTGAAGAAATTAGAGGCGAGATATGCCGAGTTCTTCCCTGGAAGAGATTCGTTGAAAGTTTTTGCGGATAGGTACTCATTCAATGAGGAGGAGAGTGATTTCAACCTGGAGGACGATCTAATCAGATATAATGATCTGAAGTTAACAGCTGCGGAATCGAAAAAGCGCAAGTTTGATGATGAAGACGAGGGCCAAGCCAAGAAAATCCATGCTGGAGAGACATCTATCTCTCAATTAGAGAACATTCAGTTGAATGGGGAGACAGAAGGTACTGGACAAGGTAGTGTTGGTGATTCTAAGCCATTTGTCACTGATGAGATTTACAATCTATTGAGAGTTTTGCCTAACGCTCGCTATTCTGAACTTCTTTTCAACAACGCAAGACTTATCAGTCTGTTGGAGGGCCTCCCATAATGAAAAAACAAAACAGGAACAAAACAATTGATTTGAATGTAGTTTCCCCTTTGCTGTTTTTGCTATTACAACTTTTGATGGAACTCGCGAACTGACCCCGATTCGGCTCCAGAAAATTCCGCGAACACAACCAGAAGGAGAAACTAACAACTCCACAGTACAAACCACCAAGCTGCCAATCTATCAGATATCAGATTCACTAATGCGTGCTACCGCCTCTCTTCTCCGTACCCCTCTGATCCGCTTTGTCGGTGGTCCACATCAATTCACCCCAGCCTCGGCTGAGGTTGCTGCACACGCCTGTTCTGCTGGTCTTCTTCCTGGCGCACCAGACGCCATCAAAGTGTCCTCCCTTCCAAAGCGTGTCGCTTCCTCTCCAAAGCCACAGGCACAGCAGTACTCATCTTGGGCTGGTTTGCCTAAGAATGACAAAGAGTTCCAATACACCAGTGTGGCCCAGCTACCTAACAGATTTGCCCCATTGGTTATGGAGGAACTTGAGATAGAAGCTGTGAACTTTGGTGGTGCATTGTGAAGTATCTAGGAGTCTTTTGTGTGTATATATGCAAGATCTATATCATGATATGGAATGTGTTGTGTAGCTGGAGAGAATGAGTTCATCGGTCCTATGTTACAGGTCCGAGGCATCATCATATATAAATTCTGGAAAAGAACATTTCGACGCCTGCAGAAGCCCAATTCGTTCCCAAATCCCCCCCCCCTCCTTTGAGAGGACTGAATCAAAGTATTCAAGATGGTTTTTTCATTTACCATTGGATGTTCTAGAGCAGTGACGCTAATATTGAGGTTCTTCAGAACTAGTTCACGCTGAAACTCAATACCACGATTGACCTCTTAGTCACCTCTCTCCCTGCCGGCCTAGTTTCCTTGTCACTCTAATAGTCTTGGACCTTAGGGTATTGATCCATGGCTGAGGTGTGGCCCTGCAGTGAATACTTTCGGTACTTCCCTGGTCTAATTAGGACAGTTTCACAAACGCTACCTGCTCTTCCAGCAAATTGGCACACTTGCCCCGAAAAGACTAGGATTCGTGCTCATCTACTTCATTTGCGATAGATGCAATACAGCTTTTTGAAGGTAGATTTATAGTGGTTTCAGGAATCAGTGTTCTATAAAGATACTGTTGTGTTTGGAGGTTGATTCAACCCGCAGTAGCTGGCACAGGCGCACGGAGAAAACAATCGATCAACAGCTTTACTTTTCTGCAGCCTAGCCTATCTACGTAAAGGTTGCTCTATGGATCTTTTAGTTCCCCCTTAAATTAGGTGCCAGCAGACGACTCCAGTGGGAACTCACTAGAAGTCTTCAGTTTCCTAATTCCGAATTTGTCATCTTCTCCCACCATTTGCTTATATAACCCTTCTTACTGCCCATTGTAAATATGGTGGTGTCCAGGTGTTGCCTAACAGGAAGTCCAAAAGGCTATTCATTTGCCACCAAAGAACGTCAAAGCACTCAAAAACCTCACACTACTACAATCAATCGACCTCCATCATGAATCACGATCCGTTCCAATGGGGCCGTCCTTCTGACAACACATATGGCCAGTACAATCATGCCATTGCGAAAGCCAAATCAACAGCCACAGCTAATGAATTCCCATCAATGCACACACAACAACCGATCATCACTGGTACATCGGTCATTGCCATGAAGTTCAAGGGCGGTGTCGTTCTAGCAGCTGACAATCTTGGTTCTTATGGGTCTCTGGCGCGTTTTGCAGATGTTGAGCGTTTGTTCCCTGTTGGTGAGAACGCTGTTGTTGGAGTATCTGGTGATATTTCCGACCTCCAGTACGTACAACGCCTGCTTGAGGACTTGGAGACAGATGAGATGTACGACTACGATGGTCACACCTTGAGAGCCGGTGCTATTCACGAGTACTTGCAAAAAGTGTTCTACAGTCGCCGTTCCAAGATGGATCCTCTATGGAATTCGTGTATTGTTGGGGGTATTGACAAGGGCGAGATTGTACTCAAGAGTGTCGACTTACTAGGTGTGACGTTCTCTGCACCAGCTATTGCTACAGGATTCGGTGCGTATTTAGCTCTTCCAATTATGAGAAAAGTCGTGTTTGACGAGAAGGACGTGGAAAATGTGTCTGAGGAGAAGGCCAGAGAAACAATTGATGAGTGTATGAGGGTGTTGTACTACAGAGATGCTAGAAGTTTAGACAAGTACAGTGTGGTGACCATTACAGATGCTGGTGTCAAGGTCGAGAAAAATGTGAGGGCCGAGGGTCAAAGCTGGAGATTTGCAGAGGGCATCAAGGGCTACGGTACCCAAAAGATTTAGATAGCCCCCTCCCCCGATTTTATTTTATGTACATTATATCTTGCTTAGTCGATGTAGGTTTCTTCGAACGGATGTCATGTCATGTCATGGCTTCAGGATCGATTGTCAGTGACATAGTTTTGGAGATCGTCGTTTCTTTTTCTCCGAAGAATTATCCATGTTTGGAAAAGAAAAGAAGAGCTGCCAAAATAAGTTAACTTACTTCTTCTTACAGAAGGCCAGCTGAGCACCCGAAAGAAAGCAGCCCTTATCTATCAAGAAGAACACACTAATGAGCACTCATCATTCCGCTTCTGCTGCGTTCTCTCTCACAGTCTTGGGCTCTGCCGGTGGTCCTCTGGAAGGTGCCACCTCTGCGTTTCTCCTCAAACCCGCGCATGAGTCTTTTGAGAATCTTCTCCACACAAACAATCCCCAAGTCCTGGCTATTGATGCTGGTGCAGGCCTTGGTCAAATTGCGCATCTACTGCATGATGAACAATCCTCACAGTTAGGTTCGATTGCTGTAAAACTCTACAATGACGTACTGCGATTGGATGGTGGATTACCGTCATTTCCAGCATTCTCGTTGACACCGACCCTGAACCACAGCACAACCTCAATTGCAAATCAGATCCTCCAACTCACATTAAACTACCTCATATCTCATCCTCATTTGGATCACATCACTGCACTCACCATCAATTCTCCAACTTTTGCTGGGCTCAGGCGACAAGTTTGGGGAATTGACCCTACACTTTCAGCATTGAAGGCTCACATCTTTAACGGCATAGTGTGGCCCGATCTCGTTGAAGAAGGGTTTATTGATCTCAATAAGCTTAATGCTGACCACTGGTGTGATGTTAATGACAGTTTCAAGGTTCAGGCTTTCACAGTTAGCCATGGGTGCAGTAAAGGAAGTGATTACCCTTCAACTGCCTTTCTTATCAAATCGGTAAGCAATGAAGACTACTTACTGAGCTTTGGAGATATCGAAAGTGATTTTGAAATCTTAGAAGATGCAAAAATGAACAGGGTTGGCGGTTCAAACCTTGCAGTTTGGCGGAGGGTGGCACCTATGATTGCTCAGGGCAATTTGAAGGCCATTATAGTAGAATGCTCTACAAGAAACCAACCTTCTGGAACACCATTATACGGTCATTTGACACCAGAACTGCTTTACAAAGAACTCCAGATTTTGAACGAGCTTTGTGGAGGAAAGGGGGCTCTTAAAGGACTCAATATTCTAATCACCCATATTAAGGACACACCCATGTCTACGAGGGACCCTCGACAAAAAATCCAACAAGAGTTGAAAGATTTGGAACAAGTAGGTAAGCTCGGCGTGGTGTTCACAATCTTACTTCCTGGAAGAAGCTATGAATTTTAATACATGAAGAAGGTGATGATGGTGATGATATAATGATGAGAATCGTAACGCTTAGTGTTAATGATAACGCTAGGTGATGTGAAACTACTCAAGCGGTTATAAACAATCTAACATACAAATTATCTCTCATCTTTTTTAAACAATGAAGAAACCATCAGCAGAAAGTTCACTTGATAAATCAAATGGTAGAGATTCATCATCCGAAGCTGACACAACATCCACCACGTTGATCTTTCCGAGAGTGTTGACTGGTGAATCGTTGGTGAAACTAACCTCAATTGGGAACAACGCCTCCTCAGCTGAAGCTTCAATAGAGAACTCTAACGTTGAGGACTCACCAGGAGACAAAGAGCCAATCTTAAAATGGACTCCTTCCTCAGTAATGTCAGAGATCTCAGCGCCATCGGACTTCAGTTCCACAGACTCAGTGGCAACAGGAACTAAAACCACAATCTCAGACAATTGCTCCTGGTATGAATCGCTCATCTCAAACTCTAAGGTCACATCATAGGCATCACCATTGGATGACAACCATGCACTGAAAATAATAGGAACGAAAGAGTTGTCATCGGCCTTCCCTGTACCTCTCCAGCGAAGAACGCCAATGTTCTGATCATTACTTGGGAATGGCTTTTCTGCGTTCTTCAAGCCAATGGTGGAATCGCGAGCAAACAAGGCCTTATCCACATTAGGATGTGTCTTAAACTGAATGGAGTTGTCAGTGTTGTTGTTCGCCAATAGAATCTTGGAATGTGCAAGCTCAGGGTTGTTGATACGCAATTGCAAAATACCCTTGAGCTCAGAGGCCTGGATGGATCCCTCACGGGTAATCTCAGCAGTGATTTTCTCCTCAATGGTAATCAAGATACCATTGTTTGTCGGTCTGTCATCAGCAACTTTTTCAGCGTCGTGGTATGTTGGAACGGGTGCCTGCACTATTGGAGCCACATGCTCAATCAATGGTTCAGCAGCAGCATCAGCAGAGATTGATGGCCCACGAGCCTTGTTTTTTCCCAGTTGCAAACCACGACCCTTTGGAGCGATACGGGTTTTTGGGGCCGGATCCACAGGAGTTGGAGCATAGGATTGTTGGTACTCCTGGCTTGGTCTGTAACTCTCATCCTGTATATAGTTGGTGTTGAGCTGTTGTGGTTGGGAATAACTGGAGAAATCGTTCTGGCGTTTCATCATCTCCTTTCTTTGAATCTCTTTAGCGCGACGCTTTCTCTCCTCGTTGGCTTCAAACTCCTTGTTGCGGTCAATAATCTCCTGGATTTTCTCCTCGTGGGAGTCCATCTCCAAGAAAGTTTTGATCTGCAACAGAGACAAGTTCTCTTTGTACCCAAGAGTCACAATTTCATCAAACGCGCCTAGAATATCGAACGCGTGGTCAAACACCTCATCCTCAGTGACAGATCTCACCATCTGGCTCACAGTTTCTGCAAACGTTGCAAGAGTCTCAATATCCTGTAAAATGTTGGACTGCTTGTTGGTGATCAAAACAAGGTATAAGTCATCCAGTGGCTGATACACATATCTCACATGATCGTCCTCAACAGTGGTGTGCTGGGTAGAGTTCTCAGCCACTAGCGAAGGGAATTGTGCCAGCAGCTCAGTGACTCTGTTCTTGGTGAGGTCGCGAAACTGGCGTGAAAGCACAGCCTTCCCCGAGCGGGTGATGATTGACGCAGCAAGGATTGCCATTTTAGTCTTGCTCTGAGTTGTTGTCTTTGATGATTTGATGTTTTTGATTTGTTGTTTGTTGATTGGCGATTTTTTCAACTACGTGGAGGGCGTGCACTGACCAGAAACTTTAGGTAGGGGACACATATACATATGATAACTACTCCCGAAATTCATAGATCCTTCTGCTAGGTGACACTAACGAGCTTCTCCAGGTGTATATTTAGGGATTGTGGTATTCCTAAGCAAAGTCTGTCCTCTGCTGATATTGTCATGAATTGCAATGCCGAAAGAGATTGAATAATTGCTACTGAAACGAAGGGATTCAAACCACAACTGACAAGGAAGGAAACCTCTGGAGAGTCCAGCTGTTGACGGTTCTCCATATTTGACTTCATGGATTTCTTCGCTGTCATTGTAGCAAGGGATTCGCAAAGTAAATCTATGTTTTTTTCAACGATAAGGTGTGCAATATTCATGCGACAAAGACAATTGGAAGTTCAGTAACTGTTCAAAAGAGCAGGGTGAGTCTGACATTGTGATGACAATATTCAATTCAGGGTATTTCAGTCGGTTCTGAATGATCTGTCCCTGCTGGTGGAATAGGTCATTAGAGTCCACCTGAGAAATGGAAAGGGAGCTGATGATCATTAGGCCACAAGCGGAGGATAGTTTAAAATCAGGATCAGATTCGGAGAGCTCAAACTCCAACACATCTAGCTTGGAAGCCTTGTCCAAAAGTTTCAATAAAGATGTATTTTGGGATAACTTAGTGGAGTTCATTATTACAGTGTAGTCACAATTAATCATCGCAGGATCAAATACTTGACTATTTTCAGGTATCGGAATAGAAAGCTCTCCTTTATAGTTCAATGCCACGCTTGCTGAAGTTCGAAAGTCTCGCCCACAGCCCAGCAAGAAGTGAAATTTAGGCTCGTCCGAAACCTTGTTGATTGGGGGCTTCCTTGCTTGACGTTTAGAAGCAACCATGTTTTCCAAATCATTATCAAGTGTTCTCTTCCCTTTATCAACAAAAGTGTCCATTCGAGTGGCACCGACAGTATCAAAGCGGAAAGCACTGTTGTTAACATCTAGAAGAACTGTGGATTCGCTGAAATCCGTGACTTCTACCCTGATATTCGAATCTTGTAAAAGGTGGATCTGGGCCACAGTGGTATCTAAGGAGTGCATATCTCGTGTCGGGTGGTCCGGTTCAAATACCTTACTGGTTCCAATGGAGTCACAAGCCTCAATCGTATAGGAGTCAATACCTCTGATCTTTTCAAAGTAACTTCGATCATATTTATCATCAAGGTATCAACATTTACGTCTAATGCTTCTTCAATGATATCACACCCATCAACAATGACAAGAAATCTCGTCAATTCCAAATGCACTCGATTTCCAAAGACACTACTAGCAGGAAGTGTCTCCATAGAAAACTCAAAAGCTGATAAAGGTTCCTTGAAAGTTGGCTCTTTGCTCATAAAAGGGGCATCAATCTTGTACATAGCCCCTTTATCAAGTGGTTGATCAAGAACAAGCCGGTATAAGGACTCAAAGCATTGGTCATCATCATCAGGAACGCTCACTGCCCAATGCTGTTCACTCAAGTTTCTAACAATTTCACAAGGAGCCCCGAATCTGTAAGACTCCGAGCACGAAGCTGGAAGCATCAATTGCAATTGCTCTGAAAGTACAAGGCTCATAAAAATGAAATGTTCCAGTCTCAAGTGGTGAACACTCAGAAAGGTCTTCTTCAATGTAATTCTCATCAGATTCCCTCGCCAGCGGAACTTCAGAGGGCACTTGCAACATCTTGTCCTCGGCAAAGCCACTCAAGTTTTGGTACTCAAAATCTAGTAAGCTGAGCTGAGCTCTTTGGTGATCTTTGGTACTCAATTTCGAGAACTTGATGTGGTCCACACTTGTACTAAGACAATTTTTATGAACGTCGTTATGTCCTTTCTGATGGCAATTGCTTCTTTGTGCACAATATCCTCTTTCATAGTATAACCCTCAACAGGCCGTATTCACCATTCATTCCCCACATCACAACTAAGATGATCAAATGGTGCCTCTTAGAGAATAGCTTCATCATTCCCGTGAGTTATCTCCATCGTTAAATCAGTTCTGACCAAGTTCGACGTCTTCCAGTTGCCATAATTGATGCCATTCGAGGCAACAGTGGCAGAAATTGCCTTCCTAAAAAATCTAACAGCGGCTCGGTTTATTGAAAGCGTCTCTTTACAAAACTCCTTCAGTTCGGGAATATCATCCTCCAGTTCAACGAATTGTCCCAAGAATTGCTTATTTGGTAGCGTGTCCCACTTCCAACTATCTAAATTCTCTTTCCGCCAGGTCATTGAGATTTCCGTTGATTAGCCGCCGAGTTTACTATTTTTCAATTTTCACCCTCAACAAACTCTGACTTGGCTGAATGGCGGTTAAAATTATCTGATGGAGCCTTCATTTCGTTGATTCCTGGACTCTAGGGTTGATGTTCTGCTTGTTGAGTATTTATTGAAATCAATCAGTTCCTTCCTCAAAGATCTCAAAGACGTAGATGCTTTCCTTTCGGTCTGCCTTTCAAAATTCACAGTTGTCATTGCTCTGGGTAAACTCTTCCTCGTTCACAGGATCTCTCCCGTTCTGTCCATCTCCTTCTGTATTTGTGTCGTTCTCTTCAGATATAGCGTACTCTTTGTAGATATCACTCACCGTCATCAACATCACTATTCTGAATGACAGCAGCACCCTCAGGAATACATAGGTTTCCATTGCTTCCTATCACCTACCAAAGGGTTGAAATTATGAATCTTGTCAAACTGAGATAAATCTCGTCGCAAATGTAGACAAAATGACTTAGTATCATTAATGCTTTTTAAAAAGAGATGGAAATGGGTTCAGGACATCCAGTAATGTCAATTCATGAGCATGCAGACTAGATTGGCTCAAGGTCACATCAACCTCGACAAACATCAGCTTCAAATCATCATCATCACTAAATGGATCACCCAGTTCTTATAAAGAAGCCATTATATGTTCAGAAACTTCACAAAGAATAGTTCTTGTCTTGAAATCATCATCAATTAAAGTCGTTGCATCGTCATACTCAGATGTTAGTTTTCTCAACCCCTTAGAATGCGATGGAACAAATTAATGAGGTAGTGAACCCATCTGAAGAATTATAGGAGTTGGTGTAACATAATCCTCAATCGGTGAAACGATTAATTAACTCTTCTTTGCCTTCTTTTCAACACATCTCTTGGGCTGTTTCTTGCTCATTGGTGGCTTCCTCTGTGTCTTTCGAACCCAGCATGAGCGAAATTTGTCAACGTGGTAATTTCAACTTCATTATTAGCATCATCATCATCATCATCATCATTATTATTCTCTCTTTTCATTGAGTGTACCTCTTCTGAGCCTCTTATGAATGTTCTACCAACTCTCTTTCCAACGTCTAAATAGACATCTTTCTTCTTCAGGAGGGTACAAGATCTGAACGTCAGGATCACGGTCGCTATCACTAGACTCAAATTTGGTTAGGAGTTTGTTCATATGTCATATTTTGTGCTTTATTGCAGTCTCCTGGACATTCAATTGAGTTGTGCTGTGGATTTCAGATGTTGGGGAAGTTAAAAAAAACAAATAAATAAACAGATTATTGGGTAAATTTCCCCATCAACATACGTTCCATGAATACTGTTGACTTCGCAAAGGCAGCCGTTCCAGCGTTAAGGAGGCTTAAATAGAGCCCTATTCCCAAGCAGCTCCTTACTGGCCCAAATCCTCGGCTTTTGATAAATATACGCACGCCATTTGAGTCAGCGGCAAACATGGACTCCCTTCAACAGTTAGACCAACTCTCCAATGATACCGACGGCAATCAAGAACCTGATTGCAATGCCCATGAAATTTATCCTGAATACTATCAACAGCAATACCATTCACGTAAACCCTATCACATGGTCGACTTTCAAGGAATCAAAACTGTGGAAATCAAAACTGTGGATGTTGGGGACTACTCCATTGAACAATTCAACAGTACCGTCAATGACCAGTTCACTCAACAGAGCCTCTCCTCAGCGATCACTCACCATACCGGTGAATGTTGCTCTTTCCTAATTCCTACTTCAGTGCTCTCTGATAAGGGACGTGCTGTGTTCGATTTTCAGCATTTCAACAAGATGCAATCCAAGGCTTTCCCCAGTCTCTATGAGCAGGATCACAATTGTGTCATCAGCTCTCCTACAGGGTCTGGTAAAACTGTCCTTTTTGAGTTGGCAATTCTTAGATTGATGAGAACGGGTTGGGATATGACAAATATCAAGATTTTGTATATTGCTCCAACCAAGGCATTGTGTCTGGAAAGAGAGAAGGACTGGATCTCTAAGTTCTCCTCATTTGGACTCACAGTGGGTGTTTTGACTAGTGATACAAATTTCCTGGAGACTGATAAGGTGAAGAAAGCCAACATCATTATAACAACACCAGAAAAATGGGATTTGATGACTAGAAAGTGGACAGATTACTCCAGGCTTTTTGAAATGATTAAGGTCTTATTAATTGATGAAATTCACATACTAGAGGAAAACAGAGGATCAACATTAGAAGTTGTGGTGACCAGAATGAAAAAATTTTGCAAGGATTTGAGGATTGTGGCCCTCTCTGCCACTGTGCCCAATATCACGGATATCTCAACATGGATAAAGTTGAACTCCTCCAGTCCCATTGATGCAATCTCTCTGGTTTTTGGAGAAGATTATCGACCGGTTAAACTTCAAAAGGTGGTTTACGGTTTCAAACAAAGTAATAACGATTTCATGTTTGATTCATTCCTGAACTCTAAACTTGTTAAAATTTTGAGTGTCCATTCCAATAACAAACCTGTGATGATATTCTGCCCCACAAGATATTCATGTGCCTTGACTGCAAAATTCCTTTCTAGAAATCTTCACTCTTTAACGCAATCGCAACCATTTACTCTACCGCTAAAAGACAAAGACCTGGTATGTCTTGCGAAAGATGGTATCGCTTATCATCATGCTGGTATGTCCATGGAAGACAGAAATTCTATTGAGATGGGCTTTAAGAATGGCTCGATCACGATTCTCTGTTCAACCTCTACATTGGCTGTTGGTGTCAACCTGCCTGCTTACTTAGTCGTTGTTAAAGGAACCAAGATGTGGAAGAATATCTCCTTTGAGGAGTATTCTGAACTTGATATTCTACAGATGATTGGTAGGGCTGGAAGGCCTCAATTTGAGACCGAGGGCAAAGCAGTTATTATAACTGGCCAGGATCGAAAGGAGTACTATGAATCTTTAGTGAAGGGTATCAAAAAATTGGAAAGCAAGCTTCACTTAAACCTCTATGAGAACTTGACATCTGAGATATTCTTGAATACCATAACCTCTTTACAAGACGCGCTCACCTGGTTGAAGCATACATTTTTCTATTCAAGATTCCACTCTAATCCAACCGCTTATAATGAAATTCCCTACATCCCTAATAGTGACATGGATGGCAGGTTGATGCATTACTGTGAGTCCAAGATCAGAGAGTTGATTGATTTTAAAATAATAAAAGTCAGCACGGGCTCATATAGAACCACCTCATATGGTGATGCGATGACCAAAAACTATATTGCTTTTGATACAATGAAGATGTTCATTCGTTGTGAAAGTGGACAGTCTGTCGCGAACATATTAATGATGGTATCTAAAGCGAAAGAGTTCGAGAGCATAAGACTAAAAAGACCGGAAAAGAAATTATTCAAAGCCTTGAACAGCTCACCTATTTTGAAGTTTCCCATCGACACATCCAGGAATCCCACGATTGATATGTCACCACAAAAGATTTACTTGCTGATTCAATATGAATTGGGAGGGGTGGAATTTCCTAGTGATCCAGACTTTTTAAAACTTCAGCACTCCTTCAAACAAGACAGATTCTTTGCGTTCAAGCATGTTCAGAGACTCTTAAAATGCCTGATTGACTGCTTTGTGGAGAGGAAAGATTATATTTCTTTAAAAAACTGTCTTTACTTATACAGAAGTGTGAATTCAAATGGGTGGGAGGATGGCCCTATGACTTTGAGACAGTTATCAAGTGTTGGATCGGCTTATGTTAAAAGATTTGCTAATCATAAAATCTTCTCTTTTGCGCAAGTCCAGCAGCTGTCACTAACCCAGCTGGAGTATTATCTTGGTATGAGACCAGGACAAGGAAGTAAGATCAAATCTCAAGTTGATTCTCTCCCCAAGCTGTCTATCCAATCTGAAGCCATTTCAAAGCCCAAATGTTCAGATGAGGTTCGAGTAAAAGTGAAGATAACCATCAATGTTGAAAGCAGTGGAAATAGATGGAATGGTAAGAGTTTGACTGTCAATGTGGTTTGTGGTTTATCCACTGGCGAACTGCTCAGGTATCGCAGAACTCCAATTGCGAAGATTCCAACTCCGAGTTCTTTTGCGGTGGACGTTCCATTGGTTTTCAAGGACACATTGTTGGAGGCGGTAATTTCGATCGAGGAGATCGGTGGTGTTGGTATCTCAACTTCATTCTCTTTAGTTGACTTCCTGCCGGATTCCCTATACGTTGGGTTGGTCACTTTTACTGACAGAAACAGTAACTATCGGAATACCTTGCATCATCACCTAGTCATTTTTGTTTTACTAACTCTTATTGAATCAGTTGATCTGTACGAGATAGATGAAGAGGATGATCTTGATGACTTAATGATTGAGGCTTCCACAAAGAAACCCATGTCCTCCAAGATGGCACTTACAGATACGAGTAGAATCGTACTTGCTAGTGGCAATCTACAATGTAAGCACAACTGCAAGGATAAGGCCAAGTATGTTGATGCCGCTATAGTTTCTTGTAAAGACCTCGATACTAACAACAACAAGTTGTCGCCACTTTTGTTGCCGTGAAGGAGTACCTCCTCCAAAATATAAACAAGTTAATCTTGAGCACAAAAAGAAGGTGGCAAATCAAGGGACACCTTCGTCGCGGATTGATCTTTCGAAAAGCCTCCACACCAATACTGCTGAATGTTTTGGACCGGCAGTATCCAAAATAATTTCACCTAACACATCCACAGCGATCTCCAAGAGAACAGTTGACCATTTTTATGCGAGAGGTTCAAAGATTGGAAATCGGGAGTCTTCGTCGCAGACTTCAAAGACCAAGCCTTCACAGTCCAAGAGTTCGAGGCTTACCCTTAACTCTGATGACTTCAAAACAGACACAGAAATGCCGACTTCCGAAAGCAGCGAAGATGACTTCGATGCCCTAACTCTTATGAACGAGAAATCCAAAGAATCTAAAGTAAACCCTATGCGCCGCAACAAGCTGAAATCAGTGACAACCGCTGACCTGGAAACAGTGAACATCACAACCTGTGAGCCACCATTAAGGCCCATCTCAGTCCATAACGAGGACGCCGGATCAACCTTTTTTGAAATAACCAACAAGGCTGCAGTGTTGATGAACAGTGAGCCACTTGACAATATTGAAGAGGAAAACTACGAAATCCAGGTCAAGAAGCATGCTCGAGAGGAACTTGAGATAGAGAAGGAGAGGAAAAAGATGAAACGTAAGGAAGAAGATGCTCTCAATAGCCATTCTCCCCTGTCTAAGGATGAAACGCATTCCGAATTCAAAGAAGAGGACCTCCAAGGGATATTTGGCTCAGATGTGGAGGTTGTTTAGATAGCCTTACTTTTCATTGGAACTTGCTCGGCACCATATGTACTCCACCCACTGGGCAGTGACTAGGAGCCTTACGGAAATCAAGGTCCAAATCATAGGCCTTCAGCCTACGGCCTGAATTCTAGTACAGGACTAGCCAATTGCAAGATGGATATACCTCACAGTGCTGGGTTTACTGGTGTGATATATCAAGTTTTACCCTCGGAATACTCCCTTGAGATTTACCAAATCAAAGCAGGGTAACATATCAACTAAGTATATTGTATCACTCTTCTCTTTGAGAACAGAACAGAAAATACACTGAAGCTGTTCAGAAAATATAAATACACAGTAGCCCTTGAAGGTTATTCTTGATTTTGTAAACATTTTCCGTTCCCAAACCCCAAAGAAGAGAGTTTAATATGATCGTCCCTCCAAGAAGAATCACGAAACCAATAACCCTTAGAACCACCTCCACCATAACAGGAGAGGTGGTCTCATACACCACAACTAAGATTGTCCTCTTTAGATCTGAAGCCACTGGAATAAAGGCTCCATTCAAAGCAACTGTTATTCCGAAAGAAGCTGGGTTCCACAGAATTGACCAAAGAAAGGTGCCACAATTAACGAAGTCACTTGACTTGATGGTCAACACTAACTCCATCACTGCCCTTGGAAAGGATAAGTATGTAAAGCACATAATGAGGGAATGTCGTTCTTTTCAGCTTGATATGATGTTTGGGGCTCTTTTCAGGGCAAGTAGAGAAGAGAGTGGTTTCCAGATACCTGTCTTTCACACCACCACCCCTCAAAGCTGGAAGGTCACCAAGGATAAAGTAATCCAGCTCATAAAGCTTTTTGAACTTGATGCCCTACTGGTTACAGATGAGAAAACTTATGGGACAAGATTTGGAAGTCGAGAAAGAAGTACTTTTCGCCATGTTGATGGACTGATTGCTTACTTTATTCTCTCCTTGGTGCACTACAAGCTTTTCAAAACTTGCAAGGATGAGTTAGACTTCTTTCAGGCTCTGAACTGCTCTTTGAATAAGACATGGGACTGCTTGAAAGCAATTGATCACTCAATTGCTGAAGAGTTGTCTAGGCCAAGCCGCCACAGCGGACAACGTCATCTGTTAGAGCAGTTCTTTGTGAAAAGGCTGAATAGTGCTAGAGTTGTCTGTGATCAGGAGTTCCATTATCAGATAAAAAGAGCTTCCAAAGGAATCAAAGCAATAAACTATGTTCCCGGAAATGGCTTCTTGAACTCCAGTTGGTGCTGGCACCTTGAGGAAAGAATTGGTACCTTGGAGAGACGTGTATTTAGGAGCAAGACAATGACAGGCTTGAGAACTGTGACAAGTTACTTGGCGAGCCTAGAGATTCCTCCAATAATAGTCATGTAAAATCGGGGGCATAACATTAATCAGATATATATCACAAAACAGTGCTTGTAGATTCTTCTTTCTTTGGTGAGAGATACTCGTCTAGAATATGGACCAAAAAGTCATCTGAAATGGCCATATGTCTGTCATCAATTTCCAAAAAGTCAATTCTATCGTTCTCAAACAGACCCTTCAACCCCAAAAGATCATTTGCATAGAGCATGGTTTCATTGAACGCAACACTGGTTCCCTCTTCATCAACATCATAGAACCAGGCGGAGTCTCTCGGTGCTAGAGTCTCATCTTGAACAAATCTTATAAGCACCAATTTCTCCAAGGTAGAGAGGTTATTCACATAAGTTCCATTGATGATTCCTTGTTCATTGTTCACATCAGCAAGAAACCCAGAATGTTCGACGTATTGGTCAAATTGGGCAGGATCCCTAAAGTACTGCGCAGAAACCACAGATTTCTGAATATTCCCTCTCCAGACCTGGCTCTTTAGTACAGCATTGCGCTTCTTGCAAAACCAGTTCCCATCCGCACATCGCGGAAAGTCGCTTACACCAACATGTGGCGACCCAAACGTCACCAAATTCCTCACAGGAAGGGCACATCTTTCAATAGCAGCCCTAGCAAAGAGTCCACCTTGGCTGAACCCAACAAAATCAAAGCCCGCATTCAATTCTTCAATACTCCATAGCTGATCACAGACAAAGTCCACCTGTTCATTCACATTACCTAATATGGAACCGCGTTGATCTTTGGAATCATCAACATCAACAAAGACAGAGAAGATAGATTTTCCCGGAGAGTGGGTCTCAACTACGGCGATGGCCCTTTGCATAGATTCTGAGTTGTAGGAATCACCCATCCCATGCCAGAAAACGAGCGGTGTGTTGTCGTCTGCGTCCCCTGCCGATGTAATCCGCTTCAGGGCGTTGATGCTGGCAATCACCTTGGTGGTAATACGAGGAATGTACATTGCTTTAACTGGGGAGGCGGGGTGGGGGCGGGAGGCGTTAAACAAAAATGTGCATGCTTTGTTTTCTGTTGTCGTTTTTTTTGACTGGAGGCTAGTGACACATTTGTAATCCAATCCAACTACACAAAGCTGAAGGTCATTTCAAGTCATTGTCTCATTAAAACTCCACTGTTCCGTACTCACTCCCGACAACATGGCCCTCGTTCAACAGTTGCGTAAGTGGACTGGCTGTCGTGCCTGTCTGCCTGGATTGCGCTTCTTGTGCTTCCAATTCCTGAACACTAACCCAAACGGGCCTTATTGTCTCCACAAACTTCATCTTAGTGGCAATAGCACGCCCTTGGATCCCATCGTAGTCCAATAAGTCTTCCTGCTCTGGCTCATTTCTGTCTTCGGTGGACAAGGAGGTGTATATCAGCACCTGGATGTACCAAATCACGCTATCAAGGAGGTACAACACCCATTTGTTTTTCAGTTGCTCCTGCCCAATCAACTGAATCACATGGTGCCCATACACAAACCCGTCACTCTCCGACTTGGGGATATCTCTCACCACATGAAGCACCACAACCAAGAGATTCTGCAGGAACAGCTGAATGTACATCACTGGTGATGGACCTTTCAGCTTGAACACCGCCACATACGTCTCAACCCCCCACTGTGTGAGGTACCGTGCTGTCAGTATCAACAAACTGCAGTCATAAAAACTGCATACAATACTCAGTACCAGCCATAGTTGCTGAAGCTTTGCTGATAGGTCTTTATGAAAGGACGTCTTACGCGACCTTAAAGACCTCTCAGTATGTACTGCTTCCCCGGAGCGGTGATCCTGGTGGTCTGTGTATCTTTGGGCGGATGGCCCACTGGGAAGTGGTGGTGCTTGAAACGACTGAAACCCACCGGGTATGTTATTCATGATGAGCGGTTTAACAGTAGACTCGGCCTGTTTGTTACTGCTCAATGTTGGCGGCTCGTTATTGGTTATCACAAAGCTACGGTTCGTGGTGTGGGTGTGTGACATAATCTACCCTCGGTTTTCTCTCCTTTCTCTATAGACAAATTCCGAGGGTAACGGGTCCGAGTTAGTGTCAGGTCACATTCTGAACAAACTGCCTGGAGGAAAGCTCTCCTTCTGTGAAAATAGTACAGATATAAGCAAACATTCACCAGTTTCCGGTAGAACACTGCTCTGAAATTTAAATGGACCTCAACAACTTCGCATTTGATAATCTTGAGTTGACTCCAAGGACAAGAATCTAAGATCAAAGAATCAAACTTACGTAATACCGATGAAATGAATTCAGCATGGAGCCTGAAGGTTTCTTTGGCCGAAATTTTTAGGTTTTGCCCCCATCCCATCTCTTCTCCAGTTTCTGTTTTCGTCCTTCAGAAGCTAATGATTTTAACACTGAGCGGAGGATCACTGCGTCCCATTACAGTCGTTGGTCCGCTTTCGGCTAGATCGCTCACACAGGCAGTCCGATTCCAGAGCACCAAGCCAGGTGATAAACCGACAAATGCTGTCACGACGCCAGCATCAAAGCCTCCATTGATGGAGCGTATCAAGCACGAGGTGAAGCACTATTGGGCTGGTACCAAACTGTTGGGCTATGAGACAAGAGTTTCCACAAAGCTTTTGTTCAGGAAGTTGAGAGGCTATGAGCTCACCAGAAGAGAAAACACACAGCTGACAAGAACCACTGGGGACTTGTTCCGGCTGGTGCCCTTCTCTGCCTTCATCATAATACCCTTTGCTGAATTCCTGCTACCAATTGCTCTGAAGTTATTCCCAAACCTTTTGCCTTCCACTTATGAGTCCAAGGCTGACAGAACCAAGAAGAAAGAAATCTTGTTGAAGACTCGGGAACAAACTTCAAAGTTTTTGAGACAGACATTTGCTGAAAGTGGTGTCAAACTCCCAAAGGCTACTACTGAGGCTGAAAAGGCTGAATTCGTGCAATTTTTCAAGACACTTAACACCCTGGGCGAGCAGCCTACCGAGGAGCAAGTTGTGAAGATTGCCAGATTGTTCAAGAACGATATTGTTCTTGATAACTTGTCCCGTCCACAACTTGTCGCTATGGCCAAATACATGAACCTCAGACCGTTTGGCTCTGACCAGATTCTACGCTACCAGATCAGATATAAGCTCCTTCAGATTATTAAGGACGACAGAGCTATTGACTATGA
Organism: Barnettozyma sucrosica; assembly: GCA_030558145.1. Classification (NCBI taxonomy): domain Eukaryota; kingdom Fungi; phylum Ascomycota; class Saccharomycetes; order Phaffomycetales; family Phaffomycetaceae; genus Barnettozyma; species Barnettozyma sucrosica. The sequence continues at coordinate 64,476 of JAJMRY010000006.1, forward strand.
GGGTGTTGAGTCGCTGTCTGTTACTGAATTGCAAAGTGCTTGTTCCTCCAGAGGTATCAAAACCGTTGATGTTTCTCCAGCTCGTTTGAGAGATGACTTGAAAATCTGGTTGGATCTAAGATTGAGACAGAAGATCCCGTCCACACTACTCATCTTGTCAAGTGTGTACACTTACGGTGAAGCTGGTGACCTTTCTAACTACTATGAGGCGCTTGTGCAAGTTCTGCGTTCTATTCCAGATCAAGTTTATGATGTTACTAAGTCCGAAGTGGCTCATGATGATGCCAAATTGAGATTAGATGTCATCAAGGACCAGGAAGTGCTGATTAAGGAGGAGGAGGAGATTGGTAAAGAGTTGGCTTTGGACCCAGTGAAGGACGACATCATCTTGGAACATTATGAGAAAGACACTGATGATCTAAAACCGTTACCCGCTGCCGAATCGAAGGAGCAGATCGAACAGAAACAGAAGTAAATAGAACAAATCATACACAAACACACACATGCACACACACACAATATTACTATCTTTTCTCTATAATCTCGTTACTTGTATTTCATTACCTCTATTTACCGGTAGAGCCGAACCCACCAGCCCCGCGCTCAGTTTGATCAAGTTCCTCTGAACTAATCTCCAGAATATCAGCATTGACGATCTTCTCCAACACCAATTGAGCGATTCTGTCACCCCTCTTGATCTCAAAGCTCTTGCTGCTGTGGTTGAAAAGAACAATCTTCACCTCGCCTCTGTAGTCAGCATCAATGACACCGGCACCAGTGGAGATACCGTGCTTAACTGCAAGACCAGATCTTGGAGCAACCCTGCCGTAGGTGCCAACTGGGACAATTATAGATATGTCTGTGGCAACAAGACCTTGACCTTGTGCAGGAATGGACGCCTCTTCAGACGAGTACAGGTCATAACCGGCAGCCAAAGCGGAGCCCTTGGTTGGAATAGTGGCATTCTCAGAACGCTTGAACACCTTCAAGGTATCGCTGATCTTTGTCTTCTTGATTTCTTGTTCAGACATGGTTCGTTGAGTATAATGATTATGAAGAGAGGAGAGAGTATAAAGAGATTTTTTTTCTTTGGACTGACGCGTAATCTGGAGTTTTCGCGTCAGAAAAACTCGAATCATGGTACATAAATGCTCATAAATTAATAGGATCGTAACTATGAATCTGCTTCAACTTAATAACCACTTAGTAACGCCAATCGCCATCAATGCAGTAAACCTCACCATTCTCAACAACGAGACAACAACCCAGATGAACCACAGTACAAGCACCACAAAATTCTCTAGTACCCAGTACCCAAAGTTGGCCAACTCATCACACTGTGAATCCTTTTTCAGCGAATTCACCTTCTCAAATCTCTCACTTAGTCTTCTAATCTCCATAGATAGCGTTGTGTTCACCTCACCGATAGTACGGTCAGACAGAGTAAGCATCTTGTCTATCCTCATGGAGTAGTCACTCACAAGCTCATTATGGATTCCTCTGAGCGATTCAGCCTTACCTTTGAAAGTGTTTTCGCAGTTAGGTAGAGAAATGTCCCTAAGTGCGGCAAAACTCTGTTCTATTCGATTCAACACTTCATTCAATTTAACAAAGTTTGTGAGGTTCTGGTACTCCAGCCTCTTATATTCGTAGTCGTGATGGAACATATCCATAAGAGCGTGTAAGTATCGCAGCTTGTCCAGGTGAGCATTAACACCTTTTATCTCCTCCAGTTCCACCTCGTCAATCTCGGCTGGTTCCTGTTGGGTGGCGCTCTTACAAGAATTGAGGTAGTCTACCTGAGAATTGTTATTGGAGCTAGTTCCCATTGAAGCTTCAGTTGGTGTGTCCAAAGTAATTCTGATGGACGGGTTGATTGGTTCAATTTCGATATCATTGAGGATCTTGAACGAGGGTTGGCTTCCACCGCTCAGTTCTGTTTCATCAATTTTGAATTCACCCTTTTTCGCATCCTGAAAACTAGAAGAGCTGGTAACGGAAGGGTATAAGTCATCATCAATCTCTTCGAACTGTCTTTCAGTCCTCTTTGAAGGAGAAGCAGACCTTATCTTGCCAATCATTCTATCTCTCCTCTTTCTTCCAGCCCTAGGCACCTCCAACAAATCAGATTTCGAAGAGTTTCCGGAGAGCTTGAATGGGACATCTTCAATCTCACCATTCATATACTCGTTATCCACACTCTCAAACAGTTGGTCGTATCTAGTCGCCTTTGCGTCTTTTTCTTCATCGTTGCCGCCATAACCAGTCAAATGGTAGCTATTATGATGGTGGCTCTTCCTGCGTTTCCTCTCCAATGGAAACCAGAGCTCACCTTTAGGTCCAACCAATTCATGCCAATGCTGGGCCCTCCAACTGATATCAAAAGTGAGCTCAGTAAGATCCACTTCCCACAATAGCTTGGATTTGGTCTTACTAAAGGCGGTGGAAGCCTGTGGGAGCGTCTTCATGGTAAATTGAGGTGCCTGTTTGTATTTCTTCCTTAATGCTCTGTTTCTGATTATTTGCAAAGGGTTGTAGACGCCATCAACTCCAGCATATTGAGGATCATTGATCTTCTGACTCTGTGAAATTGCAAAGTAATAGAGATTGAACATTAGTTTCACTCTCTCAACTCTGTTCAAAACTGATTTAGGGATGTGCCTTGGGTGTGGGTGCTTGTTGTGTTCTCTCTCGTGCTCAATGCGCTCATTATGCTGAACATCGATATTCATCTCATCCATGATTCCTTTCCTTACTTCAAGAAAGACTGTCGCTAGCTGTCCAACTTCACTCAGCCGCTGTTTCTCAAGTTCCTCTTCACGAATGGAATCCAGAGTATCTGCGTCACTCTTGCTGTTCCTTCTGGACTCATCTCTGCGTGCGCTACTCCGTCTTTTCTGTAACTGAGTGGACACCAGTGGGTCAAAGTCAAAGCCGTCAGTATCACTGACTCTCCTTGAACTCGAGTCTATGTTCTGTTGGCGTAGGCCGGAGGAGACTCTCCGGGTGCTGCTGGGTCTTGACCCGTTGGAACCACTGACAGTGCCACTCTCACTCGCACTATTTCTACTCAAAGGAGGGTGATAGCTCGCAGAGTGGTGTCTGCTTGGGCGAGCTGATGGGGGATTAGATTCAATGGGGCTCCCTAATGCGAGGGAAAGACGCGACTTGGGGGACTGGGTCGTCATTATCTGGTGCTGTGTGCTATTCAAAGCCGAAAATTGTCACAACGCTTGATGAATAATAATGGTCTGTGGCACCAGCTCATTGAAAAACTCCAAAACCTCAACCGAAATAGAAATAGCCCGCCACCACAGCTTCAGAATGTCGTACTACCTAGCCATAGTCGGTACAACTGACTCTCCCATCTACGAGGCTGAGCTGGGATCCTTCCGCAAGGGCAATGACGGTACTCCTCGCTTCTCTTCAGCTCAGAAGGAGCTTAATCCGTTTGTCGCCCATGCTGCTATCGATATTGTTGAAGACTACCAATGGAAATCCCAGATGTTATACCTCAAAGTGGTAGACGAGTTTCAAGGACTGCTTGTGAGTGCTTTTGTCACAGCAGGAAACATCAAGTTCCTCCTTGTTCACGAGACCAAAAATGAAGAGTCCATCAGACAGTTCTTTGCAGAGTTAAACGACCTCTACGTCAAGGCTCTCCTGAACCCTTTTTACAAAACCAATGACCCTATTACAAGCCCAACATTCGATCTCAAGGTCAGAGGCTTTGCGAAGAAATATTTATGAAGTAACGAACCAATGCACAGTATAGATTACAGCCAGTACTCGTTATAATACAGTGTTTCATTAATATCATTACCAAATTGATACATCATCCTTTGTCAAGCCGGGAAATACCCTTCAACAATTGCTCCGTATCGATGTTCTTGTTCATGTCCGATGATTGTATCCTCTCTATTGTATCGTCATCAAAAGTAGTATCCAAAGCTTCATTCAACTTCTTTGACTTCAGTGAGGCAAGCTTTGATCTGATCAAAGAGGCTGACTTCAGTTTGCCGGTATAATCACTGAAAGTGTCCACTTCCAATTCCAAATTACCAGAGATCTCGCTATAAGTGTTGTCATGGAGCAGTGAAATTTCTTCCAAAATCGAATCATTAACCACATTGTTGAACTTAGGATGGTTGCTAAAATGTGACTTTGCTCGATCAGGGGAGAATTGCGGCCTAACAAGTTCGACTGGTTTGGATAGTCCCTTCTTCCATTCAGATGTTTTCCCTTTCAACTCAATTAATTTCTCTTTTAATTCCTCAAGAACTTGTTGATTCTTGATGTTTCTCTCGTTTGGCGTCACCTTCACCTCCTGTTGAGTAGAGGACAAGTCCTCCTCTCTCTCTTCATTCCTATTCCACCAGCTTATATTCACCTTTCCATCAACTAAGTCACGTACAATCTCATCCTTAATCACCTTAGCGATATTCAGCGCAGTCAACTCCTCGTTTGTCAATTTGTTCTTTTGCTTGATGTGTCTATCCTTGTCCTCCTCAAACTTCTTCTTTGAGCACCAAATTAACAGCTGCCTCATTTTATGGGGATCAGGAAGATCACGGTCCAAATGCTTATAATATTCACTTGTGGGTATCTGCTCGTGTGGAACGCCATTGAACCCATTGCCAATAGACGATACTCGCTTTCCTCGTTTGCTCAATGAACTTCTTCTATCTTTTCCTGGTTTGTTTCTAATATCTTTGTTTCTTCGTATTATCGGCGTATCTGAGATGGGGAGGGCTAATTGTATGGATGTAGAATGTTCTTGGTAAGGCACTTGTTGAACTCTCTTAACTTGTGGAGTAATCATCATATCATCTTGAGTTAGTTTTCTAATATTCGACAAGTCCAATTTGCTCTTCTTAGCAGAACCACGATTGTTTGTGCTCTGGTTTTGACTGGATGACTCCTCGAGTTGTGAGGCTGTTCGTTTAAAGATAAATTCGCCATCATTCCCCACAGCTGGTTTCCTGCTCGTCAGATTTGAGTTGGATCTGTGCAGCAAGTCCTTGAGACTTGTTGTGGGCCTCCGCTTATCCGTTTCCTCGTGTCTCTGTGTATGTCGACGCCCTGAAGCGCCCTTCTTGTTTGCCGGCATAGATCAGCTCGTTCACTAGCTCCTGGTTCTATTGATTGTTATGATGCTTCTAAAAAGGTCTTCTCGCAAAAAAACTTGAACTTTAAGGGCCAAAAAGCCAAACGTATCGGGGGAAGATGACAGTTGGAATAATTTGAAGTGGCTCAATTATGAATATTTCTGGGATGTGAGCCTGTTTAGATCAGTTGAAATTCAACGTTTCCTACTGCTTATTTGTTTGTTTTCTTTTCTTTTCTTTGTTTTTGTTTGTTTGTTTGTTTATTTGTTTGTTTTTTTGTTTATTTTTTCGCTATTGTTGATTGTTTTAGGAATTTTCGCGAACACTTTCGTTGTGAGAGAGAACAAAGCAGGTACTTGCATTGAAAACTCTGGTGCGAAAAGATTCTGTATCCCTAGATAATCTTATTTGTCAGGAGAGAGGCTAGAGGAACTTCAGGGTTTTTCATTTTGAGAAAATCGAACGTTCATGACTTCATAGTATACACACCTGTCGTAGTGATTCCTAGACTTATCGCTATTTCCAGAGTAGTTTGTTCAATCTGTGGAGCACCAAAGCAATTCTAGATGTCTTCTCGCTTGAATCACACACACTTATACAGGGCTATATTGTCCATAGGTGATGTTAGACGGATGGAATAGATAGCCCTAATATACTAGAGTAGTAGGAGTAAGCAGTGCCAATTGTTATTATAAGATTAAAAACCAAGAACATCTCAGTTGTAAAAGCTTTTTTACTTCATGGTTATAATAAGTAAAGTCAATTTGGCGAAAACTTGTTCGTCATTGATATCGTGATAATGGCCTGTCTTTTTTGCAAAATGACACAAAAGGACTCATGGTTGAAGGAGGCTCCTAATAGAGTGGAAGATTGACCTCAGAGAACTTCGTAGAAAAACCTTGTAAAGTGAAGAAACCGAACTCTAGTACAAGGGAAGCTTCAAAATAGGGGAGGAATATTCTATATTGTTCACAATATAATATACACACAACTTGGATATGTTTAAATAGTTTTCTTTTGAGAATCTGAAGGTGGGTATTTTCTGGGAAATTTGTTTTTGCTTGCCGTCGGTATATCCAGACAATACTGCAGAGCATAGCAGAACTGAAACGCTGGATACAAGATTGGGTAATTCTAGCATTGGAATCTCATAAAAAATTCAAAATACACATACACACACACTATAGACTAGAAAATTGAGCTGTATTGGGGCTCTCTTGACCGAGTCGCTAATCCAGTGTTCTTCATCTTCATGCATGGAATCATGACGACCCCTATTAACTAAAAAAAAAAGAACAATTCGCGAAACTGAAAAACTCAGGGACTTGTTATGAACTATTGTCAGACATTGTCACTACGAAGTCTACACGTCAATTAATTCTCTGCAGATCTGATAGAGGACCCTGAAGAATCTGCAGAGGAGTACATATACGAGTTTTCATATTATTAACACGATGAGTGGGCAGGGCTTCTCCGTTAACAACCCTTACGGCCTTGCAGACTCCCCTAAACATCGAAACAAATCTCTTCCACTTGAGCCTTTCCCTGACACATTCGCACATCTTAATGATTTTGATAACAAGGAACCCTTTGACGATTCAGGGAATTACCCTCAAGTTCATTATGAGGCAAAAATTCATCCTCTAAGGTCAAAGATCAGACTTTGGCTACTGCCCTACATTCGAGCAGAAACACCAATCCTCAAAGGTCTACAACAAAGATTTCGAAGCCCGTTCTTAGACCATTACTTCTCGTACTCTGCGAACTTTGCTGCTCACACTTTCTATGTCCTGATGCTGCCTTTGCCCATTTGGTTTGGATATGGAATGGTGACCAGAGATTTGGTTTACGTCCTGGGGTATGGGATCTACATCTCAGGATTTGTCAAGGACTTCTGCTGTTTACCAAGGCCTAGGTCTCCGCCATTGCATCGAATCACTTTGTCAGGATATACAGCTAAAGAGTATGGATTCCCTTCTTCACATTCAGCCAATGCCACAGGTGTCTCCATTCTGCTCTTATTTCAGATCTTGAATACTTGGAACTATTTCAGCTCTACGCTATCATTGGCTTTTTGCATCATCTTGCTAGCTATTTATTATATCACACTAATGATTGGAAGAGTCTATTGTGGGATGCATGGATTTATGGACATCTTTGTTGGTTCAATACTGGGCGCCCTTTGCTATTTTTTCCGAGTGGTTTTGGGAAACGTTTGGGATAGTTGGATAATTGAGGGTTCGATATTAGGCCCGATAACTTCGATTTTGCTCAATTATGGGCTAATTTACTATCATGTTACCCCAGTGGACGACTGTCCGTGCTTTGATGATAGTGTCGCATTTATTGGTGTTGTAATTGGATTGGATATTACACAATGGCTATTCATTCATTCACCCTACAATGGATTGAAATTTGGTGTGGAGGGAATCTCAGCAATTGATATTCCATACTCATTTGTGGAAATTGGGGTCCTCGGATCTGTTCTAAGAGTATTTTTGGGTGTGATTTGTGTTGTGGTCTGGAAGGAGCTGTCTAAACCTATGCTGTTGAACATTTTTAGGCTTTTTTACAAAATCCTGTACAAAGATGACTACAGTTCTGGAAAGTTTGAAAGAATCAGAAGTGACACCAACTCCAGAAGAGAGTTGATTGGTAATGTTCAGCAGTTGGTTAAAGATATCTCGAGCTGCAAGAAAGTATCTACTCTAGGACCCCAGTCTTCAATTGATGAACAAGAGCTCGAACAGTATACCGAGAATATTGATACTTTCCATAAGAAGTTTACTGGCTTTTCTTGTGGTGTATTCAAGAAGAGATACGATATTGAGATCATTGTGAGATTAATCGTGTACGCTGGTATCCCCTTTTGGGTTGTCATTGGGTTTTCATATTTTGCCCAACTTGTCGGATTAAATTATGTTCCATCATGATAACGCCATGAGTTGGGAAAGAGATAGCTTCATTAGAATGATCTTTCGTATTCAAATGCGGAGGACCGCTTATTAAGAGCACTGAAGCTTAATTTAATTTGTAAACCTGTGATGCTGTTTAATCTTCAAGCTTACGCCGATTTCATTCTGTTCCATGGATCAACAATCCTTATGTACGAAATTTGTGTAAAAAACAAACAAATTTAACAAACAAAACAACCACGACTAAAAGGGCCACAGTCATGATGAAGTCGTTCCTTATCTTCAGCTTCTTGGTATCGCTGACATTATCTGCCTCTCTATGGCAGAATGTCCTGCAAATAGTGCCAGTGCCACAATCTGCCCGACTCTCATCTTCTTCAGAGTTAGAACATGACCTTATCAGCCTGCACAAGTCCTTGGTGGAGATTGAATCTGTCACTGGCAATGAATACCAAGTGGGCGTATTCCTCCAAGAATACCTCACACAAAGAGGCTTCACTGTCGAATCCCAACAAGTTGCGAAGAACAGAAACAATATTTATGCATATAAGGGTTCTTCGAAAGATGCCAACGTGCTTCTTACCTCTCACATTGACACAGTGCCTGCTTTTTTCGGGTACTACAATAACGACGGTGAATTTTATGGCCGTGGGTCTAATGATGCCAAGGCTTCTGTTTCTTCTCAGATTGTCGCTGCTTTGGAGCTAATTGAAGATAACGAGATTACCGATGGGGATCTTGCCCTTTTATTTGTTGTCGGGGAGGAAGTTGATGGTGCAGGAATGAAATTTGCCAGTGCAAATCTCGATGCTCATTGGGATCATGTTATCTTTGGAGAACCTACTGAATTGAAGCTAGGTTTGGGACACAAGGGTATTTACAACTTTGAGATTCTGATCAAGGGGAAGGCCTCTCACTCTGGGTACCCGCATCTGGGGATTGATGCCAACAGTAAGATGATCGAGGTTTTGAGCAATATCATGAATGCTGAGTTGCCTGATGATGAACTTTTGGGAAAGTCAACTACTAATATCGGCTTTATCCACGCTGGTATTGCCGCCAACGTTGTTTCTCCTCACGCCAAAGCCAAAGGCCTCATCAGAGTAGCACATAGTTCTTCTAAAGTCAAAAGAATTATTTCCGACATTATTGACAAAGCCAACTCTGAGTATCACAATATTGAATTGGTTGATGTTCAATTGGATGAACCAGTGTATTTGGACCATAAAATACCTGGGTTTGAGACTACTGTTTTGGCCTACTTTACGGATGTCCCGAATTTGAAAAAGAAAGTTAAGAGTAAGTATTTGTATGGTCCAGGATCAATCTTGAATGCCCATACTGTTGACGAGCATGTCTCTTTGGAAGATCTAAAGAAGGCTACCGATGGTTATAAGGCTTTGACAAAATATCTTTTATCAAAAGAGTCCTAGTAATGAACAGAAGATTAATTTGAATTTTAAAACTGGTACTGTTTGCAAAGCCTTAATAGAGGGTGTCTCTTAAAACCAAAGTAGTGCCGAAGCTAAAAAAATTCTCTCGGGGGCGATTCGAACGCCCGATATCCAGATTACTAATCCCTTACAGTCTGGCGCCTTAAACCAACTTGGCCACCGAGAGTTTTTCTGACGTGGAAAAAATCATCAAAGTTATGAAGCACTGTTGCCAAATTTGTTCTCACCTGAAGCTCGCCCCAAACAGCCCATTTTCTTCACATGAACTGTTTTAGAGTGTTAAACAGCTCACTATTATCGATAGGATTGGTGGCTGGCGCATCTGCTCTTTTTTTTTGTGAGAGTTTGGCCCTTTTCAGTGTTCAGATTTTACAATTGGAGGTATTTTCTCAGTAGAACTTCTCTTCAGACCAAAGGCAGTTTGTACACAATGAATAGGGGTAATCTCATATTGATCGAAGGTTTAGACCGTGCTGGTAAGACAACACAGACGACACTTCTCGTGGAGACACTTCAGCGCTGGGGCCGTTCGGTGGAGCTCGTCAAATTCCCTGATAGAACCACACCAATTGGCAAGATCATAAACAGCTACCTAGTTGACAAATCCTTTTCATTGGGTGATGAGTCTGCACATTTGTTGTTTAGTGCAAACCGGTGGGAACTGGCACCAGTGATTGAGCAGAAACTTAGAGAGGGGATTGATGTTGTGCTAGATAGATACGTTTACTCTGGGGTGGCCTACACTGCCGCCAAAGGCATAGACAGAGATTGGTGTTACAAGCCTGATATGGGACTGCCTAGACCTGATCTAACGATATTTTTGAACCTTAACGATAGTTCGGCTCGAGCAGGATTTGGAGATGAGAGATATGAAGTGAAAGAGTTCCAAACCAAAGTCAAAAAGCAGTTTGAGCTATTCTTTGAAGAGGATGGTTGGAACACCATTGTTGTTGATGGAAAGAGTATCGAAGAAGTGAAGGAAGAAGTTGATTCATTAGTTTCAATCCTGTTGGAGGCTGAGCTAGGTGAAGTAAAAAAATACGAATAGAGGGAAGTCATAACATAATACATGGGGTCTTCATTTCTCATTCTAACGCATCAACCAAAGTCAGCCTATTCAGAATCACAGCTTTTGAAGTTTCCTGTACTTCTCCAGCGAGAAACATCTCATCAAGAACTTGGTAAACCTTGTAAAAGTGGAACACGATATCTAACTCATTGACATTCTCAAAGTACTGATCCAGGATCTCTACCAACAAATGAATAGACGAGAGATAAACAAGTTCGTTATCATCTAAGTCAATCGCTGTGATGAAAAACAAACCAGCGTACCTCTTGTATACCAGCTTGGAGTCTCTGAATTCGACGAAGTTGGACAAGTGACGGTGCTCTCGAGAGGAGATTAGTCTGTGGATTTCGATGTTTATTTGGTGTTTCGCTGAATCTGTAAGTTCTGTGTAATACTTGACCAGGCGGACTTTACCCTGTCGGTTCATGCAAATGAGGTATTGGAGTGCCATTCGTTATGGTTTTTCTAGTGGTTGACCGTGTTATCTAAGAAGAACTCTTTGAAGTTCTCGGCGTAATTCTTGATTCGGCAGAATCAAATTAATCGTCCATTAACTTCAACAATATTCGACAAACGAAGGAATCCATCTCAAAAAAAAACCTAGGAGATGGAGGCTCACGACGTCACAGTCGTTTTCGAACCATCAAGAACCAATTTTGTCTCACTTCCGACCGAGTTGGCGAACCAGGTTTTTGGAGCTGGTATTGTGAGTTGAATTAGATATCTTTCCCCACAATTATCCATACTAACAGGCATCCATCAGCACATCCAGGACGTTGTTATTCAGATCCAATGGACTGGTAGAGACAATGTACCACGATTCACCCACGCTGGATGGAGTGGTATGACCAGTGATTCACTTCAAATTGATCCGGCCTTTGCCCGCACAGTAAGACTTGTTGAGGGTGAGAAGGTGAACCTTGGTATCGTGCTGGAACCACACACTGCAACTACTATCGAGGTTGAGCCCTTGACTTCTTCTGACTGGGAAACCATTGAGCTTCATGCTGGGGCGTTGGAGAACAATTTTGTTTACCAAACTCGTGCAGTGGAGTTGGGGGCCAATTTTGTTGTCTATGTCAGCGACTCAATTACAGCCACACTCAAAGTGTTGAAGATTACTCCTGAACCGACTGATCAAGATTTCAAATTTGCCAAAGTGTCTAATACAGCAGAGATCCATGTTGCCCCCAAGACTAGAAGGCCAGCAACCAAGAAGAGGTCCGGCAGTGTGAGATCGGTTTCGTCATCCCGTCGCAACCACGAGAACTCTCCTTTTATTCTGAAGAGAGGTATTTCTTTGCCCCATGCGCTATTTAATGCAAAGGAAGAGAGAAAGTACCAAGTATTTGCCAATTTCAATGAGGTTCAACCAGTTCTGGAATCCGCTGAATTTGTGAACGTTTCGATCATACCTCCCCCGCAAGAGCAAAAAGACGGCCCTTCACAGCAACCTATTGTAAAGGAAGAAATAAGAAAAGTTGCAGCCGAACTTGTCCATGATGAGGATATAACTGGTGCTATTGGACTCTCCAGGATCCTTGCTATTTCATTGGGAGTGGAAGGCACACTGGGCCACACTGTCAAACTAGAAAAGTTATTTAAGTCAAGCTACACCACCAACCCAAAGCTGGTCTTTCATCCACTAACCACTGAGTCTAAACAGAAAACAAAGGACGAGGAGATCTTGTTGAACAGTGAGGCTGCGAAAAAGGAAAAAGAGACTCAAAGAAAGAAGCTGAACGAAACTAAAGAAACATTGGCAAAGGTGTTTTATGACTTGGAGTTAAATAACAGCGTGTTATCAGACAACATTTACCTGCCAGTAATGGATGGACTACCAGAAGGAGGACTCTTGGAAATCAAGGATAAGAAAATCCCATGGATTCAACCTATTGGTGATGCCAAGATCTCCTTTGATGTTGGCCCAGAGGTTCTTGTTCCACGATCAAAGATTCCTGGCTCTCTTGTTGATGATGAACTTGTCAAGTTGCAATTTCCTGTTGGCCAAGAGGGACTGTTGAAGAAGATTGATCGTAAGCTCAGAAGAGGGAATGTTGGAGCTTTAGTTCATGGCTCTTCTGGTTCTGGGAAGTCGTTAATCATCAACCAAATTGCCGATTTGTGTCATAAGAAGAGCACATATGTCCTTAAGGTGGACTGCAATGACTACTCTCGCGAGTCATCCTCGAACTTGAAGAGTAAGCTAGAGCACTGGTTGAAGCTGTGCTCTTGGTATGCTCCTTCACTACTCGTTTTGGAAGGTCTGGAGAACATATTCCCAGCAGAGAATGAACAGAGTGACTCCACTCAAAGTCGTCAACTGACTGAATACTTCATCAGCGCAACAAGTATGCTTTCGAAATCCAGAAACCTGGTTATCTTGGGATCTACTCGCTCCAAAGAATCTGTTAACAGTTTGCTGTACTCCAGTCATTGCATTGAGGAATTTTTCAACATTACTGCTCCTAATAAAGACACTAGAAGCCAAATCTTAGAGGAATATCTTAAAGGATCAAATTTGGAACTGGAAAAGGACTTTGATCTCTCTCAGATGGCCCTCGAAACCGAGGGTTTTCTTCCTGGTGACTTGAAAGTGTTGGTCGATAGAATTCATCATGAGACAGTTTATCAATATCTACAAGCTGAAAGCGAAGCAACTGTTTCCATTTCTAACGATTTATTCAGCACTGCGGTTGAGGGTTACACTCCTTCTAACCTTCGTGGTGTAAAGCTCCAGAAGTCCACAACAAATTGGGCGGATATCGGTGGTTTGACACAAGCAAAATCTATTTTACTCGAGACACTTGAATGGCCAACAAAATACGCTCCAATTTTCCAGTCAGCCACTTTGAGATTAAGATCCGGTATTTTGCTTTATGGCTACCCAGGATGTGGCAAGACGCTGCTTGCTTCTGCGGTTGCAGGTCAATGTGGCTTGAATTTCATCTCAGTTAAAGGACCTGAGATTCTCAACAAGTACATCGGTGCTTCAGAGCAATCTGTTCGTGAACTGTTTGAAAGAGCACAGGCAGCCAAACCTTGCATTCTGTTTTTTGATGAGTTTGATTCTATTGCTCCAAAAAGAGGTCACGATTCAACTGGTGTGACAGACAGAGTGGTGAATCAAATGTTGACCCAGATGGATGGTGCTGAAGGGTTAGACGGTGTTTATGTACTGGCTGCTACAAGTAGACCAGATTTGATTGATTCTGCACTTTTGAGACCAGGAAGATTGGATAAGTCTGTTATTTGTGACTTGCCTGATTGGGAAGGTCGATTGGATATTTTGAAGTCGATTACTAGAAAGATGTTGCTGAGTGACGATGTTGATTTGGTGCAGATTGCTAAAGAAACTGACGGCTTTTCTGGCGCTGACTTGCAAGCTTTGGGCTATAACGCATATTTGAAGGCTGTTCATGAAAAACTGGAAGCCGAGAAGCTAGAAGCCGAAGGTGAGGTGCAAGACAAGTCTAACAACAAGGTTCATGATTTTTTCCAGGTATCATCTAGCCAGGTGAAGCAACACTCTGAACTGATGCCACAGGAAAGAACTCAGATCTCCCGTCAGTTAGATTTGCTGTCGAAGAATTCGGACCAGAGGGCGGTGGCGAATTCACCTAATGCTAAGGGTAAAAAGGAGAGTAAGGGTGTCTACATAAGATATGACGATTTCCTGAGCTCTTTGGGTGATACCAAACCGAGTATTTCGCTATCCGAGAAGAACAAATTGTCTGCAATTTACAATAAATTCGAAACAGGCCGAGACGGAAACCTGCCAGACGGATCACCAAGTAATGAGGTGGGAGCTAGAAGCACCTTGGCATGAAAGGTGTATACACCTTCTTCAAGATAACAGAAGAACAGTTTGTTACCGTAGCAACATGATTTCGCGATGTTTTGATTTTGTTTGTGAAAGATAAACAGGAAAAGTCAGAGTAAAACAAAAAAAACTTTAAGGAAACCAGATCGACTTGCTGTGATCTGTCAACACTTGAATCATGTCACTCTGGAGTATCAGCGCTGCCAAGAAACATGAAGAGGTACCAGGGTCTTCCAAATGGATCCGTAAAGAGCTGCACACTCTTCATGATTTAATGGCCAAGGATGTTGAACAGTTTGCCTTTTCAGTTACCTCAGAGCTCATATGGATTGATGAGCAGATGGAGGAGATCTTAAGAGATGATGGCGAGTGAGTATATCCTTTTACCCTATATGTGGGTTGGAATACTAACAGGACAGAAATCCACGTTTGTTATTAGAATCTCCCGCGAAGCTAAGGGGTTCAGATTCACCAGTGAAGCAGATTCAGAAACACGCGTTGAGCCTGAAATCTCCAGAGAAAGACCGTTCACTAAAGGAGATTGACGCAAACTTACTAAGACTGTCGCCAGTGAAATTGACGAAATTTCAGAGCCCACAGAAACCTCCAACAGAGGTTGAGAGTATCGAGCCCATATATGAAACAAATCAAGGAAACGAACAGCAAAACCTAGAGACTACTCAATTAGGATTAGATGAGGATAGGAATGAACTAAGTGACAATGTGATCGAATATGAGCAGAATAGCTTGTCTACAGTCAAGGTCACAGAGAACCTAGTTGATGCCAGCAAGCAAGATGATGGTGGGGCTATGGAGATCGGGAAGGTGCCTCAGATCGAAGATGAATTCACAGAAAATACCCCTACTAAAATACTAGAAGCACATGAACCATCAGAGCAGCCTTTACGCTCTAAGAAGGCCCATCCTTTGCAAGAAGGAGGGAGCATTAAAATAGGTGCCGTATCTGATGAAGAGGTCTCTTTCCAAGCGATCAAGACAGCCATTCGGAAGAGCATTGCGAACAAGACCAAATCCTCTGAAGAAGCAAACGATGATATTGAAAACTCCTTCAAGAGTATCACAGAAGATGCTCCAACCGTTGTCGATTCACTTCTTACGAGCCTTGCTTCTATTGACACATCCAGAGAGATACCAAACATCTCTATGGAGACAGTCAAGTTGTCATTGAAAGACCAGGAAGACCAAGAGGGCGAAAGGAACATTATGTCAGGAAGGTCAACTCATACTCCTCAGCGATACTCTCATAGAGAAAGTCAAGGGTTTGCATTGCTACCCCATCGAGGTCCGTTGACAGTCAAACCTTCCAATAAAAAAGAAAGCAAGGCGACCATTAGAAGAAGTTTGTTTGATGGAGTGGTTTATCCACCAGAGGCCAAAAAACTTCAAGAATCTTCGAGCAAGACAAGCAAATCACTATATCCAAGAATTAGCTTAGTTGACAAAAAGTATGAGCCCCCATCAACGGGGACCTTGACGCTCTCACCAAACTCAACCTCTAAGATACCGTCTCCCAAGAAGACTGAGATAACTCCAGCAGTTGCTCCTATTGTTACACCTAGAGAATCTCCTGCTAGATCGCTACGATCTAAGATACCAGCTCCCGAGAGACCAAAGTTGATACCAGCTCATTTAGAAAGTCCCAAAATGATGCAGAGATCACCGCAAAAGCATCACTCTCCGTTCGCGAGCTTATTTGCCTCAGTAGGGTCCACTCTGAGAAAGGCCAAATCGAAATTCATAAAAGAAACTCAATCAATCCTTGAGAGTTCTGAGAAGGTCCACAAACCAAACCGGAAGACAAGCTCATCACCACTGAATAAAATCAGTAGAATTGAAGTCGAACATCCAAGATCCTCTTCACCTTTTCCTCAAAAGAAGTTAATATCACAACTGCAGCTTGAAAGTTTGAACAATATGGTAGTACCCAAACACAACGGGCTGGTTCTTCTACCAACAAAACGTCTAAACCCCGAACTGCTTCTGTCACACCCAGCAAAAGCTCCACAACTTGTGAGTCCTTCAAGAGAAGATTCTTCATTTGAAGATGATGACAAACGTGAAGGTTTAGCATTCTCACCAGTAAGCAGCATATATGGTCACTTGAGGCAAGAGATGAATGGGAAATCCCCTACCAAAGCTGATCTTAAACCAAAAAGTTTGGCAAGAGTATCTCTTTCTAAGCCCTTGGAAGAAAAAGATTCAAAGAGGGTCTCTAATACCAGAAGTGGGCTAGCTACTCTATTTCTGGAAGCGAAGACCAACAAAATCCCGCGCCCAAAGTCTTTTGCTACTGAACAAATTAATCCCTTCAGGAGGAATACTCAGACGGAGGAGGAGTTCTCTAATCACTCCAAGAACCAAGCATACAGAAAGATTGGAAGCAAGATTGTTGCACCAGGCGTGAACTCCTTAAAGCAGCCAGTTCACGATGCAAAGCGCCGCTGTACAGGAGAGAAGTTGCAAGGAATGTTACAAAAGCGTGCTTCTAGAGTTCCTAGTGGAATTTTGGGATCTTCGCACTTGGAGGAGAAATTAGAATCAAAGCCAAAACTTATCCATCCGATCAGCAGCCAAACATTGATGAAGACAGCAGTGTTACAGCATGCTAGACTAAACGACAAGCCACCGACCAGTACATTTCAATCCATTTCAGGGACGGTCAGTCTGCAAAAGAGTCCTGTGACACCAAGTGCTCCAACTGTGCTCCCAGAAATTTTCTCCGAAAGCGAGGATGATGATGAAGGGAGTGTGTTGAAAGATTGGGCCAATTCTCCCGAATTAAGAAATATTTTGATCAAGCAGCAATATGTTGACCCTGACAAGGTCTTTGGACCAATAGCGCCTTTGCAGATGGAGGAAATCTTCAAGAGTTCGGCGGCAAGGGTTGCTAGACTGAAGAATCGTGGATCTTCAGCACAATGGACAGGACCTGATGCACTAACACTTCAAGAGGTTGAAAAGTACAAGAAGAAATTTAAGAAATAAGGACTTCATCACATTCCATTATCCCTATTTACGACTTTAATGTTTTACGGATTTATTTATCATGAAATCAGGCAACCTCCGCTCTCTTCTTCAATGTAACTTCCTTATCCCAACTTGAGAGCCATTCAGAGGCTTCCTCTCTTGGAACTAAGTACAGCTTTAATGCATTATCAAACAGCGGAATCTTTGGGTTTGGAGTCGAGAGTGCTTTATTGAAAGTGGCTTTCTTGCCAACCTTGATTAAACCGCCAGCCTCAGTCTCCAGGTAGCAATCAAATTGCTCCGCAGAGAAGTTTTTGTGCTTTGGATCTTGAAAAAACTCAGGAGGCCTTTGTAAAACCATATTGATCACATCTAATGGAGTAGAGAGCTCAGAGACTTCCGCAACAAAGTCAAACTCATCTGTAGTTGGGTAAATAAGCATAGCCGGGAAAACCAATTGTGATTCCACATCCATTTCATCCTCAAGGATTAGTTTGGAATCTTGCAGCATTTCTGCTGGCCTGTTAGACGTAATGATTGTATAGTGTCTTGCATTTATGGCCATCTTCAAATTGTTGGACTTCAATTCTCGTAACCTTCTTTCCTTTTCTTTGCGTTCTTGAACTTTCTTTAGCTCATCTTCTCTTTTTTCAATCTGCTTCAAAAGAGCCTGTGATGATCCATTTTCTGAATCAAATTTGAAAGAAAACTCAAGCGCCTGCTTAGCCTCGTCAAATTTCTCTAACGCAAAGAAGGCCTTTGCCATTCTGAAGTACGCCTTGATGTTCTTTGGATCAAACTTAAGGGATTCCTTTGAATCATTGATGCATTTTCTGTAGTTCTTTAATTCCAGATTGCACGCTGCTCTGTTCAAGTAGAGCGAAGCATTTAGCTCCAGAACATCACACTTCACAGCAATACCTTTGTTGTAGTACTCAATGGCGTTCTTGTACAGTTTAATCTTGTACTGCTCATTTCCCTGTCTCTTGAAATTGCTGGCAACTTCATCCGGTTCACCATCGTATGCAAGTGCCTGTAGAGCCTCGAGTTCCAGGTTAGAACCACCATCACCATCAGTTCCATCGAGTTGGGTCATAAAGAAGGGTAGACGATTCAACTCAGTCATCACTTCGTCAGTGGTCTTGTCCGAAAGCTCTGCTAGCTGGGGTGGTAGCGCGGGCTCACCTGGTGCCGGAATATATCTCTGTGGTTTCTCATAGTCTGGCATTGTGCTATTGCTCGTGGTCGAGGAGTGGAAATTGAATGTGTCAAAATTTTTTCATCAACACACCAAACAACAAACAACAAACTACAAGCACTTTTGTTACGTAA
Organism: Barnettozyma sucrosica; assembly: GCA_030558145.1. NCBI lineage: Eukaryota > Fungi > Ascomycota > Saccharomycetes > Phaffomycetales > Phaffomycetaceae > Barnettozyma > Barnettozyma sucrosica. The sequence goes on from JAJMRY010000006.1 coordinate 83,165, forward strand.
TGAGGTTTTGAAATCTGAAACCAAAACAAACCCTTCTAGCCTACAACACCTTCTTTCCGACTGCTGTTGAGGAACTTGCGAAAGATATCAACAAAACTAAGTTAGCAAAAGTACTCTCTATCAGAGATGCTGAATGCTTTGACATAACATGAAGGGTTTGTCTCCCATCTGGTGGCTGACTGATGCGTCATGCGTCGTTTTAAAGTTCGCCTAGTTTTAGCCATCATGAAATCGGGACACAAAAATGATTGAAGGTATAAAATCTCATCTTCTTCGCTGGCGGCTAAGGCATATCCAGAGCGGTGATATACAGCAGTGACTAACAGGCTATGAAGAACATTGTTTTGTGCTTTGATGGTACAGACAACAAGTTTGGACCAGCACCCTTCACAAATGCTTTGAAGATTTTCAGGCTTTTGGACAAGGACTGTCCTGACAAGCAAATATGTTACTACCAACCAGGGATTGGTGCCTCAATTCAGGTAGAAACAGGGTCTTTCTCAGATAGAGTGAATAGTTGTTTGAACGGGTTGGACTCGCTGATGGCCTTTTCATTAGATGATCATGTGATGGATGCCTACAAGTACTTGATGGAGTTCTATAAAGAAGGTGACAAGATCTACATGTTCGGCTTTAGCAGAGGTGCTTTCATTGCAAGAGTCCTTTGTTCCATGATTGACAGGGTCGGGTTGTTGAACTGTGGTCTTGAAGAGTTACTGGAAGGTGCATGGTCTATTTACAGCGCTTGGGAGTATGCTGCTCAACCCAGCCAGCCAGACTACACCACTACTTTGGTTGAGGAGTTCAAAAGAACTTTCTCCAGAAATAAGCTACCCGAGGTTGAGTTCCTTGGATTGTTTGACTGTGTCAACTCGGTTGGATTAGTAAGGGACCGACTGTTTCCATTCACCACTAGGTTCAACTCCGTGAAGCAAATCAGACATGCTGTTAGCCTCGATGAGAGAAGAGTGAAATACAAACAGAATTTAATTTTTCCTAACCCATACAAGAACAAACTCTTCAGATCAAGAATTTCTCTATCCAAAAGATCCCTAACCATAGCGTCCAATGCTCACTCTTCCCACGTCAGTGATTGCGATTCTAGCACAAAAGATGCGACAAGCAAGAAATCATTGGGATCATTAAGACTCAAAGAGGCAAAGAGGATGATAAAAGACATTGAACAGCGGTTGGTTTCTGCCGGGTCCCTTAGAAGAATAGCCAGCAGCAACGAATCCAGCTGCAGCAGCCTGTTGAATATTGACAAAACCAAGCTATTGAACGGAGAGTTTCAAGAATTATGGTTTCCGGGAAACCATGGTGATGTTGGCGGCGGCTGGGGCCCAGATAAGAATGGACAGTTTATTTCGCACCTCTCTCTAAGATGGGTTTTAGGTGAAGCTATCAAACATGGTGCTCTTTTTCAAAAGAGAAAAGTTGTTGAGTTTTCCCAAAGGTACTCCAGTATGGATAGCGCTTTGTCATGCTCCCATGATATTTTGAGTTTCAAGACAAATTCTTTGACACGCCAGGTGTCTAGTAAAGAACAGTTCGATCTTTGGAAGTTAGCAAACACACTCTCAGCGGACTCCAAGGCAGTTCCGTATTTCAGATCTTGTGAAATCCCATCCACTTTAAATGATTTACTCGGGAGTGGACAGTACCTGTTGCAAAATATCCAGAAGGTTCATTTTGATTTGCGAGAACATGAGCTCAGTGACTACAGTTTTATAAGTGAAATTTACAGCTATTGGAAGAACTTACCCAGATCCAAGATCGCTGTGACTGATGGGAGAGGAAACAATGAAATTTGGAAAACGCTGGCTTGGTGGGTGGTTGAACTTCTACCCTTAGCTAAAGTGGAAGACGAAGTTAGCTGCCAGTGGAGAACTTCCTACATTCCAAATTTTGGGGGTTGCAGGGTGTTGCCTTGCCATGCTGCTCTTCATTGGAGCATCTTCTGGAGATTGAAATATTCATTTGATTACAGACCTAAGAATCTTCCAGAGTATGTGGTTCCCTTACTCGAAGAGGTCAATTTGAAAGGAGAGTGTGACATCGACCAACTGACAACCCACACGACTACAAGTGATGACCACCTTCTACAGAGAAGAGTCAGGGAGCAAACTCGAGAACAGTTACTGGGATGGGAATCACAAAAGTGGACAAAGATCCCTGATGATTTGCATGGAGTAATGGTGGAGTTTGGTTATTTCTCAGATACCCCACCCTCAATCAGATTCGATTAATAGACAGCTATTTATGACAAGGATACAATTAATGTGTATATCATGTTGTATACTATTTACAAGATGTCGATCTTCTTTTCCTATATCTTGTCTCTTCTCTGTCCACCATTCAACGAGCCAGCAAAAGAATCAACACCAGAACTTGAAAAAAATTATCACATCCATGTCTCTCATCCTTTCTTTTTCTCTGTATAAGCTTTATGAATATTTAACAACACACACCACACTCTTCACACTGTCACCAGTACCCCCCAAAAAATAGAATAAAAATCGTTAAAATTTGTCATGTCCAATGAAAATATGATAAAAAAACCAAACCAAACAACCACTGCTCTCTAAAATACCGCTCCACTCTCTATTCGATATTGATTTAACCAACAATCAAGTTGTCACCGTCAAATTCGTAAGGTGGGATCTCCAAGTTCAATGGAGCTGGACCCTTTCTGATTCTACCAGAAATATCGTAGTGGGAACCGTGACATGGACAGAACCAACCACCAAAGTCACCAGCCTCACCGATTGGAACACAACCCAAGTGTGTACAGATACCCAACATGATCAACCATTCTGGGGTCTTGACACGGTCAGCATCAACTTGTGGGTCTCTCAAAGAAGAAATGTCAACCTTGTTGGCTTCATCAATCTCAGCTTGAGTTCTGTGTCTGATGAAGACAGGTTTTCCTTGCCACTTAACGACAACGTTCTTACCTTCTGGAATAGCAGCTAGACCGACTTCAACCTTGGCCATGGCCAAAACATCAGCAGAGGCAGACATGGTGGTCAAAAAGGCTTCAACGGTAGACTTAGCACCTGCAGCAGACAACAAACCTAGGGAACCAACAGTGAAGTAGGTGAAAACTCTACCCTTGTCAGTGGAACCCTCTGGCTTGACATACTCGCCAAAGTCTGGGGTTCTGTATGTGGACTTGGCTAGAATGGAGGAGGAAGAAATAAATCTGGATTGACCTGGAACAAGTTAGTATTAATTCTAATTGTAAGCAAAAGAGAGTGGCAGAGCCCAAATGAACGGAGTGGAGTATCTGGGAGTGAAGCATCGCAATTGGTAAGGAGATATGAAACAAAACAAGGTGTGTTGAGAATTGAAGATGAAGGTAGCTTAGTAACCAACGATCTGACCTGAACATACTTCACAGAGCACCAGGCTCAATCCAATCTCAGAAAGTGACATACCTAGAGCCTTAACAGAGGCACCAGAGGTTCTCAAAGCAGTTCTCAAAGCAAGCATTGCGAGTGATTAACAAAAAGTGGCAGTTGGTCTTTTGTTGGGAAACAAACCGTTTGATGAATTTTTTGGATTGATTTTTTCTGTAATTTTTTGGGATTCTTTGAAAAAACTCGAATCTGATTGGTTTCGTGCGCGAACCAGAAATTACCAATGGTCAGGTTCGGAGTTCCGGAGGATTCTCTATTTCGGTCGGAACAGAATATAGATAATTACATGATTGTTGAGTATTGGATTGCAAGTGTTTTATCATTTTAAACCAAATCCTTCGCTCTCTGTTATGCTCATATCCAACTTACAGACCATCTCTTCCTTAGAACCGTACTCGTAAATACAGAGTTCGTTGAAACAAGTGTGGGAAACTGGTAGCTTTTTCACTGATTGAAAGAATGAAGAGCGCATCCTTGTAATCTTGAAGTTCATTGTGGAAACACCTGTGGCGGGAATTCTGTCAGATCCTGTGACAAACCTTAAGAATTGTCTCTGTTTTACAGTATCCATCATATCAAACCAAACCCAGAACCATTTCACAATATCTGACTCCATGGCTTCACCAACAGAATTCCAGCCATTGTATTTTGTGATCGCTTGAAATGAAGTAGTTTCAATTTTAGTATCGTCCTTATAGCCGCAGATGAGCATTTCAATTTCCCTGGGGGCGAATAAGGACAAAGCATTTCCGCCAATGACACTATGGAACCCTCGATAGAAGCTCCGAAATTGAGGTTCAATAACCTTGTTTAAATAGAAATCAACCCATTTGTTCACATAATCTTTTCTATTGGAATAGGTGACTGGGATTTTGTCCCCATTTGGCACTAGCTGCTTTGAAATGACTTTTCCAAAGAAATCTTTGAATTCAGTCTCAAACGTCAAGCCCAAACCCTCAAAGTCTGCACTATTGCAGGTCAGCAATTTCCGTAAACCCCCTCCAGTCGTTGGGAACAACTCAATGTAGTCTTCTAAAGTCACCTTCTTATCTAGTAGCTTCTTGTACAAGGCCAATGGAAATCTTAAGTCTAAGATGGTTGAGTTGTAGATCGCTAGTCCGAGTACAACACCAAGTAGGTAATACAACTCATCATTTCTCTCCAATGGCACTGGTGCAAACCAACACAACTGAGATTCATCATTAAAGTGGAACATCCCAGTTCCTTGGTTATTGAACAGATCATTGGTCAACAACAGGAACCATTCCTTTTTCAATCCACCAACATCTATTCCAGGTTCACCAACAAATTCGATCCTCAAGGCCTTCTTCAAGTCGTTTTGACTTCTTCTGATGCTGCTCAAGGAGTCTGCTGTTATATGATCCCTTCGGATGACAAATTTCAGATTAACATCGACAATCTTTCTCTTATCTAATGCATGAATAAATGCCTCTTCTGCTTTCCTTTCCATAGTTTTCCTTCCTTCATATTCAAGAATAGAGATCTTCGCACCCAAGCTTAACAAGAAGGGGTACTGACAGAATGTAATGCTTGGTTTTGAAGGGTTTATACCATCTGTGTTGAACCCAGGAAGTCCATTCTGAACTAGCTCATGGAGGTACTGATGTGCATTATTCTGATGAACTTTCGGGGAGCTACTTTCCCACGCCTCAAAGTCCTGCTTTAGCTGAATGTAGTCAACTAAGGAGTTATAGAAGGCGTAAATAGGCAAGTTGATAGCCTTATTAGCCACGAAGAAGATGGACATTAGCCTTGCTGCCGATTTCAAATGCCAATCATTACCATAGTCACCCAGCTTTAGTTTGATTTCAGATGCTTTAGGATGTTCCAGTGAGGAGCCAGCTGATAACACTCTCCTCCATTCTCCCCAGTTCCTGAAACCGTTCTGGAAACTTACAGGCAATTGAACCCATGCCGAAAGCTGCAAATGTCGAGTTAAAACTTCTGGTCTTGTTGGCGTGGCGTTGAGTTTAGCTGAGCTGTTGTACTCATCAAAAGTGGGACTGCTACTCTTTGGTGCCCTTTTGTGGCCACACCCAGAGAGGTTTCTGTTAACCATTCTCGTCAAATGGAATGTTATGTAGAGATTGATCAACTGGACTTTATTGCCAAATCGGTTGTTTGAGAGGTTCCTCAGAAAACTGGAGAGAAAGCTCAGTGCTTCTGAACTTTGGTGGCAAAGGTAGCCAATGACTCTTTTGAGAATCTCATAGGATAGTGACTTGATTTCCGGCGTTTGGAAACGACTCCTTTTGCTCAGCTGGTGAGTCGATCGATCGTAATAAAGGCAATCTGATAATGTTGGAAGTTCAAAGATGATCAAGAGCCATCGGATGTTATTCATATTTGTCATATCCATTGCTGGACGCCGGAGGAGGTTATTGGCTGCTAGCAACAACTTGAAGTAAGGTCTAATGGTAGGCAAGGACATTAATAGTTTCAGACTGGACTCAAGATCTCTGTAGTTTATGCTGGGTATGGGGCAGTTTTGGAGTTGTGTATCAAGGAAAGAACGATTTAGATTTGAGGTGGAGCTAAACACTGCCTCCAAGTACTGTTCGACTGGTTTGTATATGTCATGGTTTGACGCACTTGAAACCTTGCGGGACTCACAATTCAAAACTAGTTCTTTCAAATGATTATAGTCCATGCCCCCTAGCATTGGTTCTTTAAGTACATTCGAGTGAGGAGGACTGTTCAAGGTCACTGTGCATTGACAGACAGTACATTTGTACTTGGGAATTGTATCTGGGATCTTGACTGTGGTTCCACAGCAAGGACAGTTACCAATGATAGTCTCATTCAGTGAGCTCTTATCGGTTGAGTCTGATGTTTGCGAGGGCGGCCTATAGTTTCCAGAGGAGAATAGGTTCATCATCTTTGAAGTGAATCAGAAAGACCCGAGCGAGATGAGAGCGAGATGGTGTAGAGCAAAGTGAGACGGTTGGAAGTGATAGCAGCGGCTTGAAGGAGTGGTGATTTTGATTGCAAAGTAGAATATCCTAATAGCACTGCCACCTCTGACTGGGTTTGTTGATTTGTTTGGTTGGAAAAATGACACAATTTGTTTGTGTACAAGTTAAACAGTCCCCTCGGAATTATGATAACAAGATGGTCGGAATTTTCTGTTGTGTTTAAAGCAGTTCTGTCTTCAACTATTGACCCTCTATGTCATTTCTTGTGCGAAAACTCCATGGCGATGAGGCGCTGGTCAATATCCAGTATACTGGACTCGTTAGTAACCGTGTGAAACATGTTGTCGTGGCAAGAAGGCATTCTATTGAGATTTTGAATGTTGACTTTGGGTCTGGACAGCTCAGCTTGAGAAAGCGTATCCCAGTGTGGGACAACATCATAGACTGCGGGGCTTTTGAACCTATTGGGGAAGCTCTAGGTAAGTGGATAGTTATACTGACAGATTCGAACAAAATTCTCTTAGTCGCATTCTTAAAAGATCTTGAGCATGTTCTAGTAGAAGAGATCGATTTGAACAAAGACGGTTCAAACACCAACCTATCCATTGTACCAGGTACACTATGCATCGATTCCCCCAAATATATCTCATTTCATACTAGGGAGGGCACATTGTGTATCTATGAGGTGTTGAAAACCAAGGATCTTTCTAACTTTGAGAAGGCAATGCGCAGTATCAATGCAGTGAGTTCCAAGCCAGGAAATATCAAAGTCCTAAACGCCCCAAAATTTTTCAACATCAGCAGAGAGAACGAAAGGTCACCGATGCTAATTGAATCTATTAGAGCACATCCTGATGATGCTCAAGGTCAGAAGACGTTCTCCGTTCTTTACAGAAATGATGTCTACAACTACTTCAGTTACTATATCACCTTCGATTCTACGGACCAAACAAATCCTTCACATGCTCTACAGTTTCCGGAAGGATTAGCAATAAGTCCTGTTACAGTTACCTTGGAGCGAAACCTAGGCACCCTCCACTTTAGTTCAGATACTCTATACCTAACACTGTTCAAGGTTCTGGTTCCTGACTTGGTGCTAGATACTACTCTGAGAAATAGACATGAGTCAACTATTCAAAGAGTTTCGGGCCAATATGGATTTGAATACATCAGCAAATCTGTTAGTGGTAGTAATTGGAAGGTTTCTGCAGCTTGTGTGGTTCAAAGGATCCTGACCGATGAACCTTTCAAGTTAATCTTCATTGATATCACAGGTCAGTTGTATTTATCAACACTGGAATTTGAGATTGAACAGGATGAGGAACTTATTGACAATATTGAGAAGTTGATCTTGAAGTCTTGGAATGTATACGAAATCAAGGGCTCACAGAACATTCTTTCCTCTTGCAAGTTTGTGAACCAGTTGTCAAATAATATCTTTGTGCTCTTCTCTCCGTTTGGATCCCAGATGATCAGCATTAACCTAGTGGAAAAAAGTTTTGTTGTCCTTCAGAACATCAAGTCCTCATTACCAATTCTGGATCTTAACATCACAGGGACCAGCATACCAAAACTCCAGACAGTTGGAGGAAATGAGATGGATTCCGGTATAATCAGAACTGAGCTAAAAGGATTTAACACCTTCTCACATAGTACTGTTAATTTGAAATTCTCAAAAGATCAAGCAATCACTAATTTCTGGAAAATAGACAACATAATTGTTGTCACTGGCGTCTTTGATTCGAGCTTCAGAATGCTTAAGATTATTGGAAACAATTTTGAAGAAATTGACAACTACAAAAATCTGGCATCTATTAATGGTGCCATCATCGATGTAAAGTTGATCAAAAATAGCCAAGACCTGATTGCCATTACCGAAAGTGGAATATTCAAGAATGGCAAACTAGTCAAAGAGGATGAAATCACTGCTGCTGAAATATGCGGCGCTGATGAGATAGTTTATGCTACGAAGCACAGCATAGTACTGAAAGACACTGAGGTGAGACATACGGAAGAAGCTTCCTGTATATCAGCTAGAAGAAAGAAAGGTATCCAAATGATTTTAGTTGGAAGTTGGGATGGGTCTGTTCACATTTACACAAGGGGATCTAGGAAGATGTTGCACAAGTCCAGTTTGGCTATTAAATCTGTTTTGATCAAAGATGTAACATCCCAGAGTATTGTCTTCCTAGTTGGTGATGGCGAAGGTAATGTTCTGCTCATGAATGAGTCCTTTGAGCTTACGAAATACGAGATTGGTAAGTCCCCAGTTGATATTTTCAATTTGGACACCAATTCCTTTCTTGCAATCAATGCTGAAAATGCCATCAAATTTGTTATGAATGAAGATGGTGCTATAATACAGAGGGGTTACTTGAAGTTGGATCCAGAGAGGCTTATCTTGAAATGCTTTGACTCTAAGGTGTACGTTCTGGAGAAATCGAAGAGATTGAAAGTCCTTGACATTGACTCAGATATTGAGGTACTATCTGATGAAAGTGTGATTCCTAGACTTGTACGAAAGTCAATTAGTTTCCCAAATCATCTGAACTTAAGTGTTTTTGTTACTACCACAGAAGAGATGGACCATAAGTTGAATGAGAATGTCATTCAGTCTCAAGTTGAAGTCATTGAGAACAACACGTTTAAGGTTAAGTCCGTTTTGAAGCTTGACCCAGGGATTGAGGTTTCTGATGTGGTGAACCTCAAGTACCACAAGGAACTTATTGACTCGTACAATGAAGAATCTCTAACGTTGGGGTATGAAAAGGTACTTTCGCAATGTTTTGTGATCTCATGCATTTCACATCTTCAAGACGCAATCGTTCCAGCATTAGTTCTTCTGACTGTTGATGAGAGAGGAAAGATTCAGCGACAATGTTCCAGTGAACTTGAAAAGGAGAATCCCAATATCTACTCCTTATCAAATCATGGAAATAGATTAGTTATTGGTGGTGGCGATGTTCTACTCTGTTATAAGGTAGAGTACTCAGTGGTGACTTCCAAGTTTTCAATCACAAAGGTATCGCAGCCTTATAAATCGAAGTACTTTATTTCCAAAGTGAAGTCACTTGGTCCCGACTTGATCATCGGCGATATCGTACAGGGATTGAAGACAATTAAACTGAGAGTGAACAAGGATACACCTGAAGATGGGACCATTTTCAAGTTTGTGGAGTCCAGTACTGGCACTGGCTTTGAAACGCTGCATTTTTTGACAGGGATCGAAGTTCTAGGGAACCTATCTATCTCCTCTGATTCACTTGGAAACGTTTGCGTATCTTTAGTTAGTGAAGATTCAATTGATGCTGTTTGTCAATTTAACATTGGTGACAAAATCAATGTGATCAAAAGTGTGCAAACATTGAACAAGTCGCAGATTAACGAACTATTCATCAACGGCAGTTCTAGCAGTTTGGAAAAAATTATGCCTCTTTTTGTGTTGGGTTCTGTGAGTGGTTGTATTTATTTGGTATCTCTCGTTGCTGATTTGGAACTACAGGAGGAGTTTCGTCAGGCCCAGATAGACTCCATACAGAAAGCGAAACCTATTTCAAATAGTGGAGATCTCTTAGCTCAATTTGATCAGTACAAGAAAACTAAGGGGCCTTCGAGGTTTTTTCAGGGCCATCTAACACAATTTGTGGATGGTGATCTTCTACTGCAGCACTCTTCACTTCTGGAAACGATTGAACAGTACTGCACTTTGATATAACATTAAACAGGATGTGTATTTATTTATAGTACAACTCTGTAGACAGCTTAGATTAGCAAAGTCTCAATCTTGTCCTTGACAGAGTAGATTTGGTTCTTCAATGTGGAACCTTCGTTGGTGGTAATAGAAGCAGCAATGACTGGTCTAGAAACACCACAGGCTCTACCCAAAGCGGTCTTCGATGGAACAAAGACGTATGGAACGTTCTTATCCTCACACAACAAAGGCAAGTGCAACAAGATCTCGATTGGCTCAGTGTCAGCAGCCATGATGATGAACTCGGAGATACCTCTGTTCAAAGTCTTGGTAGCCTCGTTGGCACCTTTCTTCAATTGTCTCAAAGAAGACGCTTGTTGGGTGACATCCAGGATTTGCTGGGTTAAAGCTTGGTCAGCTAGTGGGAAGGCCTTTGGGTTTGGTGCAGACATGATGAGGTTCCTTGCGAATGTTTTGTTGAGCTCGCCTCGTGAAGATCAGGTAGGCAGGTAAGTCAGTGAATTATGTGTGAAAATTTTTTTAAAAGCTCATCTCAGAAAAAAAGAAAAAAAATTACCAAACGTGACTACTCACGTGAAGATTATAAACCATCACCCGGCTCAAATATAGTTTTATCACGTGGGATCATTACCTAATCCTCCCATTTATTTGCCGGGTAATATCTTTGCAGCCTCTACCCGTTTTTCAAACAAATTCGAAATGCAACACTTTCTCAGTATCACAACAACCACCCAAAACAACGCCCAATCCCTTCAAGAAAATGTCTGAACTCTGCCCTGTTTACGCTCCATTCTTCGGCTCAATGGGCTGCGCTGCTGCCATTGTTTTTACCTGTTTTGGTGCAGCTTACGGTACCGCTAAGTCGGGTGTTGGTATCTGTGCCACCTCAGTCCTAAGACCTGATTTGTTGGTCAAGAACATTGTTCCAGTCATTATGGCTGGTATTATCGCCATTTATGGGTTGGTTGTCTCTGTCTTGGTCTCTGACTCTTTGAAGCAACAACAGGCTTTGTACACCGGTTTCATCCAATTGGGTGCTGGTTTATCTGTTGGTCTTTCTGGTTTGGCTGCTGGTTTCGCCATTGGTATTGTTGGTGACGCTGGTGTCCGTGGTACCGCTCAACAACCAAGACTGTTTGTTGGTATGATTTTGATTTTGATTTTCGCTGAAGTCTTGGGTTTGTACGGTTTGATTGTTGCTTTGCTATTGAACTCTAGAGCCACCCAGGATGTTGTCTGTTAAGCAATTCACACATCGTTCAACATTTTTTTTATATCATACTCTTGGTCTATCTATCTCAATTGAGTTGAGGGAAAGGATAGAGAACCTTACGGATCAATGGGTGCTTCGTCATCGTCTTTTTTATTCTATAGAGATGTGTAATTGAAAAACAAATTCACGAGCTATATGTAGAAGACGGGCCCAGCTTTAGTGTACATTCAAGACTATTCAGATAAGAAGGACTTCCCTATCTCGAAGCTGATTCTCCTTCTCAAATCAGCAAACAATTCTTTAATGTCCTTGGGACACTTGATTTGTTGATCAGCAAACACGTTGACCCAACTGTTAGTCTTATTCTCAACGCAGTTTTTAACATAGTACTTGTAGAATTCATCACAGTCGACAAGGAGTGCTTCGTCCCTTTTCTGATGATGGTCGTATCTATCTTCGAAATCATCTAGTGTCTTTATCAATGAGATCATATCCTTCGATGTGATGACCCCAGGCGGAATGTTGAATGCAAGGAATGGTAGTAGTTGTGACAACAGGACACCAAGAAGCTTCACGGGCAAGTACGTGAACTTCAGTAACGCAATGAGCTTGTCAAAGGAGGACTTAAGATCTCCTGATTCTTGCAGTTGCCAAAAACTATAAAGAACAGCATAAGGTGCCAGAAACTGTCTGATTTGGGGTGACAGGGACAGATTTTCAGTTCCATCAATCTCCAACTTATCGCTAACGACGGAATTAATCACGACATTATCCACAGGCTTGCCTAAAAGTAGAGAGTTCTCAAATATGTTCCAGCAGTGGTACTTCACAATCCCACTTTCACCAGCTTTGGTGAAGTAGACCAATGCTTCCAGAAAAAAACCATCAGCAAGTGATTTCTGTCCAGCGATGCGATAAATGACATTAGCTATCTGCGGTAGCTTTAAACTGGCACAAATGGTTAATGCCCATTCAAGATCATTATTGTTCTTGAACAGGAATCGAGGCAGATATTCAGCAATGACACTCCTAGCCAGCGGGTGCTTCGACGTGGCAAGAATACCAACTCCCACAGGAACCAGTTTGGGTATGGACAGACAGTCCAGTGCATGACTGAAAAGCAGTCGGGAGGAGAACTTCTCATTAGAGAATAAGTCTTGATCTAGAATTGCCTTTGGCTCGAAATCATCTTCAAAAGGGTAGCTCTTCAAAAGACCCTTAGCTTCACACAATGCAGAAATGTATGCTGCAATAGTAACATTAAACGAACCAATTGAACGCAACATTGTCAGGAGCTTACCTTCAAAAAGGTTGACACATGCTGACTCCCAAATAATTAGATCATTAGGGGATTTATTGAGAATGGCAAGACTGAAATACTCCTCATAGAGCTCATTTGTAGGCAGCTCATAGTGGACTAAAGCAAGAATGACTTCATACCATGATTCACAAGACTCCAAGATCTCCTGTCTATTTCCAGAAATAATATTCAGCAAAGATCTGATGCTTGAGGCAAGCTCAATATTTGAGTCATTCCTTACAGACGCATTGGATGCTGCTTTTGTGGCAGTGATTCTCCACTGTTTGAAAATATCAATGGTAGAGTTCTTTGGGTATAATTCCAGTAGTGAAATGCAGTCTGAAACCAAATTGAATAGGTTTAGATCAGTGTCATGTAGTTCTTCATACCCGGATTGCTTCAGAGCATTGGATGCATTGGTGTACAGACCTCTAATAGTCAGTGTTTTGATGAACTTCCAGAAAAGTGGATGAGCGTATGGCTTTGTAGAGCTCATGATTGACTCTGTTAGCTCTAAATCTGGTTGTGGATCTGCCTTGTTTACCCATTCAGAGATCAGTTGCTGAAACTCTTCACCTGAGGAGAAGTGAAGTGCTTTCAAGCAGTTGATGATGTTCAGACACTCTTCAAGTTCGAAAACTCTTGCTTCATCTTCATTGGTCGTTCTCAAAGCTTCGGTATAGGCTTCAACTTCCGATGCAATCATTTTAAATGCCTTGTTTAATACTTCATTCTGTGCTCTTTGAGAATCTCTTTTAACCAACCCTATTGTTGGTACTGTATAATTTCTCTCCTGTCCCAACGCCTCATAAATACTATACAAGTTGGAAACAAAATCGATGAATGAGTCTGAATCAGTGAAAAAAGGTATTTTGGTTGTATAGATCTTTGTTTCTTGTGGAAAGGCCTTTATGGTTTTGTCACTGTGTGGATCCTGTGAAATGAATGCAATCCCATCAAAGCCATTAGGGTTTAACTTGAACTTAAGAATACGTGAAGTTGCCCTCCAGGATTCAATACCACCGGCTGGAATAGGAGCGTCACCAAGTCTTGTGACTGGAACACCGGAAGTATCATCAACGTCATCAAAGTCATCTGAGTCAACCTCAATCTCGTCCACAACATGGTTTTCGTCATCATCAAACTTAAACTCTTCCATTTTTTGCAATTGTGAACCTTCTGTGCTTGTAGTACAGGCTAAAGTGCTAAAGCCAAACCCATTAGAAGAAGCAGCGGAATCTTTGGAATAATCCGGCGACATAATTGGAGACAGATACAAGGGCTAGATGTTATCCCCTTAGCTTTTGTTTACTTTTTCAAGATCATTTTTTTCTGTACACCATCAGAGTCGGAAATTTCCTGAAATCCGAGGGCTATTCTATCATAGAAAATTTTTGAAGCTCATTGCAGAACTAAGCAGCTATTTGATATTTGCATCTTTTTAGTGAAGGTCATCAGTGAATTAAATGGGCCAGTTGACAGTAAGTTGCGTAACATTTTGTTAAGCTATGAAAAATCTTGCTAATATATGCACTAGTTAAGTTCAGCTGAAGGCATTACCAGATATCTGAGATCCAAAGACATCTCCAATGATGATCTGGTGAAGACATCTACCAACTTGTTAGAGGATAATCTAGCGGTATACCTACCGAACAAACGCGTATTTATCCTGGAACTTGTATGCGAACGTCTCAGTGATTCCAGGTTTGCCTCTCTCAGAAGTGACTACAGAGTTTGGGAGCTTCTGAACAAAAGTTATGAATCGTTGGAGTGCCATCCGAAACTCAGAAACCGATCTTTACAAAACTTCAAGGCTGGCGATGCTATTATGGGTGCTCTGAGGAAAGGAAATTCCGTTTCAAAGGAGCTTCTCAGAGTTATCTTAACCACAATTAACCTCGTTCGTTTCAATGTCACTATCAATAATTTATATGAGCAGTCAATCCCTGTATTGTCAGCGTTATTAACCACTTTGATAACTCTTGAAGACATTTCAGCAGATCATGAATATGTCACTGAAATCATTTCATTTTTCAAAGCCTCTGTTTCAATCGAGAAATTCACCAAGAAGTTTACCACTGGTTTTACTATGAATGCCTTGCCAGTCATTCTTCAAACAATTGAGTGCATCTCAGATGAACCGACAAGGCAATCGCTTTTTAGACTAATCAAGATCGTGATTCTGAACAAGGACATGGAGTCATCAATCATTAGCACCCTTGAACTGGTATTACAAGCTGATTCTATTAACAGTTCCAGCATTGTGTTGTTGTTCAAGTTCATTGTTTCATCACTTCCAAGTCTGGAAACTGCGAATATCGAAGAACTTTACTCATTGACCCTAGAGAAATTCCCTGAAACCTCAGAAAGCTTACTGGCGTTCATTTCCAGCAATAACAGAACTTTGTCATCACCGTTCCTCCAAGACATATTTCAAAAGGAGATCACCAAGCCAAGAAAGAATCAGAACTTGATCTGTTCACTGTTGAAACTGGATGTTGAAGTAGGACTGAAGCATGCTGAAGAACTGATGAAAATGTTGGAATCTGAATCGTACGAGCACAGCCTGCCTGTTTTGAAGGAAATAATTAGTTCTTTTATCAAATCCAGACTCTTAGTCAATTTCTTCCAACTCTGGTTCAAGCTTTTACAAGATTGCCCAGAATCTAAGTACAGTTCTGAGAAGTTTCAAAAGCTTGTTTCTTCCTACATCCATAACCTTTCTTCAACTCAACTGGTGAATCTGATAGGCACTCTTAGTGACCAAAGCTCTAACAACAAGTACATTGTACTGAGTTCCATTCTGGAAGGTATTTTTTCTTCAAAGAACAGAAACATGTTCAATGATACCGAGAGCCTTTTCAAACCTGTCCTTGAACTGGAAGTGGATGAT
Source organism: Barnettozyma sucrosica (assembly GCA_030558145.1). Classification (NCBI taxonomy): domain Eukaryota; kingdom Fungi; phylum Ascomycota; class Saccharomycetes; order Phaffomycetales; family Phaffomycetaceae; genus Barnettozyma; species Barnettozyma sucrosica. The sequence goes on from JAJMRY010000006.1 coordinate 98,641, forward strand.
GAAGACAACAAGGATGACAATTTGTGGAAGCTGAAATTCCAAGTGCTGACGGTTTTCGAAGAGTTACTTGGCCCTGATCAGTTGTTGGAATTGGTTAAGGAAGCTCCTCTGAGTAATGCTGATAGATCTCCAAACAAATTTTTTACCTTCTTCCGAATTCGTGAGCTTGTCAGCTTTGACCTCGAGGAGATTGCAGAGAAATTCGTTAACTTCATAGCGCTTTCGAAACAGAACCAACCTATGCTTATCGAGTTTGTTTTCAAACGTTGGTTTGTGTTGGTGAACGAGTTATTCCCTGAAAGACTGACCAAAAGACTGGTGAACATTTTCTTGGAGTTGCAAAATCAAGACCTAGTCGCTACTGTGTTTGAGAATGACGAGATCTTCGAACAACAGAGAGTTATAAGCATTTTACTTGAAATTGTCTCTGAGACCATCAAAAGCGACGGCTCTGACTTCTCTTTCAAAATCCTCAACATGATTCCTATTCAATGTTACCCGAAGCGCTTGAAGCCTTCTATTATCGAATCGTTGACCAACCGTCTACTAAAGGGCAAGAATGATAAGGTTTTGACCACATTGAAGAACCTGCTAGAGAACACTCCATCTTTCCATTCCAAGATTGAGACTGATATCAAGGAGATCCAGTTGTTAATGTCTAAGCACTCAGAGAATGATAATCTCTTTGAAATTGTTTGGACCAATCACTCTAAGAACTACAAGGAGCCATCCAGTGCAAAGTTCATAACCAAGACAATTGATCATGTTACAAAGCTGCTTTCGAAGAGATCTAGTAAGGATATAAAGGTTGCAACAGAGTATCGTATGGCCCATATCATTTTGACAAACAAGTTTACCAAAAAAAGCCAGGTTGATCAATTGGTAGTAGCCTTTACAACATCGATGAGCTCATTGTTAGAGTCTATAGCTTCAAAGGATAAGAAGAAAATGGATGTGGGATCCTGGGTACTATCTGCCATCAAAGATCTGAACCTAACAAGTGACGAATTTGAGAGTCTACTTCCATCATTGAAGAAAATTGGCACTTTTATTCAAAATTCAACGGACCAAGATTCGAATGAACCCAAGGTTCAAATGTTTTTAATACTCTGCAAATACTCCAGGGAATCAACCAGCTTAGAGTTCATCGAAAGTCTTTACATTGTATTAAGAAGGGCAGGACTCACTCATGGCGAACTAAAAGAGGGTCTTTTACTGATCTTCAGAACAGCTGATATGAACAAGTTGAATCAAGGCTTTGAATTTTGCTTGAAATCTTTGGCTAACTCTTCTGATTCCGACTTGATCTTTGAAATTGTGACCTGTTACTGGCACGCATTATTGAAATCGAATGATCAGAGTATTCGATTTTTCATCAGATCACTATCACTGGTGTCACTGTCTCTCAACAGCCTGTCGAATGAGACCCTTCTTCTCATTATCAATGAGCTTAAGATGACTCTTACTAGTCGATCTTGGCTGATAACCCAATACGGCCTAGAGTCTTTAATGGTCATCCTTTCCAGGACTGTCGATTCCAGATTATGTGTCAACTCCAAATTCATGAAGGACGACCAATACATTGAAGATATTTTCCAAGCAGTGACGCTTGCCATGTCCAATATCTTGCAATTCCACAGATTCAGACTATCTAACCGTCATCACCTGATTGTGTCATTATTCAATTCGCTACTGAAATCGTTGACTAATGATACAAGAACAAAGAGTTTCAATGGACTAAGATTTTCAAAGAAAGCTGCCGAGGGATTTGCTCGTCTTTTGTCCAATCTATGCGAGCCAACTGTTCCCGCGTCTCATGGAGGCATATCCGATGGGGAGAAATTAAGTACAACGACTTCCATTTTGAAAAGAGGTTTGAGAAAACACGTTCATGTCATTCTGTTGACCTACATCCATTTTGCATTGAAATACTCCTTCCAGTCACAAGTCAGAGAGGCTCTTCTTCCAGGGATCTTCAACATTTTTGATGTGCTATCCCAGAATGAGTTGAACTTGGTAAACACGTCGTTGAATCACCCTGGCCGTACATATTACAGAACACTCTATGACGAGTACAAAAAGGTGGGTAAGTGGCAGACTGATTGAGTTGCTTCTATGAGATCGATCTTGAAGTTACAATTGATATCAATGCATAATCATCATCCTCTGCCTGTAAAGAGATTGGTCAACTTGGAATCCATCGAATAAATAGAAGCCCATGCATCAGCATGATTGGAAAATATTTGCGACCTCTCCAGCTCCTCATGGCTGGTATCGAGAAAATGAATGTAATGTTGGAATTTCAGGATATCCTTTCTAGTAATTAAACCCTTCAATTTCCCCTCGTCTTGAACCAAGACACAGCTAGGACCAACCTTATGGAAGAGTAACAGGAGGTTATCTAATTTCATATCCATTTCAACAGTAAGTGGTGACAATTGTATTTCATCTTTGAAGGTCACTTCATCAGCATCGTCATCAATCACCTCAGTGTTGAAGACACACATAGAATCATCAGTGAATTTTTCATAGTCAGCTTGCTGTAATTTCCTTTGCAAGTCTCCTCTTTTCACCAATCCCTTTATATAAGGTTGATGTTCATTCTGAATAATAGGAAAACTGTGGAAGTCAGTCAATTCAAGCATCCGTCTCACTTTTCCAACCGTAATGCCATGTACAGTTAATGCCAGTACCCGCCTCGTCATTGAATCAGCTGCCGCATATCCCTTCATGTGTTCTCCCTCATGAGGGTGAATAAATGGCAAGCCATTGAACTCAATCATCTGATCAGCAATCCCACCATGCCCAGCACCCCATTTGTCATTTATAGCTTTAGTGATTGCCACAGTGATCATCGTTGGTATAATGTATTTAAATGCACCTGTCAATTCAAACATAATGACAACAACGGTGACGGTCAGGTGGGTTATGCCACTCAGACCAGCACCAGCTCCAATGAAAGCATAAATCCCTGGTGAGATACAGTTCTTTTCATCAGGAGAGCACGAACCGAATAAAGCCAGGTCCGGATTTCTATCCCTTATCAGTTGGAACAAGATCCCCAGTGCTCTTCCAAATGTCGCCCCACAAGCCATCGATGGGACAAAAATTCCTGCGGGAACTTTACAGCCGTATGTAAACACAATCAACACCATTCTAACAAAAGTTGCGAAAAGGAGGGAGAAGAGAGCTTGTGAAACACTCCAGAAAGAACCCAGCTCACAGATGGCGCGAGATTCCACTTGTTCGTCACAGCTCTTGAACAAAATCTGCATTCCCTCAGTCATATCCATGTTTAAGAACTCATTAAAGTAGGAGATACCGGCAGTGATCAGAGTAAGGAAAAAAACCTCCTTAATGGCATGGTCCTTCAAGTACATTTTCCTGAAACTCACTGCTTTAATGTTGAATTTGGAGATGAGAATACCATAGACACCGCCAAACACACCAAGGATGACGAAGATAGGGACTTCAAAGAGGTGCCAGTCCTTGTCAAACTTCACCTCAAACATAACTACTTGACCAGTCCTGAAAGGGTTAATCAACTGTAGGAATGCCACAGCAACAAGTGAGCAGTAGTAAGATTCCCACATTGTCGACAGTTTGAATAAATTTGAAATCTCCTCCATGGAGAACAAAACACCACCCATGGGGGAGCCAAATGCTACTGCGACGCCAGCAGCCGAGGATGCGACTAAGATGTTCTTGTAGGATAGAGAAGAAGATCTTTCTGAAGATGATAGCTTCATTGCAAACAGTTTGGAAATGACACTTCCAGCACAAACAGCATAGTGGACACTGGGGCCTTCTTTGCCCACGCTCAGACCAGACGCAATAGCCAACGGCAGACCAATTGACTTGAAAATAAACGTCGAAAAACTGAGAAACTTATCCATGGAGAAGCCAGAGACGATGCACTTGATTTCGGAGATACCTGAACCAGCAGCGAAAGGGGCATAATATAGAACCAATGTGGAAGCTGTGAAACTAAATGCGATCGATATCAAGATGAATATGACGTAGTTCAGTGGAGAAAATGACGAGTATTCGACCCAGTCCACACAAAGGGCTTCGTCGAGCTCCCCCCAGCAACAGAAGCTTCTATTGAGATAGAATGCGTTGGAACAGTAACCTGTTCTCAGATTCGATAAGTATTCAGTTATGATATTCAAACAACCTGCAACAGAACCAATAACGATTCCGACAGTAGTGAGAATGATATAGGTCTGGAAGAAGTCATAGAACGTTGACCACTGGAATCGACTGTCTCGTTGAAGAGTCTTGTTTCTATGAGTCTGGAGATTCTCAGAGACCCAGTCAATGGTAAGAAAGTCGTCGTATCTGGGCAGCAGGATCCGTGGAGAAAATTCGCCTTGTGTACTTCGCTGGGAGTTGATTTCAAAGGAGTCCTCACTCATTCCGTTGTGTTCATGTATCGGTGCCGATGTACGTTTTTGATTTGGTCCTAAGTGGCTTTTTTTTGTTTACCTTTCAGGTTTTTTTCTCCAAATCAAATGCTACAATACAGATTTATCAGAAAGAGATTCCACACACGAGACGCATAAAAATATCACTGTGCTTCAACTAATCTATATTAGCCACATCTACCCAGAATAAATCCCTTCAACTGGCCAAATATCATGTACGCAACCTTCTTGGTCTTGTCACTTTTTGCGGCACCTTCCACAGTCGTTCGGAACTTCCTACTAGTTTGCTGAGCTGCTGGCTTCAATGGAGTTGGATCACCATTGAATGTTTGCGTTGGAATATCCAGATCCGTGTAGCCATGCTGCTCCCTAAAAGGCCCTGAATTGGTAGGCGTTTCTGGTGGGGCCAAATTCTGCACCATCTCTCTTGCCTTCTTATCTTGGAGTTGTACCAGCTGGATGACCGAGTACGATTTTAGGAACTCTAGAGACCAATGAATTAATAAGTGGAAACGAAAGAAAAGAGATGGCAGTTTTGCTGAAATTTGGGGTTCAATTTTGATTGCTCACCTCTCTCTGTACATGTTATGTTGCTATGAACAAACACTAAGTCATCAGAACTAAAATGGCACTAAACCTTGCCTCAATCGACCTCAGGTATTACCATGAGCTACCGAACTATATCTTCAACAGCTCTTATTTTAAGCTCATGTTGAAAATATAGGCCATGCGTTCCTAGATCATGGGTTCGTTTATATAGCATTTAGCTACCAGTAGGATGTGATATACACAATAAACACTGTTTGGTTCGGCCACATCCTAGTTGTATCTGGGGAAGCCGTATCACGTGATTCGGCTTTTACACCAGCACAAAACAGTGTAGATTCTTACCTCACCCAAGTCTGTACTCTGTATTCTGTATAGAGTGTGAATAGTTGTAAAGCTTGCCCTTTTCCTTCCAACAAGAAGATCTATCTTAAAGTGCTTAGGGTACAGGAGTTTCCCTTCCTCGATCAATCAATCAATCAATCAACCAATCGCGAAATGAATCACCCAAGTATTTGAGATAAACAGTGAGCAGATGTACAAAGTGCAGGAGACGAAACACTGTATGTAACATGGTAAACGAGACCATTGGGGGGACAGTGACCAAGAAGAATGGTTCTGGTGAAGGATCTCCAGATGATGGAAAGCTATTGGAGGAAATTGAACTAATATAAGAGAAATCACGAAGAAGAGGAGGATACAAACAATTTTGTTCTTACAAGAAACGGTCCCTTGGCCCAGTTGGTTAAGGCGTGGTGCTAATAACGCCAAGATCAGCAGTTCGATCCTGCTAGGGACCAATTATTTTTTAAATTCCTGGGAATCTTATTCCTCCTGCATGACAACACATTTCAAGCCCTGACATTTTCAGGGCCTTGAATCGTAGAGGGTGTAGGTCATGCTTCAATTCCTTCTGTTAGCAGGATCCACTTCTAATCATCTATTCTGGGCACATTGCCTTTGGGTTTGAATCCAGCACATGGCAGTGAGCTGTGTCTGTTCATTTTTAGGCAGTTGAATCGCTCGGCCAGCCCAATCTAAATATGGATCATACGACAACAACAGGGTTAGACTAATCTCAACCATACAGTCAACAGAATGCGTGAGCCGTAAAGTGCAAAGGTGCTACAGGATTCATGCATTCATCCGAAGTCCAATCGATCATATCGTGATCATTTTACCGCACACGCACTGCCCACCTTGAAGATTGTGATCAAAAATACACATCTTGCGTCGTGTCGTGGAAGAAAATTATAAAGCAGCCGTTTCCTTCGGTTCTATTTAAAGGTACTACCCAGTTTAAAGGCTAGAGTCCCCAGAGCACACAGTATTCCCAAGAACCTTCTAGACCATGAATTACAACCAAGGCCCTCCACAACAGAATTACTACCAACAGCCACCGCCACCGCAAGGTTACTATCAACAACAACCACAGCCTATCTATATCCAACAGGCCCCACCACCAAAAGAAGAAGACGGGTGTTGTGCGACATGCTGTAAAGTATTGCTCTGTCTATGGATCTGCAAGTGTTGTTGCGAACTGTGCTGTGATGACGACTAAACCGTTACAAGATAGACGTAACAATAAAACTATTATAGAAAATTGCATTCATTCAATACATATTATATTGTCTTGTATCTTTATTTTAGTTTATTTTTAGTTTGTAGCCATTAATTATTAGTGCTGACATGATCGTAATACCAGAATGTGAAGTGTGTCTGTTGACCATGTCCTCAAACAGTTTCCTCCTCAAAAGCTAGTTCAACAGGCTTCTCTAAGAAGGAAGCATGGGTCAAGATACACACAGAAGAAGCACCGATCAACCACAAAACAGTAGAAATAGGACTAGCCAATAGACCCAATGGAACAGAAATGACAAACAAACCAGTGTAAAGTTGAGAGTTGGTCAATCTCACAAATGGAAGCTCCAAGTCCTGACCCTGTAGCTTACTTATACCGTAAATACCAGCAACAACAAAGACAATCACAAACAACAATAGGAGGTTGGTCAAGAGGGAGTAGATCGACAACATGGAGACAATAAGGAAGTAGTTGGTGCTGAAGTACTTCACATTGTAAGAGACTCGGGACTGCAAGTCACCAAAGTTCTGAGGTTTGGAAAGTCTCTTGATGTCGAAGAACTCTTGTGGAGGCTTGATGTTAGATAGTTTGGATTGTAGTGAGCTAGCCTCGGTTTTCAGTCTATCAAGACTCAATCTGTCAGAAAACTGGGAGAACTGTCAAAAAGTTGTTAGGAAACGCTCCTGATTTGGAAGGAAGTATAGAGTTATACATATCAAAAACGTACGGTCACGTTGGAAAATTGGGATAAGTTCATCTTTTTGTTTGTGCGTTTCAATGATAGGTTGTTCAAATTGAACCAGTGTAAACTTGACAAGTGGCATTCCTTTTTATATTTTGTTTTGATTGTTTTTCGCGTTGGTAAAGGAATTCTTTTTACATAAGCAGTGGAGGTCCCAATAGCCGATTGAAGAGGCGCAGCACTTGTATAACTCAAAATAACTATAGAAAACCCAAGCCACCGGATCAAACTGCCGAATGGTTAGTGGTGCGACAAGGCAAACACATGTCTTCTTGTTTATACGAACAAGTCTTCACCTGTGACATGTTTTCCTGAGCGTGTAACACAATCGATTCTCACCCTGTCTCTGCGGTGAGCGATCCATCGTGCAACACTAGCAACGCCAACAAACGATGTATTCAAATAAACCAACCAGTAAAGAGTAAAGTCATCATCAGTCCAGCTGACCATAACCTCCTCGCCATTCAACTCCGTTTTGTCAACCCTCTTGATCTTTCCAACCTCGTGGGTGTTCTCAACACCTTCAATCAACAAGTCACCAAGAAGGAACTCGTATTTCGTATTAATATCATTGTCACCAGAGACAAAGACCCAAGACTTCTCTCCGTATTCAAGATCATCACTTGTTGTCGACCCTTCCAGTCCTCTAGGTGCCCAGTTTATCTGGGCACCGGAAAGGACAAAGTGTTCCTTAGGTTCCAATCTTGGTAGTAGGAAAGTGCTGTCCAGACTGTTCCAGTTCGGCCCCATCGCCAGTGGCAGTCTAAACACACCCTCTCTTTGTCTAGTCACAGATCTGAACCGCCTTTCAATGTAGTAAGTTATTTCCAGCGTTAGAATTAAATCTCGCCTGACAATCTGATTCATATGTTTGAAACTAGCAGATATGTTCAAGGTCTTCGAGGAAATGTCATTTTGAAATCTGAAAAGTTCGATAATGTTGGCCTTGGATGAGTTCTCCATAGATTTCTGGATAGTGATCTTTAATGAAGAGCTCCCATTATACCCCCGATGTTTCAAAATGTCAAGCTTTTTGAATTGAAGATTGGATGGTGTGGACTGTTGCAGACCAACATTGACCCACTTTTGGTTGTACACCAGTTGCCCATACACACTGAAGCCCTCCCCTTCTCCCTGACAGAAGTTTGTATAGAAAATAGTGTCTCCTGAATTTTGGTAGACAGGCGAAGTGTGGTGATTGACATAGGTGGACACGCTGCCAGTGGGATAATGCTCATCATCAATATCATCCACCCAAAACTGCTGATCTGTGGGCGCAAAGTCCTCTTTATCAAAGTTCTCATATGTCCATGCTGGGGCAAAAAGGGCAATGTTGGAAGAGTACAGCTTGATTTTCTTCATAGCCATTCCTGTCTGGAAGCCGCCACTTCCTATTCTGGAGCCTCTTCCCCACACATCAATCCCAACAAAGAGCTTCTTGCGAACGCCTTGTAAACCAATGTTCAAAATGTTCTTCTTCAACGTTTGCTCATCCCACCAGTAGTTAGTGAAGAACATGTCAGAGGAATCATAATGATCAAAGTTCAACTCAGTAACACCATTTTGATAAAAAACTCGATTTCTTGATGATATCAAAGAGTCATACCAAATAACCTTAGAGTCCGGATCGATCAAACGTAATTCAGCTCGCAGGGACTCAACAAAATCAACTAATTCCCTTGCCTTGGAATTTTGTGAGAATTGAGCCTCCAAGTTAATGAGCCACCCATCAAACCCATAATGTTGACACAATTGAACCAGCACAGACACATACTTGAACCGACCACACTTTGTTCTTTCCACCAACGAATCCATAGATTCTTGATCATCTATTCCTTCAAGTATCAGAGTACCCAAGGAGAGGATCCCCTGCCTATGTAATACGTTGGTCCAAGTTACAGGAGGTACACTCACCTTGTTGTGAGAGAAATAAATAAAGATGTCGACCAACGATGGAAACTGAAGAAAGTAGTGCATCGCATCCTTATGGGGGAAATACCCAATAGGCGAATCGTCTTCGTTGGCAACGTAATTCCCCATATAGTCATGACAAACAATGACTTGTGGATCATAGCTTGAGTCGTGTGGAGTGTGGATTTTAAACCTCTTGTAATTATTTCTGCGTTCCCTGGGTATTCTGAAGGAGTCAACGGGGGTACTGCAAGCGCTCCATTCATCTAAATGATGAAAAGAAGGGAATCGTATGCTGTAAAGTCTGGTAGGTTCCGTGATGGGTGGCATCTGTGCGAGTTTGGAAGATATGGAATCAATGCTTCTCCAATGTGGCGGTTTATTGATGTTGGTACGAGCTGTGGGGGTGGGTGCAGTAGAAGCTAGGGATGAACCACGGAGGGCCTTTGATGAGTTGGGATAGAACGTTACAGCTCTAGTACAATCTGTTGTATCCGAAATTGTGGCAGACTTGAATGTAACTTATAGCAAGAAGTTAAAGTGAGAGAGAAGTAGATATAAAAAACCACATCCGGGTGACGGGTTAAAAAAAGAGCTAAGAAGGTATCACCAATTTTTAATAGAAAAGAAACGAAAGTAAAACCTTGCCAAAGATCTTTGGACGTCAAAAACACGCACTACATCCAAATAACGATGTTAAAATCTTCTTGTGTACAATTCTTTTTTGGAATGGAATCTTTGATCCATCGATCGTTTGCTTGCTTCTCCTCCTTATTGTAAGTCGGAGAAACCAGATACAATATTCTTGGAGAAACCACCCTCCTTGGCAGCCATCTCGTAGTATGAGTAGATGGTGGTAACAGCCAACAGAATGGAAGTACCAGAGCCCAAGGTGCCTAGCAAGTCGCAGGAAACAGATAGGGCACCAATACAAGCACCACCAAAAGCAGCAGCTGTTGGGATGATTCTCTTCAGTTCCTTATAGACAGATGTCTCTCTCTTACCAGCAATGACCAAGCCTTGCTCCTTAAATTGCTTAGCAACATCCTTTGGAGAGGTACCAGAGATCTCAATCCAAGTAGTGGAGAACAAAGCACAAACACCAAGAACAAACGCAACATAAATTGTGGTCTTAATTGGGTCCAGAAGAGCCTCAGTTAGCGACAAAGGTGGCTGGATGTAGTAAGCAATACCGTTAGTGGCAAACAATTGAGCAGAACCTGGTCTTGCATCCCAGATACCCATCAGTCTAATAATTGGGTTGTTTGGGAACTTGTTGAACAACATTTGGGAGATCATAAAGTAGTTGGAAGTTAGAGCACTTTGTAGCATGATTGGAGTATTGGAAGTGTAGAACAACTTGATTGGGTATAGACCGTAAGGACCTCTTTGTCTGGTGGACTTCACTGGGATCTCATATCTGAATCCTTGCAAGTAGACAACCAAAAAGAAAACACCAAAAGTAGCAATCAATTGGAACAAGTTTGGCAAATGTGGTCTGTAAAATGCTTCAATCAAGGCTCTCTTCTTGTCCTTTCTAACAGCCAATAGATGGAAGAAGGCAACAACAGCACCTTCGAATTCTTCACCACGGCCAGAGTTCACAGTGGTTGGTGCAAATGCCTTCCAGAAGATTTGCTCGCAAATGGTGGTGGCCATGAACAAAGAAATACCTGAGCCCAAACCGTAACCCTTTTGCAATAGCTCATCCAACAAGATAACGATGATACCAGCAAAAACCAATTGGAGAATCAACAAGAAACAGACACCGAAACCCAACTCAGATGGAGGACCGTACATACCAGTTAGCACATAGACAGTAGCTTGACCGATGGACAACAAGATAGCAAACAACTTTTGGGCAGTTTGGAAGTTTTCACGATCCTGTTTGTTCTCCATGTTGACATCAATGATCTGAGTACCCTGCAACAATTGGAAAACCATTCCAGAAGAAACAATAGGAGAGACACCCAGCTCCATCAAAGTACCTCTGTTGGAGGCCAGCATCATTCTCAACCAGAACAATGGATCAGAGGTACCCCAGGACACAATACCATAAAGTGGAATCTCACTCATCACCAGGAAGATGAGCAATGTTACACCTGTCCACATGAGCTTCTGGTTGAAAGGAATCTTTCTCTCTGGAGCAATGACTTCTGGTAGGAAGCCTGTGAACGGCTTCACTAGGTCTAAAACACGAACTTCAAGGATAGTTAGTACAGCTGTCAACAACTGGAAGGACTGTCATGCTTCTCGACCGCATCCCAAGGAAGGATTTTTGGCAAAGGAATCAAAGTCCTTCTATAGCAATTAAACATACAGCTACTCATTCTCTTTTTCTATGCACGTAACGAGACAGAGCGTGTGGGTCGTGTGTAGTGAACAAGTTGAATTAAGGTGAATTCCAATTTGTTAGAACCGACATTTTTCAAAGTTGACAACGCGACGGTTTTACGTAAGCATTGCTTACTCATTGCTCATTACTCATTTCGCGACTTAGATCGAGGGTGACAGTTACAAAAGAGCCATAGTTAAGGGGTATGTTATTTATTCTTCAATGCTATGGGTTCTAAACTTCAGCTCTCTAAAAGCTTGCGTGGCTTCCAAAGCAAGAACCACGTCATCAAAACAAATACCACGGCCATTCCAAATCCTATTGCAGTGATCCAAAACACGAAGCTAACACAGTTGGCCTCTAACCCAAATCCTGATGCTCCCTTCACCATAGTGCATCTTGAGTCGTATATTAGAGCGTAAACCATGCCAAATTCAGTGGTACCAATCGCTGGGGCGATCATAAAAGTGCCCCAAGTGGAACCAAAAATGGCAGCGCCCCAAACTGAGAGCACCACTGTTGGAAACAACGTAAATATCCCACCGTAACTGAAACCAGAAAGGGCAGAGATGATGTAAAATCTGTCTTGCACAAAAATGTTGTTAGCAATAATCAATTGAGTAGCTCCGCCAATTAGCAGTATTCCTACCAATAGGACGATTCTAGAAACTTGAAACCTTTTGAGTAGGACATCAGAAAGGGCACCCAGTGAGAGCCTGGACAAAGTGGAGAAGGTTGCGTGAATGGAGACTTGGTTAGACACTGACGATTTGGGGCTTACCGCTGAGAGCAAAGAACCCATGTTGGTAATGTACATCTCACTTGGCCCAACAGTCAACAGAATGGCAAAAAGTAGAATGTAGGCGGATCTATCCTTCAAAAACTTAGCGTAGAGCCTCTGGTGATCTGCCTCTTCAATCTCAAGGACAATGTTCTCTTCCTCTGTGAAATGAGTTCCTGGATCTTCTAATAGACGTGTTTCTTCGTTCTCCAGTGGTTTGTTGGCCAAAACATCTCGCTCAATAGTCACTACGGTGGAGCTTACCCAGTTAAAGACACCTAACAGTAGGTATAACAGTGCAAACATTCTGAATGTGATGAACAAGTTTAGTTCACCTCCATGATTTCTCAAAGCTTTAAGTTTAAGAGCTTGGGACCCAATTAGAGAAGACAACCCATAAGCAGTTACTGGGGCACTAATGGTCAAACCTTTGGATTCTGGGTAGATCTTCGCACAGGTTAACAAACAAGTAAAGTACAACGCACTGGTAGCACATCCAACGAAGGCATACGCTATTGCCAAGATGCTATAGTGCCAGTGGTTGGCCACGACAAGGGATGCAATAATATAACTTGGTGAGAAAAAGAGCATAGAAATCACACTCAAGACGACCGTTCCATGAGAGTCTGCAAGGTACCCAAGAACAGGCAGAGGAAGGTACATACCCATGGAAGTGCAGCTACCAATCACATTAATCTGAAACTGTGTGAGGCCCAAGTCATGACTGAGTACTGATGTGAATAAGGGGAAAAGAAGGACTGATCCAGCACAGAGACATGATGAAAGTGAGATGAAAAATGCGAATCTTTTGAGTGCTGTGGAGGTATGGCGTTCAAGATGGCGGCGAAGATGGCGAGTGAGTGCCGTCTCGAGAGAGGATAAAGCCATCTGAGGGCTTTGTGGTATGTTAATGATAGTTCCGATTGAAGACTTGAAAAACTAATTGTGTCTTGAAAATTTCCGCCATCCATGAATCATCAAACCTACACTTTGAAGCTTCTATCAAAAACTTTTCAATTCTAATATACACAAAATAAATAAATTAGTTCATCATAATCATTCCTTTGGCAGCACGTTCAAGAACTTGTCGATCTCGCCCTCACTACCCAGCCAGATACCGGATCTGTCGTGGATGGCCTTTGGAATCAAATCCAAGACACGTTCACCCTTATCCGTTACAGCCTTACCACCAGCTTGCTCTAGCAAGTAGGCCATTGGGAAACACTCATAAAGAATTCTCAGTTTACCATTCTTAGACTTAGAGTCTGCTGGGTAGGAAAACAAGCCACCATATAGCAAAGTTCTGTGGACATCGGCAACCATGGAACCAACGTAACGAGCACTGTATGGCTTACCAGTATCTTCTTGAGGCTTCTTCAAATCAGCAAAGAAGTTTTGAACATGCTCTGGCCAGTATGCAGTGTTTCCCTCATTGACGGAGTAGATCGATCTGCTCTTTGGGATCTGCAAGTTTGGATGAGTCAAAATGAACTCACCCAGCTGAGAGTCAAGGGTGAAACCATTGACACCGTTACCAGTAGTCAACATTAAGTGAGACGACGCACCGTACATTGTGTAACCAGCAGCGACCATCTCTGTGCCTGATCTTAAAACGTCCTTGATGGAGCCAGTGGAGCCTGGAAGCAGCTTGTAGATACCGAAGATGGTTCCGACAGACACACCAGCATCCAAGTTAGAAGAGCCATCAATTGGGTCACAAACAACGGCATAGTTACCTGGACCATCGAAAACAATCAAATCCTCCTGCTCCTCGGAGACAAGGACCTTGACGTTTCCAGAGGCCTTCATGGCATTGATAAAGATTTCGTCACCAATGACATCAAGCTTCTTTTGATCGTCACCAGTGGAGTTGGTGGCACCAGCCAAACCAATCAAGTTGACCAATTCGGCTCTTCTAATGTTGTGGGCAATGAATTTGAAGGCAAATTGAAGAGAGTTCAACAATAGCGTCAACTCACCAGTCGCGTCTTTGGCGAATTTGATTTGTTGGCCCAGGATGAATCTGGTAAGGGTGACTAGGTCTGTCTCGATTTCTGGTTGAGTGTCCTGCATTTTGCGTCGCTTGTGTTGTTGTTGAAGAGATTCAAAGGTGATCATGAAAAAACAGGGAAACGGGCTGCTTTAAATACGCTTGGGCATCAACAGTCAGGAGTGCAGCAATGATCCCACACTTTATAAAAAAGGTTGTCGGATAAAAGCTCGTCGGGCGCGAAATAATTTTCCGGGGAAGTCGTAAAAGGAGCTAGGCAGACATTGAAAGCTGCCTAGAAGGAGCTTAGAAGGAGCGATTTAGGTAGGAAGTTCTTTGGTACCACCGCAGCTAGAGCAGGGTGGGCGGGTCATTCCTGCACGGCTACAGCTACCCGTAAAAGCCCAATTATCTTTGGGGATTGACACATTTTTTAAGGAAACAAGAACAGTGGCTGTATATAGTAATATAGGTGAGTAGTTCGGACTTCTGGTGTGTCATGATATGCCCTTTGCAGCCAATACAGCACATCTATAACTTCTGATTTGATCTTTTGGACCATCTGGCGGTGTGCCATCTCCGTTTGACCTTTCTATATCCCGGTGATTTCAGGAAGAATGTTGTTAAAGCTCACCCGACTTTTAGCCGGGAATCTGCAAACGTGTTTTTCCGGGAAAAGACCAGCCAATCAGCCGGGTAACGAATTGGGGAGGCTTTAAGCGAGCAGCCTCCTCACTTAGCAGACACTAGGGCCAGGTGGTGGTCACGAGGTAGTCGCTAGGAAGTGATCGATGACTGGGTATCTCATGTCTCTCTTGTTTTGCAGACCCCTGGCCGTATTCTGTGTAACCCTCAACCTCCTACTCTATTCTAAAACCGCTACGCGGGCAAGCCGTTTTACCCCTGTTGCATATCTCATTTTCGAAACTAACTTCAATCTCAAATGAAAGTATCGATTCCATACTTGAGTCCTACCTCCCTCAGATCTTGCTGATGTCTTTAGTTTATTTATTCTCCTTCTCCTTAGTCTTACCATTCCCATATTGCTCTTTTTTGCCCACCTTTTTAACATGTTCTACCAGTGCATGCAACGCGACATCATTAACTGCACCCTTGGTGCTATCCTTTTTCTTATTTGGCTTAACGACCCATGCCGATCCACTGTCTTTAAATACTGAGGCCTCCTTGCTCAGCGCTTCGGTTCTCTTCTTTAAGAGATCAAAGAGTTCCTGAGAATTAAAATCATTGACAGACGAAAATTCTTTCCTACTTGAAACTGCTGGCGGTAGTGGTATTGCAGGTGAAGCGGACTTATTTCTCTTTACAGTTCGTAGGGGTTCAGGGAGAGATGCTGGGGTGCTGGCTGTCGATCCTTTTGGGGTGATTGATTTACCAAAGTCATCGCTCTTCGCTGCTGCAATCTGAGACCATACTGGTTGTTTGAATGGTACATTTGCAGGTCTCAATGCAGTGACAGCTGGAGGCTTAGAAGGCAGATTGACCTCTGGTGTAGATGCATTGCCGTGAAGCTTAGTACCAGGAGACGAGCTGGAATGGAATTTCTTTTGCGCTTGCTGAGGTGCCTGCTTGAACTTTTCTGTTTGAATCTTGGTGTTTGTGGTCATTGTATTTACGTCTTCCTTCTTGGATAGAATAAAGGAACTGGAGGGCGCAAATGATGTTGTAACCTCTTTACCTCGTAAAAGTGGATTCGATTTTGATTCGAAGAGCTCGAATTTCACGTGAAGTTCACGTGCCACATTTTCGAGTATCTCCAGTACCAAATCACTGACATAAGCAGCTCTGAATTTTTGGCTTTTGATAAATCAACCACCTGCCACAATACAACTTTGAAGAAAGTGCAGCAAGCTAGCAATGGAAAAGAACTGGTATAGCGATTTAACTGGGAAATCAGTGATGTACGTTTTCTGAACCCATAGACTGAATCCCTCAACTGACAAAATGAATAGAAAACCAAAAACAGGCAGCTTTGAATTCCCAGTTGGGTTTCAAACAGCAACAACAAAATCTGAGAAACCACAGGGCATGCCATCAGCAAATCAGTTGGATGAGTTGAAAGTACAGAAAGCGTGGGAAATTGCAACAGCTCCGGCAAAGCAAATCCCAGTCAACCTATTTATGAGTTATATGTCTGGGAATTCATTGCAAATGATTCCAATCACCATGACTCTGATGCTCTTTACGAATTCTATCAAAGCGATTTTTGGCATCAACAAGGCTTTCGGTGAATTGTCCACACACAAGAATTCCAATGACATAACAATGGCTATGGCTGCGTTCTTCTTTTTTCAAACGTTGACGATTGGTATTGGCATATACAAGCTGAACTCTATGGGGTTGATACCTAATCAAGTTGGTGACTGGCTATCGTGGGAAGTTCCTACTAATGTGAGTTTACTTGTCCATATCAATGTTGAATCTAATTACTAACAAACATTTGCAGTTCATTGAGAAGTCTATACATGTCTAGGCTGGTGCGGATTCTGGTAAATCCCGAGACTCTTTAGAATCATCCACTGGTAGCTCCTCCTTAATATCCTCCGCATCCTTTTTCTCTTTAGCACCAGCACTTCTCGAAAGTGCATCAGTCTCCTGGTTCAACTGTTTCTCGAAGATTTGTTGTAGGTTAAATCTCTGGTATTTCTCATAATTGGATACGACACTCATGCCGATGTTGTTTCTGAAGCACTCCACCAACACTAGCTTCTCGTAATTCTTTAAATCAACTTTGTGGCCATGTTCTCTTCCCATGCATTCTGCCACTTTCTGGATAATATCACCTTTGGGAATAGTGTTGAAGTTTCTTGTGGTGACCTTGATGGCGAATGTATGAGGTTGTTGCCCTTCCTCCTTATGGAAGTGGGGTTTGAGAATACGTTTTGCCAACTTCTCAACTTCCTCCATTGTGGCACTCACGCTGTATTGGATTGGGGTCAGCTTCTGAGTGAACCTAGTGTTTTTCATCTTGGACTCGAAACTCTCCTGGCAGATTCTCTCTACAAATGTAGCTGGGTCTATTGGGGCTCTTGTTTTGCAGAAAACCACACATTCACAGCCTAAGTCAATGAACTGGAGTGGTGCCTTTTTCGTAGTATCCTTTTTCTTTGCCTGAAGTCCTTCAAGCTCACGTTTGATGGATTCCTCAACACTCAACTCTTCTTCCTGATCACCGATGTTCTCGTCGATGCCCTGGTTAAGCTCCTCCTTGTAGTACTCTTGAAGTTTCTCTTCAAAAAGGCTCTTTAGTTCATTCTGGCATTTCTTCTCCTGATGACGATTGCACGTAGCGTAAATTCCTGCCGTTTGAGGGTCGATGATACCAACAGCAACTTTGTACTTTTGTAGGTGGTTAATATCGGACTGAAATGCTCAATGAGTCAAAAACCTCACCTTCTTTCTATCGCCGTTTGCACCAGAATTGTTAGATCTCTTTCTGCCCATTTTTTATCTCCTTTTATTGACGATTTGACACTCAAGGTGAACTGTTTGTAATTTTTATTTTGAGCGGTTGAAAAATCTGCTCGATCTACGCACACTCTAACACTCTAGGAGATGATTATTAACATTGATTTTCTGAAAGTATTTATTCATTCCATCCATCTTTAAGATCCACCGTGTCTAAACTTAGAGAAGATCTTCGAAGCCGATGAAGTATTCATTGTTGGTGTAACAGGAGTAGATCCGCTGTTTTCAGGACCATCAAGCTTGTTCATCAACTGGACTGCAATTTCTGGCTTAATCTGATCATACTTTCTGCTTCTTAAAGCTTGATCCTTATACTCCTCTAAACTACCTGATTTCAACAGATTGATCACTTGTCTTAACTGAATGAACATGGAGAGTAATGATTCTTTAGACGAGCCAATCGATTTTGTTTGTGAGTATTCTGGAGCCAGTTCTTCAGTAATATTTTCAAAGTATGCAATGTCTAAATCAAAGTTGTGGATAGATGCCTGTGAAACTGATGGAACACGCATCAAGTCTTCAAAAAATCTACCTGCTAGTAGATCAAAAACCCTGTAAAGGAGAAGAGCCCTCACGGAAAGAGGCAGGTTCTTAAAAGTGGAGTTAAACATGTTCGTTAAGAAGTCACCCATATCTCTAACAAAGTAGTTAGGTTCTGAGTTGGAGACTTGGATATCCCAGTCCCATTCCAAAGTGTCACTAAGATCGTCAATCTTACCATCAACCATCTCAAACAGCTTACCCTCAGTGACTTTTCTAGTGTTGGTGATCATTTCAGTGGACTTCAAAGTGATATTGGTGCTGAACTTTGTAGAGAGGAGCTTGGCCACTTCTTTAGTCATAATGATAAAATATTCGAGGTTGATCAAGTTTTGAGCCAACTCTTCTCTGGTGAAAGAGCCAACTTTTTGATGAAAGTGTTTGTTCAATGAGTTGATAAATAAGGAATCAATGTTCTGTATCACCAACTTGTGTAGGGCTGGAACCTCGTACTTGAAGTAGTCTTTCAAGAAAGTGTCTTCATCCTTAATGTATTTTTTAACCTGTGCACATGTCATAGCATAGATTGAGCTGAAGGGGAAAGCATAAGGAAACTCAACTTCGCTCTCTGATCTTCGCTCTTCAAACCATACAATATGTGAAATCTTCTTGTAAAGTGGTGGCTCATATACTATCATTGGCATTGATTCATCTTCAGTGGCCTGTATCTGGAACTCCTTGTCAAACGCAAATGAAGCTAGCGACGAAAACTTCTTGAAAGTTATAATCAAGAGGTTGTAAAAATGATCATCGCTCAACGAAAAGTTTTCAAGAATAAGGAAATAATGACCCAGAATCTTTTTTATTTCAATGACTTTGGATATTTCAAAAATCTCATTCAGTATCATATTTTTCAGGATTGGATACACTTTGGTACTAATACTCTCCCATTGGTCATTCGTCGATTGATTGACTAGGGTAGGGAACTTTCTTGAGAGCTCATGGTGGAATATCAAGAATCCAATTAGTTTGCCAAAGAAGGATTTAAGGTTTGTGGTATCCTTGACGAATTCCTTAAATGAGGCGTTTTGTGACTCACTAGGCACAAATGGATGAAGTGCTCTATCTCTTCTTATGTTGAGTTCTTTATTCAGTTCATTCTTTAGAAACTGCTGATTCCCAAGAGTGTTAAACACTATGAACGTATCATAGATAAAGTCAAGGTCCACCAAGTCTGCTGATTGTGGGAGAGGTGTATCCATATAAGAGCTTCTCAAACTGATCTCCACGGATGAATTCACCTTGAAAGAATCAAACTCTTTGTATTTAGCCCTATAATGATCCCATCTCTCGAGAATGCAAGAGTACACGTCGTAGTAATCCTCTGAGAAATGTTCAAACTTTGTGTCAAGCGTTGTGAGGTGTCTTTTTAAGAGACTAAGGGATCCATCTTGAATCAGCTGTCTGATAAGAGGAATTGAATCATTGATATGATGCAAGAACTTGATATCCTTGTCAAAATCTTTGTTTAGTGTGTTCAAATCATTCAAGTTCTTGAGAGCATTGAAGAGCTTGTTTGCTTTTATCAGTTCTTGTGTTTTATCAGCCAGCTCCAACACCTGTAAAATCCGGTTGATAAGTATCTCCGACTCATGAATCTTATTGATGTTTTGCTTCAATTCAAGTAGTTGGAATTTCTTATCAATTGTGAGTTGTGATGTTTTGGAAAGGTGGTCATTGATGTCCAGCACTTGATCAGTAATGACTGAGGCTTCCTTTGAAACGTGCTTGATGTCATCAACGGAGGTAGCAATGTTCTCTCCATTCTCATTCAATGCAGTAAAAATCTCGTCATCCTTTTTTGAGGCCTCTGCTGCGAGCCTTTCAACAAGCTCCTTGGTGGTGTCGTTTTGAAGACTGGTCTTGATGATTGGAACCAACTGGTCCAAGTAGTTGTTGGAACCCAAAAGGGCCACTGGGTCATTATCGTTAAAGAATCCGAGTTGAGTGTTTGTGGAACTCATTGTCTAGCAATGATCTCTCAAAACTGTTCAAATATTCTCGTGAAGTTTTGTTGTTGTTGTCGTTGTTGTTGTTGTTTAGTTGTTCATGTACCGAATTCTCACAGAAACATAAGGCGTCCGGATTTGGAAAATTTCGCGTCTCCGCTAGATTTACACTCTTCACCATTGAGAGTTGAGACCTTTGCCCTTTAAATCAACTTAAATGATAGCTGTACCACCATCAATGAGATAGCCTAGAGTTTTACACATTCATGGACTTTAATTAGGTGTAAATTAACAAATTAAAACTCCAGACAGAAATAAAGCATAGCAAAGAACCTAGTCCTTTGCTCATTGTAATCATAGGGATGTCAGCCTTCGACACCACTTAATCCCCAGCTTACTTTCCTTTTCTGTGCTTCTTGCAGATCAAGTCTTGTAAGACCCCCCACATCAAACTTGCCCAAACTAGTGAATACTTCATTACCATGGTTCTCATCAACCCTTATAAGCACTGATCTCACCAGGACTCGGTTCCATTCTTTAGAGACCCGCAACGCCTGGTTCACTGGCCCATTGATATCGTAATCCATTGAGCCTAAATTGATAAAGTTATGAAGTTTTTCCCTTTCTTGTAACTGACCCTGAACGGCACCTTCTTCTTGCACCTCATTGACATTTGGGAAAATAGTGGCCAATGGGATCGCATTTTTGTTCACCACATCTACAAACACACTGAGCCTTTTCGGAGTAGATGTTACATGTGCAGCATTGGTCACGCGTGGATGCACGTACTCAAAGTTATTCAGGTAAATAGGTTCGTCAAACTTGATAGCTAGCGTTGTACCCTTAGTGACTGCAGACCGCCATAGATCATGCGTTGACATCAGAGTTATGTATGGGGTGTTATATTGAAGTTGAGCATCTCCATTTAGGGAAACTGGCCTCGATTGGAGGAGTGAAAGGAAGGAAGAAACCAATGTGGACTTCTGCCGTATTGAGAAAGATGGAGATGTCAACCAGTTGATTATTCTGGCTCCTTGGGTGAATGAGGCATGGTTAATATGGTCATTGTAGGCAGAGTCAATAAACTTGGGGTTGTTAGATCCAGAAGACTTCATTTCCTCAACAAGTTTGGACTTGTTCTTGTTGAATTGAGTCGATACCAAAGCCAAGATCTCATCTTTTTTCATGAATCCAAGATGGGATAGCTTATCAGCGTGTTTTTCTATCAGCGTGTCATAATCAACCTCATATTTTGGCTGTGTTTCTAGTCCTTGCAGTTGATGTTCGATATACTGATTCAAAAATGATTCGAACTCTGGGAGGATTCTGATATTATTATCAGAATCAAGGAGAAAAGGAACATTAGAGCTATCAATGGGTGCTTGGTTTAAGTCAACAGAGGCCAGCTTTGTGCTTAAATCATCGACGCGTTTCTCAATCCTCGTGAACCTCTTGTTGAAATCCTCAATCTTCAAATCAAGATAGTTCTTGAAATCAGAGATTCTGTGCTTGTTCTTTGAATTTAGCTCATTAATTTGAAATTGAAGATTTGTAAGAGATTTGGATATGTCACTGAAAGAAGTGACGTTTATTGTGCTGTTAGGAGACTTGTTGATTGATATGATGATGAAGAGGTTGACAAGCACAAGCAGAATAAAGATGAAAACTTTCCCACTGTGTTTCTTGAGTCTGTAAACAAGTGTCAAAACAGCCCTCAGCATACCCTCATACAGGCTATCGCCTTTCTTCAATTCCACTTCCTGCTCCTCATGATCTTCAGGTTGGACCATCTGGGTCTCTTTGAGGCTCTCTCTGAATGACTGGAAACGTGTATTCAGTACCTGGGCAAAGTCTCCATCAGCATCACTATCAAGCTCTTTTTCTATGAGCGTTGATATGCTGTGCATAGCTGCTGTCCTATCTGTTGGGGGAGTTTGGTGATATGTGTTCCTGAGTGGTCTCAGATTTTGTTAACCTTTCTAAGGTTTTCGTGACTTCTTAGCATAGTTACCCGGTATTTAGATAGACAACATAATTTCCTTTTGGGCTTTCCTAAGTTGCCTTAGATTATATATACTACAAAGATTCACCAGTGAAACTGCGAACTTGCCTTACGACTACAGTTTTAGACTTTGAAGTCTTAATTGAAATATTGACAAGGCGGGCGAGGACAGACTGGCTGGGAGCAGGTTCTCATCTTGTGTTCTTGAACTGGGAGTACAGCACTAACCTCAAACGAGGGATGAAGCAGCTGGCGAACAGACTGAAATATCATTCTTGTGATATCGCCATCGTATCTAAGTAAAACTCTAGTGTCATTGAGAGTTGAGTGATTCTGTGACTGTGTGAGGTTTTTGGTTCACAAGTCCAGTATGATAGTTAATGTGCTCATCCCTTGAGATTCTCAATCTTCTCCCGTAATGCTGAGATCGCATCTTTCACAGCGTACGCTTGGAATCCGCTACCAAGATCCAATTCAACCTTGCCCTTGCTGCTTGTCTCAGCCTGGACAAAAAACTCATTACCAGTGTCTAATGGATGTAGGACAGTCGCTTGTTTCCCGGAGGTCAAATATCCCAATGCTTGCTCATAGTTTTCTAGATCAGACGACATTTCGACAAACACAGATTGTTCTTTAAAGGAAACGGAGGGGTTTGAGAGAGATTGAAATAGAGATAGAAAATTCGAAAATTGACCAAGGTGACACTGGCACGTGATGACCTCTCTCGATCCGAGGGTCAATGAGCCAGCCAGAGTTCTTTTTTGGCTATACCCCCTCAAATTAGAAGTGCACCACAACAGGCTCCCTGGTGCTGTACAGAGTAAACTATGGATATATGCAGGAATATTTATTGAGACCTCCGATTGGTTGAATACATCAAAAATGACTTATAAATTGTTTTAATGCTAATGCGTATTAAAGTACGATTGAACATAGGCACCATTAATTCTTGCATTCGGACATCTAGAAGCCGTGGACATCGGTGCTCGACTCTTTACTAGGTGGCACAATGAGTCGAATGGTTTACGGATGCTTTCGCTTTCTCACTTGCGTATGGTGAGTCGGCTGTAGATTAAAGGTAATTCATTAAAAAATCAAGTATATTGGTATAATTTCCTGCACTCCATTAGATATCAGTTATAGTTTGGACCAGGGACGTTCTTAAAGAGCTTTGTTTAGCTCATTTTTCTCAGATACAGCGTTGGAAACAACTCTCTCCAGGAGATCATTGTCAACATCCTCCCCAGTGCTCCTTAGTTGGGAAGCAAGTTGCTCCTTCATCTTCTCCTCCTTGATAAGTCTCTCATTGCTCATAACAATATGCAAGTCGCGGTACAACCACAAGAACAAGAATGCAAAGAAGAAACCGGCAAGGGCGAAAGCGACAAATGGCCAAATCAAATATGGATCCTTCAATGCCGGGGTACAGGCCTGTGACAAAGCCGCAGATAGGGATTGGGTAAAGAGAAACAAGGCCATCACTAAACCCTTCATGTGTTCCGGTGCTCTCTCGTAGGCAATCTCATAGGCAGCAGTCATGGCAAAACATTCAGAAGCGGCCTGAAGAATGTAAAGGATAACCTCAACCCAGACAGAAATTGGAGAGACACCGGTCCCAATCTCACAATCAGTAGCATGGTAACCACAGGGAGACGTCTTGTACACTTGCCATTGGATAATAGCACCCGCAACCTGAGACAGAGCAGCAAGAACGAAACCGGTGAATATTCTGTAGACTGGTCTGAAATTGATGCCCATCTTTCTTAGAAATGGATAAAGAACAAAGTTCAGAAATGGGATAAATATAATGATAGTCAAGGGGTTGAAGTTGTCAAACAAGTCGTTTGGAGCGCCGTTGGTGGTCATTGAAGCTGCCTGGGAGTTCTGAATACCACCGAGACCACCATCGTTGATGTTGTAAATGACAAAGAAGAGAAAAATCTTACAGGCGTCAAAAGTAACTCTGACATCCTCAACAAATTGGTCAGTCCATGTGACCTTCTTTTTACCCTTCTTGCCTGTCTCCTCAACACTGGATATTTCCCCTCTTGCAACCATGTTGGTTGGTTTGGCCCATTCCCAAAAGGTCTTCTCCCTTATTCTCTTGATGAAGCCACCCTTGTATGATTGAATGATGACTTTAGCAGCCTCTTGAAGAACAGAGACACCGTTAGGTGATTGTTTCTTCAGCTTTGGTGCCAATAGTAACATGACTGGAATCATGATTAAGTAGACAATACCTGGAATCAAGTAAGCTAGCCAGAAACCAACTCTCTTAGCACTATAAGCTGTAGCTAAGGACATAAACCCACCGACGTTGACAGCCCAGTAGAAAGCCAAAGTCATCTTCTCCAGCGACGCCGTCTTGGAGATGATCATTCTTCTCCCGTTTTCATCAGTGGTTACAGCATCTCTTTTGTGGGGGTATTGGTCGTACAGCAGCGGAAGAAGATTAGGTTTGATCATACCACTGCCTACCGCCAAGGTCAAAATGGAAATAATTGTTGGAGCCAAAGCTTTACCACCCGAAATGACACTTGGAATAGCAGCAATAATCAGGATAATGTGAGAAATCCCACCGACCCAGACACCATACCAGATGGTTCTCACTCTACCCCAAGACTTATCAGAAATGTAACCACCCCATAATGGAGTCAAGTAGGCAAAGAATGTCAGCAATAAGGTCAAAGCAGATGCAGTTTGTAGGCCCATACCCAATGCACCCGCATTCTTCTGAGTACCACTTGGTGGAGCACCAGCACCATTACCCCCAACAGGCAATGGTAGTTGGATAAAGTTATTCAGTCTGTTTTTAACACCATAGTATGACGCTCTCTCTGCAAACTCGATGAGACAGATCAGATAAGTAGTGAAGGGAGCACCTGTAGTGATCAGTGGGAGAGTGGCATAATCCTCTTCTGTTGGTTCAGGATACTTCTCGTTGTACTCCTCTAGCTCAAGAAGCTCGAGGTTGTCCTTCTCTGATAAAGAAGTAGTTTCTACACTGCCAACCATCTCCCTGGACTTGGCCCGCTGGCCTAACTTTTCTTTCAAGCCTAGTCAGAGAATGTTAGTTGATCAATCATCATAAAATCAAAGTGAGATGTGCATCCACTCACCCATATTATCTGTTCTTCGTCTCAAAATACACCAGACTCATAGTCACTGGGTTCGATGAATTTATAAGTGAAAGATTTTAACAGTCACAGCCAGCGGAGATATGAAGGTCCCTTTGTCCCCAACTGACGATAGGACCACCGCGTTCGTGATACTCCGTTATCTCTGACGCCATTTTGGTTGAAGCCCAACCAATCGTGCTCAAAACGGCTAATGCCGTTTGTGGTGAAGGTCATTCCTACAGTATTGTATGAATGTAGTATGGATTTCCCCTCTGCAGGAATGTTGCCGTTCCAAGGTTGAGGTTAGGTCCGGTTTGACATACATGAGTATCCCCGACCGGCCAGAGGACCGAGGTTGCAAACGAATAACTGCATCGGTCACTTTTTGGTGTATACAAGAGCCCTTGTGAGGGCGGGTCTGAGGGACAGGGTGCTTCTAAAGTCTCTAACCTAAGGCCAATCGACTATATTTCAACATTATCACTGAATTGTATAGTGGAAACAGAATCTGCTGACAACTAGCACCGATTAGCGCGCCGATAAGTGCATCTTGCGGGTCATCGAGATTAATAATGCCGTGCTTGGTTTTTTTGTGGTAATTGACCAGTACTAGGCAGCCGTTTGGAATTATCTCGGCATATTTGCGGGAGCAACGTTGTGGCGTGCAGTGACAGGCAGTTGTAATTTTTCCGAGAACTTGCCGGTGGTACCCCCTTGGGAGTGTGAAATGTTTTCTCAGTCGCCTCACGGCAACTTAGTGAATCACGACCTCCCTCAGGAGATGCGCCACAGTTTTCATCAAACATTCGAGCCCCGGTCTCTTTCGTCAAGACCACACCGGTGTAGCATGCTGCGTTGAGGAACAGAACCGGGAATCAGTTATTTGGTAGTCGAAAAAGACAGTGCAGTCTTATCAGGGACGGGACAATTCTGGCAATAGATATGGATAAGTTCATTCTGATCCCGGCAGCCGATTTGAAAGGTTTAGGGGCAAAATCTCGTCTAAATAATCGCATAACATCATGGTTCTACACGTACCGCCTCCCAACTTTGTGCTCCAGCACATGCTTCATTCATCTACCAAGCGACATAATATCGTGTGGCATGCTTTTAAATCGATCGATTTTCTCCGGGGGCTACATCAGGCACGGCACCACTCATCCACAACCAGAACCAGATTTGAGGGTGAAACCCTTCTCCACATCAGAGAACTTCTTTGCCGCCCCACGTTGCAATCTCCAAGACCTCCATGGCCCTCGTGCGAGCCCATACAAGAACAATCATCATAGTAGACGTTAAAGAGAATGTAAGAATATAACATTCCTAAATGCTTTCATTTCACATTTTCTCTTTCATTAAGAACTCGTCAGCTGAAGCCATCACCGCCGTCATCCAAGTTGGAGCAAATTTCACCCTCTAAGGTCACACCTTATCGACCAAATCAATCGTTGTACTAGCATCTCCTTCAAAGGTGTGCAGATCTGAGTTTGGTCCTCTCACTTGTCATTGCTGTTCAAGACATCAATAAGCTCAGCGTCAAGTCAAGTATCATATAGAGCAAGCCAGCTCGTTAGACAAACACACGTGTCAATCGTCAATGTTCTTAGTGAAATTCAAATGATACATTGATCTTCCATTTAAAAACCTTCGCTTGGACTCTAAGCTCAAACATTAATAACGAGCCTATTTAGTGAACCTCCAACTGGCCGTATCCATATCGATGAAATTCAACAGGGCCATATCGGTTTTCTTCATCCTGCTGTCTTCTAAGAGTGCGTGAAAAAGCCTAGCAGGATTTACCTCATGAAGCTTTGGACACTTGGCAACGTATACACCTGCTGCTTTCCAGTTGCGAGCTTGTTGCGCCAATTTGTGTAACACATGGTTCCATGAACCCACCACGGTTCATCTCCAAGGGAGGAAGCTCATTTAATCGTACTCTTTGGAACGCTCGTACTATCAGTAAACACTGACCTATTATTCGCCTGGTTATTGGACATGCTTATCAACAAATTTAGTGAGAGGAACAACTCAACACAGGGCCTCAGAAGGAACTTCAAAGATTTACCAAAGGGGTAGTCGAACCATTGAACAGCGAGCAGTTTGCTTTGGAATCTACAACATGTTCAATGTTGCCGCACGGTATAAAAAGAACAGACACAAGAATAAATCTAGGCACAATAACCGCATTTGTTGTTTGAACAGCACAGGCCTGAAAGTCAGGAATTTTGATTTTGGAGAAGAGTGGGATAGTACCGTTGAGTACAGCAAAAGAATTGACTATCAGTGGCAGAAGGCTGCCTTTGATGATAGTTTTCTGCTTTCCACCGATTCTTGCTGTCTTTTAGAACTTGGTAGACTATTTAATCCAAGATGTGAAAAGTGACCTGAACATCTTCTAGCATCCTTCCGGACAGCCTTGACATTGAGCTCTTGCGATGAGGAAGCAGACGTTGTGGGGAGAACAGATGAGTTAGAACCACTCTGCAAAATAGAGCATAGGGAATCGCCAGTACATTTAAAAGGCTCTCCATGAGTGAGCACTACATATTGATATGGAACAGAAAAGCTGAAGGGAAATCAAAAGAATTCACACTTTATATTTTCAAATTGAGCACCGACTGATTGAGGGTGGCGGGTGTTTATTCAGGATCCATCGCACGGTTAGTTGGCGGGGAACCTCATGCCGCGCCAATGCTGAAATCCACTCCGTGGAGTTGTTCTGATAGGACTCACTATTGGGTTCCGAGTATTGAATGTAGTTCTCACGAAAGAAGAAATTATTTACAGGGTATCTGAAGCTTGGTATTCAAACCCGAAACGAGTAGCGCTTCCCTTTCGAAAGGTAATAGAAGTCTGCAACAGCGTCTTGCCCTGTTGGAAAGTCGTAATAAGGAATTAGCTCATTCCTCTTCTCTGTCCTCTCTTCTAAAGAATTCCTGAACATCTTTTAGAAGCCAGAAATCTGCTTTGTATGAAAGTCAATAGTTGCACGATTGCAAAACAA
Organism: Barnettozyma sucrosica; assembly: GCA_030558145.1. Classification (NCBI taxonomy): domain Eukaryota; kingdom Fungi; phylum Ascomycota; class Saccharomycetes; order Phaffomycetales; family Phaffomycetaceae; genus Barnettozyma; species Barnettozyma sucrosica. The sequence continues at coordinate 127,058 of JAJMRY010000006.1, forward strand.
TAATAAACTAAAATCAAAATGCTCACATCCCCAATACTAACCAATTTGGAGAGGAAGCTGCATGAAAAATCCGAGTATTCTATTAGCGCCCTAACCTGTGGTGGGTTCCCCGAACATTCAAGCATTGTAGTAAACTGGCATCAACTGGCATCACCTATCCTCTTAAGTTCGTGAAAGAACCCACCGAGGGAACAGGGCTCAAAATGAAAAAAATGTGGATCTTCCCCCCAGTGCCAGAAATTTTAGATCCAACTTTAAGAATTGAATCCTGGTGATTTGGTTGGGGTGGGTTGGAAAAGCTTCGATAATTATGAATTAGGGTAGCCGAGATAGTATTCCTCTGTATTAGGTTGGTTTTCAAATCAGGGTCTGGACCCTGTGAAGCAGTCTATGAAGAAACAGTCTATGAAGAAACTAGACACAATAGAATTCCTAATGTCACCATCTAAATGGAGCGGGAATCCATTGTAAAATTTCTCTCTCGCTTCATTTCTAGCTTTTCTTTCCCGAAACCAGCGTATGAAGGAATAATTCAAGACACCCAGCATTTTTTTACCCCTCAATTTTACCCATTAGCACACTCCAATACAATAGAGATACCTTTCTCTTCCTCTTAAATTTCCAGCGGACGACATAGAGCTTGGTCCGAGAATCAAGATAGTTTTGAAGCATACTAGATGCCAACTTTAAATAGTTCCCGTTGATCGCGGTGAGCTTGGTTTAGTTCAGAGCTTGCCCAATCACCAACTTCACGAAATATTGGACCTGACTATCACACAGGCCAACCAGGATGAAGCCCGGTGAGTTTTTGTATGAAAAGATTCGTAGTGTGTGATATTGTTCAATCATTCAATTGTGGGAACATATAAGTGGCAGAAATCATGATGATCACTCGGACGAATTTAGAGAATCGTGGATTTAGGTAAAGCCAGACACAAGGAAAGCGTATCATTGGATTCAGGAAGGTAAATATAGACATACCTCGTATATGTGTGACCGACCAGTTGAACGTATAGTAGGGGTTACTCTAGAGTCAAGGTTCAGAGCACTACGGACTGTCTCGCGAAAGAACACCATTATTGTGGTCCATGCCGCAATAATGCGTCACTCATGCAGGAGCAAGTGATTGCATTGACCGTAAACTGTTGGCAGACCAACAATTGTTGCGGGGGCGAAAAATGTAGACGCGGGCAAGCGTTGCAGAGATAAGTGAACTTGTAGGTAGAAGTCGTCCACCTATCTCACGCGAGCATTGGGGAAGAGCGAATAAGATTATGGTTCCAGCTGCAACTGTAAACTCTTCATCAATAATTACCATTTACTCAACTTATAACGAAGTGCGTGTAATTGTTCCAAAAAAGGAACCTCGTGATATTTGAGACATTGGGCCATAGGCTCTATGCTGTGGTTAAGTGACTTCCATAATTGGCATTACAATATATCATGACCTCTCTCATCGGCTGGCCTCTCAGTGATTTTGATCCTTAGGTGCCATGGTACTCTGCACGCGGCAAACATTGGTCCAGTGTTGCTACTGACTACCAAGCTTTCATTTCATAATAATGATAGGGCTTTCCTGCTTTAGGATCCTGGTATGGGACAATCATCGCGAAGTTGCGTTAGCTCCCTTGGCTTCTTAGACAACCAAACCAGCACTATATATACGGGGAGGAACTCAAGATGCACGTAGCTGATTTTCTCGAGCACTCTCCAAACACTATGCTTCCAATTACTCTTCTCGCCACTTTGCTTCCAGCCACAATGGCTGCCCTTCACTGCACACACCACGCAGACTCTTCTGATCAAACCAACGCCACCACTTTCACTTTTCTCCCAATTGGTGACTCTTTGCTAATTTCCTCTCTCACCAAGCCAGGTGAGAAGGATTGGAGTGATGCCCACGCCTCTGTCAAGTTTAGTTCTGACGGTGGATCGCTTCATGATGTCCGGGTTATCACTCCGGTGGACTTCTCCAAGAAGGACGAAAAGCACGATTCCTTCACTGTTGAATGGGATCAAGTCACTGCTGGTGATAGCGCCGGTATTATCTTAGCTTTTGATGCTGATCTCAGAGACAACGGTACCGTTCCAGATATCAAATATGACATTCAGGTTGACGGTGTTCTTCAGGAAACTGGAAAAATTGTTTGCGAAGGTGCTGGATTATTGGATGAGGATGACTGGAAATCTGTTCGTCATGAGTGGGACTCTGTCGGTTCAGACCTAGACAGTAAGGCCAGTGAGTATTGGGGTGACTCGAAGTCCAAGGGCAGTGAATTCATCAGTGCTGCAAAGAGTGTTGGCGTTGAAGCCGCGACTAGAGCTGAAAACTTGTTTCAGTCAATTGAAAGCAAAGTGAGTGCAACCTTGGCCAGGGATGGCGATGCCAGTGGCTCGGCTTCTATCTCCCATAGTGCCACTGCTTCTGCTTCAGTTTCATCATCAACTTCTTCTTCCCCAGCTAGCTCGACCTCAAAGGGGTCAGCAGCTGCAATCTTTGGTCAGAACAGGGCATTTTTTGCTCTAGCAGCGATCTTCGGTTCTCTTTTGTAGAGAGCCAGCCATTCAGAAAGAAACGGAGGTGTGTTTAGAAATTAGATCTCAAGGTTTAAAGTGATCTCGTACGAGTAGAATAGACTCTAACCACATTTCTGGCAATTCTCTGCAGATTATGTAATGTCATGTCATAGGTCGCTGCCCACAGTATATGCCAAAAAATATTTCATTGCATGGAGGTCACCAATAGAAGGTAGAGAAATGTGACACGTGGGATAGAATGTGTGATCTACGACCCTGATCACCTGGCTACCCCGGGGACTACGTCCAATGAGTCTCGGGACTGTACTACACAGCATGAGTAATTTTTTCCAAGTCAGGTCCATATAGGGCATATGAACCCCAGTTTCATGCTCATGATGTGCGTTTAGACTGCTCAAAGACTAGAGGAGTCGTGGTTATTTCACTGGCTACGGAATTTGCTCCAAAAGGCAGTTCAGCAAGGACTAGGGAACTAGACTGCGGGTACTTCGTGATTGGCTGAAACGCAAACGCGCCAAGTCCAAAGGGATTGTCCTAGAAACAGCTCCTTTTAGTATTTAACATCACCTTGATTTCCCTCCAGATTCCTACACAAGTTGCAGCTCTACATCACTACCACCAAATGAAGCTCACATCTAGTGTATTGTCTTTTGTTCTTCCAGCAGCTGCGTTATCTGATCAATTATTCTGCTCTTGGAACCACGCCAAGAGCTCTGAAAAGTTTGCTGTCCTTGTCAACCCCAGTATTGATAATGGTGACTTTATCAGCACCAGTGCCTACATTGTGACAGTAGGATCTATCCCTAGAATTGTCAAAGCGGAATTCAACACCACTGGTCCGGGTTTTGAACAGACCAATGTTGTGCCAACTTCCGGCAAAGTCACCAACATCAATAAGCAAAGTTTTAAAGTCGCCTTTAGCGATATAGCTAACTACGATGGGCAGTTTGTCGTGAACTTCCTTGCTTCCAAGAACAAGGATGGCACTTTTGATGATGTGAACTACCTTATCGATATTGGAGAAGGCGAAGTGGAGCAAGGTAAGATCATCTGTGTGGGCGACGATGAGGATATTGAGCCTACCGATGAGATACTAAACATACAGGACCTTACCGCAATAGACTGGAACTCCTGGGCTAACCAAATGAGTTCGGTCATTGATGGGTTGGCCTCTCTAGGTAGTAACCCATCATATCAGGCCCTCCTCAGTTCATATGAGCAATATGCATCTTCCTTGTCCTTGCATGCCGCCACTATCACTGAAACTGACTCGGAAAAAACATCTAGTTCAACCAGTATCTCGCCAACTAGTACCTCTGCTTCCATCCCTGTCACTTCCAGAGCTAGTTCTTCTTCCGGTACTGAATCAAGTTCGACCTCTCGCTCACTTTCCACTGGCTCTACAGCTTCTAGTGCCGGTTCGGGTTCTATCCTTTCAAAGAACTGGAACCTATTTGCTTTGGGAGCTGCCATTCTCGGTGCTTTGTAAGTGGCCATAGCTTTATGTATACCATAATTGAATCTCCAAAATCAATATGTTATCACTTTAAATACTATAGATTGTAGGTTTGGGGCTTCCAATAAATTATCAATTATATTGTTGTGAAGATCCACGCAAAACTCCTCTCCAGCTGAAATCTGTCAATATGGACCCTTCCCTCTCTCAAAAAGGTAACTGCAGAGGTCTAGACCCGGCAATCCCATGATTAAAGTTAGGTGACAACAATCAGGATCTTCAGCAACAAGACTAGTCTTATCACAGCTCCCTCAATCTTTGGACTGTAAGATCTACTGACCCTTGAATTCCAGTCCGAGTCCCTGCATATACCCGCTTTTGAATCATGTCGCTCAACCACCACTGTACATAGGCAACTCCGCCAAGGCTTGCATAGTCTCAACACGTAGGCACCAGAGACTAAATGATCACACTTGTTGCATCAAATCACCTAGGATATCAAAGAGTCAAGACGTCTCTGTGATGTTAATGCAGCTTAGAACCAGGAAACAATAGGGAGCATCTCTCCTCCCAAATACATGGTAACGTAATGTTTCGATCAAAAGATCAGCGCTAATCACCAAACGCACATATGCAGGTAAATAGTCAAAGATCAGTCTTGGGCTTCTTTTAGAGTTCAACAACAGAGTTGTAGATTGAAAAGGGTGTCTGAACCTGTACAGTTGAGTAGCCCCCCTCCACAAGTTATCAAAAAGTCCTATCGAGCTTAGAATCATTTTGCCCCAATTTCTAGCCCTTTCTCAGAATCACTTTCTGAACCACTCTTAGCCAACATCAAAGATCACAAAAGCCACATGTGATGAATCATCAATTGATAGATCCATTAATGAAGATTCCCCCAACTGTACTCCAAAGCACTAGCTGACTTCTATTGGGCACTCGGTGCCATCGTTGAACGAGCCCTCTAAACCCTCAACATTCAGAATCCCATTTTGATGATACTTGAAACTTTCAAGGTTCCAGTAGTAGCCATCGTTCACGAAATGCTTTCAAATTCAACATTTATGACCCGTACATTAAATCCATTGGTGACATTGTCGATCTCAGTTGGATCATATCGATTGTAGCCGTCTGAACTTCCTAAATATTTATCACTGATTCTCAGCTTTTCGATGCTCCGATGAAAAAATGACCGTTTCATCCTACTGTAGAGTCAAACATATACACTGTATGCCACTCTCTAGCAGCAGATGATACATTATATTGAACCAAATCCAAGCTCTATTTTGTTTTATTCTCTATTGAAGTTTCCTTTTTCGTTCTATTGTATTCCATCCTCAGTTTATTCAAGATTCCCTCTTCTCTCCCAAGTCATAATCACTCCAAGTATCACTCCAGTGAAGACCCACTTGTCAAGATTTGTCACCAAAGTGTACACCAGATCAATATTAGCTTGAGACACCAGTTTTCTTACAATCCTAGACTCCACTTCAGGAAATGTCCAGCTTTGCAAAATTCCATATATCGCTAATAATAGCCATTTTGTGAAGAACAGGCCAGCTGGCACTATGATAAGTACAACTCTAGCCTTTTGGAAATTCTTAAGGGCGATCGGGTTAAGGATTTCAGTGACAGTACTTGACGATCTTTTGAACAGTGCAACCCAGATGACGACTTGAAGTATACTGTACATTGGAAAAAGAAACCAGCTCAGGACTGGGATAATCAGAATTGCACCCTTGACCAATGTGAGGAGAGCCAAGGTGAAAATTATTGGTAACGATAGAATACCTCCATTCCTATATTGTTTTGCATTATGCGATAATGCAAAACCACCTCCTTTGGCTATATACCATAGCCCATAATAAAAGCATGTTTGAGAAAGCACAGCAAAGGGAAGCATTGTATGTTTAGCAAATAGAATATTTCGCCCTTCTTCTTTAGTGTTCTTCACCATCAAGTCTAAGATGGTATAACAAGGGTCCATCAAACCCAAGAATATAAGAACCAAGAGTCCTGTAGTCAACCGTTTTGAGTCCTCGACCGCTTTTTTTCGGATCGTAAAAAGAACAGCCAACATAGTCAACAGTAGGACCACAAATACCAGTTTCAAGACCACTAGTTCATTCCTCTGGCCAACACTCAAATGTCCCCATTGTTGAGTAGTGACTATCGTGGTGCCCTGCTGGTAGTTACCGTCCTGATACAGCAAAACACACCAGACACCAGAATAAGGAACTTCTAATAGTGTTGTTGATCCCGGTTCGAGGAGATTGTTTTTTGTTGGATGCTGAATGTTCTTGTTGCCCTTCAATCTAATAGTGAAAAGACCAAACTCGTCTTTTTCACAGTATCCCCTGTCCACGTCTTGAAGCCCACAGACAGTGAAGTTGTTCCGGTAGGTTTTGATGTCTTCCGAGTTCAGACTTTGTGGAATGTTGGAGTTCTCTGTATCTAGGATGTTGTAGTACAGCATCGAGGATAGGATGGTGTTGCTGACATTGAAGTGCGGATGTGGATATGGATACAACGACGACATAGACTTTCGATCTGCGTGTTGGTTGATTTCAGGTACAATGAAGGCATGACACTCGTGAAGGAGGGCAGCTTGTACAATGGAATAGATCACCTGGACAAGTAGCGCCAGAGAGCATCCGATAGGACTGAACCGCATTTCTACTGCGATTTTAGCCCTATTTGCAGCTTTGAGTTGATCACTTTTGAAGTGGGAAAATGTTTGAGGCCACACGGGGTTTCTAAAACATCTGTAATCCTCACCCCAATTTTTGAGAATCATGAGGCAACGCCAAAGATCTGCTCCATCGTGAATCGTTAAGGCTTCAGTGATCTACTAGAGGGGATACTAGACTCTAGCCTTTGGGTGGGGAGGTCCACCACTACCAGGTCTACCACTACAACGTTTCTCTAAGCCCCCTCAGAGAAAAAAGTGGTGGGGCACTCCCTCGAAGCCGGGTAAAAATGGTTCAGTCTTGTATCTGCCCAACAAGAAATATTTCCATATTCAATTGTCTTTTTAAAACTTCAAGTGAGCTCTTCATAACTCGATACTTCTCAGCCCGTGGCTGTGTAGTATTCTCTGATACCTGTAGTTGCTCGGTCCGGACGTTTTGCCTCACAACCTAGCTATTATTAGATTTTACCTAGAAAGCCCCACCCCGCTCTTTGCAGTAATCTGGCGTAGTGACTACTAGCTGCTGACTTTGCAAATTAGAAAGAATAGGCGGGACAAAGTGAATGGAACGATACGGTATACAGCTGTCACTCTTTTTCTTGCTTATAGCAATATATACTTACCTAGTTTTTTGTTGATAATAAGTCCTGGTCCAATGTTCTCATATCCCGACCTTTACACTGGGTCGTAAATCAGAATTTGTGAAAGGTATATTGGTTGTAAAACCAAACACAATACACAAGTCTCCACACCCAACGTCCTCTTTTGCTATGCCTGAGCCACCAGCGGACCTCACTCTTCCTCCACCTGTAATAAAGCAGCTCGTGCTTAAAACAGCGGGCTACGTGTATCGCAATGGGCCCTCATTTGAGGCCAAGATCAAAGAGAGTGAAGGCGGTTCCCAATTCAACTTCCTTAAAGATGATGATGTCTACAGACCCTACTACGTCTGGGTCCTAGATAATGCAGAGGAATTGAATCTTGGTAATACTGAGGGAATATCTTCTGTTCGTGATGGAGAACAGGGGCACCATGAAGACGAAGAGGATGATGAGTTCTCCGATGAGGTGAAGGCAGTGAAGGAACTCGAATTTGTGGTGGACCTGCCAACCATTACCTCTAGAGACCTCTCAGTTATCAAACTGACTGCACTCTACGTTGCAGAAAATAGCGAACGGTACGCCATTGCAATCAAGAACAAATTCGAAGATGAAGACTCCGCAGCCCAATTCGCATTCCTGAACCCTGACCACTCATTCCATGCACTGTACAACACCTTTCTCCACCAGTACTCACTGATCCTCAACCAAACAATACCAAAACCCCTAGATGATGATGAGATACTTCACAGTTGCGTAATACGAGCCAAACACAACTTGATTACTCAATCCAAGAAAAAGAGACTTCAAGCACAAGAGACTCAGAAACAGGCCGCGTTGCTAGAGGTAGACTGGCAGGATTCCATCATTGTAGAAACCATCACATTTACAGAAATCGATGCTGTCGCTGAGTTGGCTAAGCCAATAACAATCCAAGAGCTTCAGTTCCGTTCACTGTCTCAAAAATCTAAGCAGGTTACTGCATTGTCACTTCCTCCGTCAACCAGCACTAGCGGCCCCGCCACAGCGACCAATGGCATGAAACTTAGGGCATTCGGAGCCACTCGACTTCAGCGTGGTGTGGCAAATGGTAGTACCAAAGATAAGCTGGTTGAGTGCCCATTAACTGGTAAGAAGATCCCTGAAGTCAACTTTCAACGCCATATGGAGATTCTACTCCGCGACCCGAAGTATAAAGAAGAAAAGAAGAACTACGAGGCTAAGATCCAAAATTCCAACCTTTCCACGTCTGAAGTTGTTCGGAATATCAAGAACCTGTTTAAGAAAGAAGAAGAAACAGTTGACTCAAAGAAGCGGAAAGTGCAATGGGATGGATACGCTTCCAGTGTCAAACATGTTAAGAGTGAAAACAAAGCAACAAGAAGAGATGTGGAGGAGTACAAGAAGAAAACGGAGGCAGCACAGTACGGCCCAAAAAACAAGGAATAGTTCAATTCAACTGTATAATACCTGGTGGTGATGCGTCGCACTTCACATAAACTCGTCAAAGTCTTCCATCTCTTGCTCCAACTCCTCGTCAAATCCATCATTGTCATACTCTTCATAATTTTCATAGTCTTCTGTATTCTCTTCATCACTTGACTCTACTAGTACACTGCGCTGGTACTTCTCCTCGGCTGCTTCCTCCTCCTCGCTTTCATCCTCTGAACTATCCAGCGTGAACAGCACTGATCCTTCATCAACGTCATCATTGGGCTTAGCCCATTCAACAGGCTCGGAACATCTCAGACAATTCCACTTCTCATCCATAGCCTTCGCGTGCTCTAATTTTCCCAATATGCAGACATAGCAGTACACATGTCCACAATTGGTCTTGTATGCATTCGTAATTCTGTAATCACCATTTTTGGTTTTGTTCTCGCAACAAATGGCGCATTGTCTCTCCCTGAGATGTGCGTACTTGTCCAATTGACCCTTGGTGACTGGACTCTCTGGGTACAAGAGCCGTTGAAATATGGACTGAAACTTCGAGTTTTGAAAAATTGGAAGGGTAAAGATGATGAACTCGAGGAATGTGTTCCATATGAGCTGTCTGTTCTGAAACTCAAAACTCACGTTTCCTTTGTTCAGTTTGGCCAATTCGATGGAGAAAAGTGTGATTTTGATTTTGAGGAGGCGAAGATTTAATGATTGATAACGACCAGTTACGAGGAAATCAATGAAATTGGCAAAAGAGAGAAGTTTGTAGCCCTTCTCTCCCCAAATATAGACTCTTCTGAAAATTCTCCAAAGCTGCGTTTTGATAGTGGAAGATGATGTCGTCGTTGTCCCGTCGTCTGAATAAATCAGGGGTGATAGTTTCTGTGAGACATAATACCCCAGGATAAAGACGGTATAATACGCCACTTTCTTGACCCGAGTGAGGTTCTTGAACTTTAGATTCTGCAAGAAAAGCCCATATGATTGTGATCTGTCCCAAACGGTGAATTTGAACATGAGCGAGCGCAGAATGAACTCGAGCTCGTTGGTATATTTTGTCTTGAGAATGGGTGAGATCTTATTGAAGATGGAAAGCGCCTGTGACAGGAGCTGGTTGTGTAGCTCTTGGTCCAGTAGGGTTGCATCAAGCTGATTGACACGTGTAGAGGGTACTGGCATCTGTTCTTTTTACCTGACTGGTTATTGGTTTGGGAGTTATGTGGAGCTGATTGTTTTGATTGATGTCATTTTGCGGAGTTTTTGAACCTCGGTTGAAGGGACTGCCTTGCGAGATCTAATTTTTCTCAGTGCCACTAGGCTTAAACCTCTCTCTACAGTATCTTACCCGGATTACTTCTGCGTTCAACATCTTATCAAGAAGGTGACGCTACCAAGAAGAGCAACAGCTTTATCGCATTAAATTGGGCGAGAAATACTGATTTGTCACCTAGAATGAGCATACTATGGCCTATAAATATTCTGACTCCTACACACTACTTTGCACTATCATCTATAGACAGCTCCTTTATAAGTACTTCAAATAGAATACTTTGGGCCATGCTACAGTAAAGTGCTGAAGTATCGAGTGTTCGGCAGTGCAACGGGTACCAGCTACCCTGAACATGCACCATATTCCCGCCGTTTATCGGTTGGTGCCAACCATGTGCTTGCTACATCTTTCTCTTCAACATGTCCTTGAAGGGTTGGGTTGAAACTCACATTGTTCAAACCCAAAAAACTCGTGAAATAAACTGAAACATCAGCTAGATTGTAGCAATACCAAACAAATCAGATGCTCATGGCGCATCACTTCAACCAGTCCAAATCAATCAACCACTCATGTATGCTGCACAAATCTACCTGATCCATATCCACAGGAAAAACAACACAACAACAGAAAAAACACCAGCCCACCACTTCAACGGGATTCCGCTCCTCTGTGCCATTATCAACATCTTATTATAAGTCCCTTTGAGTCTAGTCTGCAATGTTCCAAACGTATCCTCCAATTGTCCCAGTGTCAAGTTAGAACTGTTAATTTCCTCGCCCATCTTCAAGCTCAGTCCCTTCAAAGCTCGTATCTTCCCAAACATGGCACCAGCTTGTTCCTCTGACTGCTCCTCCAGCATTGCCTGCTGTGCTGAGTTGAAGTCCTGATGTTTTTTGTCTTTCTTCTCATATGGTGACGACATGCGCTGTGGCGTGTCAAATAAAGCTGTCCTGTCACGTGTGTTGCTATTTGTGTTGTACCTGTGAGGTAGTTAGTGGTGCTGTTCATTTTAATGAGGAAATTACATAGCAACATACCTCGATGCCATTACTGATGTCGAACTTAGGAAACTCTAACCTGTGTTGTGTTCTTTCCCTTTGATCTCAGTCGATTCAAAAAAATGAAAAAAAAAAAAAAAAAAAAAAAAAAAAAAGATAACGTAATCACGAGAAGCTCTAGAGCTATTACATAAGAACAGAAGAAGAAGAAGGGAAACAATAACGATTAATCAGCTTTAGTCCACTCTCCCTCTACAAAGTTAAATGACCGACTCTGTACATCTTTCCAAAGTCAAACATATCCTACTTGTTCTTTCAGGCAAGGGAGGTGTCGGGAAATCGAGCATCACCACACAACTCGCACTGACATTGGCCATCAAAGGCTTCAGAGTTGGTGTTCTTGATATTGATCTCACTGGTCCCTCCGCACCACGCATGTTTGGCGTTGAAGGAAGACAAGTGTTCCAGGGGCGTGATGGCTGGGTTCCTGTACGAGTGTACTCTGCTCCCCCAGCAGCAGGCGGTGGTGGATCTCTAAGTGTGATGTCGTTGGGATTCTTACTGAGCGATCGAGGCAACTCTGTTGTATGGAGAGGACCAAAAAAGACTGCGATGATCAAGCAGTTCATTGCAGACACAAATTGGGGAGAGTTGGATTATTTGCTAATTGACACCCCACCAGGGACTTCAGATGAACACATTGCCATTGCAGAGTCTCTTCAGTTTGCCAACCCTGATGGTGCCGTGATAGTAACGACGCCTCAAAGTGTCAGTGTCGATGATGTGAAGAAGGAACTGGATTTCTGCAATAAGGTTGGATTCAGAGTTCTAGGAGTGGTGGAGAATATGAGTGGGTTTAAGTGCCCGCACTGTGATGAGTGTACTGACATCTTTAGTTCAGGGGGTGGTAAGACGTTGGCTGTGGAGCAAGGGATTGATTACTTGGGAGCAGTGCCAATAGATCCAAGTTTTGTTGAATTGATTGAGAACCAGACAGATTTGGTGGAGGAGTACAAAGCCTCTTCAATGTGTGACGTGTTCAGTGGTATTGGAGATAGGGTTATTGCGAACGTGGCTAGAACCGCATAGGTACATTTTCATCATTAGCATGACAATCATATGAATTTTTTCATTTGTGATATCGCAGAGGATGTTTGTTTCAAATCCCGAGCAGTGAGAGGCGCAGAGGTGGCACCGATAGTACTTTCAGTGTTCATCGCTGTTGTGCTCAGAGATGCGCTTGGCTTTGCTATTGTCAATGGAGCAGGTATGGCGAGTGATTGTGGTTGTGACAGTTGCTGTGACTTGTACTTTGATATTGATCTTTCAATGGATTCGAGAGGATCACCTATTGTATTTGATAATGATGCGGGGCGTGAGAGTGGTAGTGGCTCACATACTGGGTCCCTAGAATTATCGATAGTAGGAGAAGCATCATGACCCTCATCTTCTCGATCTGTTTGATACCCATCAACAACACTCAAGCGGTCAAAGACTTGTTGCCCAAAATTCTGCAATTCCTCACCAGATTCAACCTTTCTCATGTCCCCTTCTAATCCAGCATTTTCCAATACTTCATGATCAATTTCTTCAAAACTCTCATAGTCTTCCTCGACCCCAAGGACTTTTTTCAACAATGGAAACCTCTGCCAGTCAATCCCATCAAAAGTATCACCGTTATCGTAATCCCAACTTTTCAAAGTATCAGCTATCCCCATGCACTTCCCCATTACATCACCGGCCAACGCCTGGACTTCACACATCCCCTCATCGGTCCGAAAATGGTCAGCTTCATCATGCTGAAGTTTTAACTTATCCAACTTTTTGTTCAACTGATGATTCAGCATATCTGCGTTTTCAATGACTCGCTTTCGCATCAGAGTCTGTAATTTGTTGTATCGTGAATGGATGATGTGCTGGGTGTCAAGCAGAGATTTCAACTGGTTCGTGAGGTCACGCCGATACTGGGTGTCAATGGAAAGGATATCCGATTGAACTTGTTGAAGAATAGACGGATCCAACGACTGCAAGATCGATGACAACTTGGTCTCATCCAAGGATGGGAAGTTTGGTGGTGCATTGTCCCTTGACATGACCTGATACCCTTTTAGTCAGTGTTTACTAACGGGATCAACGAAAAGGCTAAGAAATTGCCAAAAAAGTAAGTGTCAATCGAGGAGAGAAATTGAAATTGACACAAGTCGGAGAGAACAAGTTCCGAGGTATATAGGTAACGTTCAATATGAACTACTTTCATTAACAACAATCATTCTGGACCAATACATAAAAAAGGATAATAATAATACGTAGAACATCTGCTTGAGATATCATCATCTACAAATAAAAGAGTGATCAATTCCTTCAGGTTCTCTATAGAAAATATTGAAGCCTTCGGTTTTAGATATCAAAATTCCATTCCTCATTCTTATCAAAGAATCTGTCCCAATCAAACACATGTTCGTCATCATCAGTCTTAACACTTCCAGTCCCTGAGCCACTACGATCACCTGAACTTATACCAGTACTACTACCACCGGCAAACCTAGCACCCAAATGAGATCCAACTTCAAGCCCGGAATGGCCCCCAGAGGACACATCCAGCGGGTTCGCCCAAGTGGAGCTATTGAGTGGTGAGAATTCAAAATATTCCGCAACTGAGCTGCCATTCTGGCTAGCTGTTTGGCTTGCTGGTGATACAGATTTACCATTGGGCTGATCAGAATTTAAAAATGCATTCAACTCTGGATGAGTTGAGAATGATGGGACTGTTGTTCGCGCTCCTGTGATTTGGGGAACTCCTTGCGCTGACAGAGTTCGAGCATTGAGTGGCGGATAGTTGATTCCTTGACCCAGGATACCTTCAGGTAAGAACTTGCCAAAGATACGAAGGTCAAAGTCGTCAAGAAAGGCATTACACTGAGTAGGATTGGTACTGAGCTGTGTTTGGTTGAGAGTTGATTGCTGCTGTGAGTTGCTTCGGGCTATTGATGTTGATTTTTGTTCGAGACGATTCTCCTTCTTAATTTGTACTTCACTCTGCGAATGACGTAGAGCTTGGGTTTGCGGATGTGTTTTGCCTTGAGAGTGCAACGTCAGCTCGTCAAATCTTAGGTTGTGGCGGTTATAGTTCTCAAACATGTGGTTCAGTAAGTCGTAGATTCTCTCAGCACTCACACTCTTTTCCTTCAAGTTTGATAGGATTCTCTTACCCTTCTCGATCGCCATGTTTATCTCATCATTTTTATAATCAACTTCAAGAAAGTAATAGACCAAGCAAGCAACTGCAAAGAAAATAGTATAGATGGAGAACCAATATGATCCATTCATCAGTTTTCTGTCAATCATCTCCTCCGCCAGTGTGATAATCTCCTGTGAAACAGCGAAGCACTTCATGCCATTCTGGTACTGATACGATTCAGATTGTGCAAATGAGCTTCGCTGTTGTTCCTGTCCCTTAATTTCCTTCACCAAATGAATGAAAGGGTGGTACAGCATTATTTGAACGTGAAGGTAATCTAGGTGAAGTAGCTTGTTCGCCTTTGTGTATTCCGTGGGGCAAGTCTCTTTAGGTTTCAGTTGGGATGGAAGTTCATAGAGCCACACCTTGAGCTCATTTTCAAGATGCTTGATGGTATCAATTGGCAGGGTCGATGGATTGATAACAGTATCACTCTTGTAGATCTTTGCTACAATATGATTGAGGATCAAAATCAACTTGGTGTGGCAATTATTCACACCCACAGAGCTTGGTTTACCCTTCGGCTGGAGTCTCAAACTGTGGTGATCAATGTTGGAGTCGTCAATGTCCAAAGGGAGAGGTACGTTAATATCACACTCTTGGATGGAGTTGGGCAGACCCAGCATGGAATTCACATAAATCTCCATCTTGTATATCGTCCAGAAGAGCCTCTTGCGACATTCCTCTTTGATGTAGTCGGGTTGCTCATTGGGCTGAGGCTGTTGCAAACGATGAAGACCCTGTCTCAAGGCTGATCGAAGAGCGATACCAATATATGAGTAGCAAGTTGATAATCTGGCAGAGCACTGGAGGAATATGGTGAGCATGAAGATTGTTTGAATAGATTCTAGATCAGTGGAGTTGGTGATATCAATCAATTTTCTGGCAGCAATGAAGTAACGGTACCCTTCATCCTGCAAATATTGGTTATCAATAGCATTGTCACCTTTCGAAAAGAGAGCACCAACCGCAATGACGGAGTAAACCAATGGGAGCATCTTGTTCTGATGGTTGGTGTACTCTTCAGGTGGGGTGTCATATAATGACAGAACATCCTTGATGAAGGAGGTTCGATGGTAAAACCGGAAAAGCTGACACGCATCATTCCATGTTCTGTATATCAATTTGATGGCAATATCCTTTGGTGGAATAATGATCCGGATCTCTAGAGGTTGAAGTGCCTTGGAAACCTTGATATCAGAAGTTGAGTTATACTCTGATAATATGGAGTTCAGATCTATTACCCCAGAAGTCTTGTGGTTTTCGAATATAGCCATGAAAAGATCAGTGTTGAACCCTACATCAGTGGTATCAATTTCAGGGAACATTGCTCCCATCATCTTCAACCCCAGATTAGAATTATCTTGTTTCCCTGTGTCTGCGCCAATTGTTCTTTGTGCCTCCCTTCTAGCTTTCTTTACTGGAGGTGGTTTATATTGATTGTATGTACACTCATATGAGTACACTGTGCAGTGAATACATGGTTGCTTGCCGTCACATTTTACTTTACGTCGGCGGCAAGTGTCACACGCTCTTGAGACTCTGATTCTCTTAGTAGAAGATGGACGTGTCTGCAACTGTTGCAAGGGAGACACATATGTGGCGTCCTTGGAAACTATCTTCGGAAGCATGAGGCGGGGGCTGTTTGCGAGCAGCCTAAATCTATTCTGATTGAATTCGTAGGCTTTTGTTTGCGAAGTTCTCAAGATGTTCAGGACAGCATTTGGTTGTTTTATCAGTACAGCCGTTAATAAACCGGAATTAGGTACAATCGGTCGGAGCTGGGCGCCATCTGTGTTGGCAAATGCTATCCGAGATGACGGTCCGCAAATGATCTAGTTAGAAAGTACTTGAATTGGCCTATCAAGGTTCAACTCTTTGCTCCTACCCGTCAAGATTCTTCTACGATTGGTTGTAACTTGCTCTCAATTGTTATCTGAAGTCAAAATGTGTTCGATACTAAATAACAGCCTAATAGTGGACATGTCTCCTACTCTAACATTTTAGCTAAACTCATCAACAATCATCCCAGTTGTATACTGCAACCAGAAAAAACACATATGCCACATAATCATACATGAACTATCCTTGGTATTCAATCGACAATGACATCACAGTGTGAAATAAAAGTTGTTAATCCGAACACATCCTCCCGAATCTTCCTTCCTGTGTACCCAATAGTGCTAATGCTGCTTCCCCCTGTACCTATTTCTTCTCCTCTTGACTCTCCTCCTGAACCCAGCCTAATCTCTTCACCACCAGTTCGTTCAAACTGTGACCTTCTTCCCTTCCAACACGTCTCTCATATGCATAGTACGAGATTACCCCCACTGCGATCCCAAACAACGGGTCTATGGTTCTTCACAAGAAGGTTAGTCCACGTTCTAGGCAATTTCAAAAATCAATACATGTACGTACTTGGAAATCAGGTAAGGATAAGGTTGCATCCTGTGCGTTTAGAAGCAGTCCTTATTGAATTAGTGGAGCTATTGGTGGGGCAAATTGATTTAGGTGTTCAACTTTGTGGTGTCCAGGTGTATTTTTTCCATCACCAAAGAAACGCGAGGCACCTCAATAGAAACGCCAAATTGATCCAGAAGTGTGACCAACGCGTTATCAATAGTCTTCCGATGTCAGCACCAACAACTGTTGATCTAGATTCCACTACTAAGTACACTGCTAACTCTGTCCCCTGCAAGATTCGTTATAGTGGACCGCACGGATCTCTTCCACTCCATTTTACCAAGCAGGAAGAGAAGAACTACACGGTAGCATATCTTAGAGGAAGAAAACTTCACGGGGAACAGGTCTTCTTAGATAACCTAACCGGACATCTACTCAGGAAGGACTACGATGAAGTGAAGAGTGTAGGTCAAGTGAATGAGACTCTTTGGTTTGAAAGAGAAGGACATGAAATGTCGGTAGGAAGTAAGATCAAAGAAGGAATTGATCTCAGCGAACTGATTCATGGATGAGACGTACATAGGACAAATTCAAGAGAGTGTATTTAAGCGCTGATAATAGAGCTTTTTGTAAATTTTCTAATTCTTGACAGCATTGGACACCTCCGTGTATGGGGCATTCAAACCAGTCCAGATCTTGAACTGAGTCACACCTTGGTTCACAAGCATTTCTTCACCCGCGACAGTTTCCCAGCTCAGTCTCTTAGCAAGTTCCATAGTCGGAGTGACTTTGGGCTTGTAGGCAGCATCCAATAATCTTGGAACAAAGCCAACACGGTCTTGGTCAGCAGCACCCTTTGTCAGAAGGGTTTCCAAACTTGACCCAACAATGGTGTCGATTGGCTTGTCACCTGGCACACAGGAAACAGCGATGCTGACAGGTTCGGCCGCCTTAACATCTGTTTCACTAGCCAAAATTTCAACACCAAACTCAGCAGGGAAATGAGCTTTGATGGCATCCAACTTCTCAACGGTTCTGTTGATGACATAGATTTTAGCACATCCCAACTTGTGCAAGGCATAAACAGCAGCACGACATGTACCACCTGCGCCAATGACCAAACCATTAACTGTACTCAATTTGGAAAATTGAGGAACACCACTGTCAATCAATGAGTCGAAAATTCCTCTCCAGTCAGTGTTTGAACCACGGAACTTGCCATCACCAATTGGGATCACCGTGTTCACGGCGCCAATATGAGTCGCAGCGTCATCCAGTTCAGACAAGTATGGGATAATATCTAGTTTCAACGGAATAGTCACAGCAGCACCCCCAAAGTCTGGAGTTTTCATCAAATCAGCAACCTCTTTGATATCAGTAGTATCAAATTTGAAGAACTCATGTGGCAAGCCTAGATGAGAATAGCCAGTGTTGTGCAAGAGCGGCGATTTTGAGTGTGAGATTGGAGAGCCAATAACATAAAACTTTTTGGACGCCTCCAGACCCAGATTAAAGTACAACTGATTGATATCTTTGATGGTCTCAGCCTCATTGATAGGAGTCAACAATCTATTAATGATTCTGGACAACTTCCCTAATCTAGAGACATTGTAAGCAATCAAACTTGAGTCATTCAACTCCTTCTTGAAAGACTCCAAATCGAAGTTGTCTTTCAAGTCAGTTGCTCTAGACACTAGCTTGGTCAAATCAACATTCAAGAACTTTGCCTTTGTGTGGTGGTCAATAAAGACAGGATGAGACCATGAATGGCTCTCATCATGAAAGGCACCAATCACCTTTGTAGATCCCTTTTTAGAAATCAAACATTTGAGGAACTCAACATCTAAGGCCAAGTCCAAAGTGACGTAGTCGACACCATTCTTATAGGAAACCAAAACCAATTGCTCGTATGCAGATAACTCATCAGTAAAGTTCAAAGTGATGATACTAGCCAAGTCGGTGTGCTTTCTGATCTCTGCAATCTTCTGCTCAAACTCAACAAAGTCAACTGGGGCATTGATCACAATTTCTAAAGCGTTAGCACCATGAGTCAAATGAGGTAGATCCTCTGCAACAGATCCAATCTGCTCGTAGTTCAATTGAAAAACAAAAGAGCGAAGATCGTTGAAAACAACCTCAGTTTTGCCCACAATCTTGGAAATAAAGGACTCGAAGTTCTTTCTCAACTCAAAGAACTCAAACTCAGACTTGCACAATGGTGAGTAAAAATGGTAATTCGAAACAGCGCGGTACAATGGCTCCCTCTCATTCCACACTGTTGAAATATCCTGAGTGAAGCTAGGTCTTGTGGGGTCACTGTTCAAGAACTCAATAGTGTCCTTGATTGATCTCTCAATGTGTAAAACAATACCGCCCTGGTCGCTATATCTTTGCAACGCCTGGCGAGCAGACTCGCTCTGAACAATACCACCACCAGTAGAGATGATAGTCTCAGTGCCATGAGCAGACACAATCTCATTGAAGATCTCTAGCTCCTTCTTTCTGAAAAGTTCCCAACCATTCTCATGGATGTAGCCTTTGATATTCGCAAATTTGGACTCAAATACAGCATCCAGGTCAATAATCTTGTAACCCAAAGAAGCAGAAATCCATTTACTCAAAAGCGACTTACCAGCTGCCCGCATACCCACAACAACAATACTGCTGTGGTTGAACTTCTTAGTCTTAGTCGTGACAACCTCAGGTTCAAAACCATCCAATTGCGCACCAAGATTGGAGTGAAGAACATCCCACCAACCTGGCCAGGTCTTACCGGTACAATGTCTTTCCTGGATAGTGACTGGACCGTTGGCGACCATACCCGCCAATAATGAAAAAGACATAGCAACACGGTGGTCATCATAGGAGAAAATACCACTGGCCTTAGGACTCTTAAGCTCACCAATACTGACACCGTTGATCTCAATACCATCTGGCAATTCGTTCGCAATGACACCGAACTTGCTCAACTGACGAACCATGGCAGCAATTCTGTCGCACTCCTTGACACGCTGGTTGGCAATCCCCAAAATTGTGGTTTTGTTTGAGCCACCGTTCTTCGCAGTAGCGATGGCAGCAACAACAGACGCAGTAAGGAAGGCATCAGTCATTGGCTCCATGTCCACTTCAGTCAGTGGCACTAGCTCGCCTCTTGGTGGACCAGTAACCGTAGTTGATGTGGCGGTTTGGATAACCTCGCACCCCATTGGCTTCAAGACATCACGAGCAAAACGGGCATCACCTTGCAAAGATGATGAACCAATGTTTGGGATGGTGACAGTGGTACCGGTCATAGCAGCAAAGGCCAATGGATAAGTTGAAGAAGAAGCATCAGACTCAATGACAAACTCCTTTGGAGCAACATAGTTACCAACTGGAATCTCATAGGTGTAGTTCTCCTTCTTAACAACATTGATACCGAACTGCTCCATAAGAGCAATGGTCATGTCAATGTACAAAATGGAGATTGGCTTGCCGCCTGTCAACTTCAGGACAACAGGAGTCTCAGCATATGGAGCAGTCATCAATAATGAAGAAACATACTGAGATGATATAGTTGCAGCCAGTTCAATATTACCTCCCTTTAATGGCTTGGTTTGAATCTTCAAAGGTAAAGAGCCTTGGTTCTTCAAGTACTCAACCTCAGCACCGTTGGACCTCAAAGCATCAACCAGTGGGCCGATTGGGCGCTCAGTCATTCTCTTGTTACCGGTAAGAATGACATTGGAAGACTCAGGGGAAGGCTTAACCAAAGTGGCCACAGACGTCAAGAATCTAGAGGCAGTACCAGCATTACCTAAGTACAGCTCTTCAGTAGTGGCAGTTAACTCACCACCGTTTCCGTTGATAATCAAAGTCTCACCATTGTCTTCCCATCTGATCTTAGCACCGTTTAACTTAGAAATGGCATTCAACATGTGTTCAGTGTCGTCAGAGTGCAAAAGATTAGTGATCTTGCACTCCCCTTTAGCTAATGCGGCAAGAACTAAGGCACGGTTAGAAATGGACTTTGAGCCTGGAGGGATAATGGTGGTCTCAAATGAAGGCTGATTCTGGAACTCATAGACCTTGGTCTCATCTGTCAAGACAAATCTTAAATCTTCATCATTGACGTATGAGGCCTGTTTCTCGTAGCATTCACCTATGGCCTTCAGTAATACAACTTTTTTCTTGGAACCATCATTCTTCTTATCGATGGCCATCTTTTGCAACAAGATATCAACAGGGGTCTGTTTGTTGCCAATAATCTTTCTGAAAACCTTGTCATCAACACTCACCGCCAAACCATAGGAAATGAAGATCTTGGACAATCTGGCGACGGCGACAGGGGACAAGATACCAAGGTAGCGAGCTAATTCAGCCTCTTTGACAGAACCAATAGCGACACATTCACCATGAAGAGCTTGAGGGGTCAATAGAGCTTCATAGGCATGCCCGATGGAGTGACCGAAATTCAATAGGTTTCTCAAGCCGCCCTCTCTTTCATCCAAAGTGACCACTTCAGCCTTGACTTTGATGGACTCCAAAACCAATTTGAAGACATGCTCCTTGATTGGAGTCAAATCAGTATCACCGTTGGAGTTTCTCTTCTTGATTGTGGATAGGAACTTGGCAGCATTGACTTCCAATCTGGTGAACTCAGTCTCGTTCCAGATAGCAGCGGTTTTGATGACTTCAGCGATACCATTGATGAATTCTCTCTCTGGCAAAGTCGCCAAAAAGTCCAAATCAACAAAGACATACTTTGGTTGCCAGAACGAACCAATGAAGTTCTTTCCCAAGGGAGTGTCAACAGCAGTCTTACCTCCAATAGAGGAATCCACCATAGCAAGCAAAGTAGTAGGCACCTGAACAAATCTGACACCTCTCATAAATGTGGCGGCAACAAACCCAATCATATCACCAATAACACCACCACCGATCGCAACAATGACAGTGTCTCTGGTACAACCTTGTTCCAACAAGTAGTCTTCGATTCTCGCCTTGGTAGCACGAGTCTTGTTAGCCTCTCCTGGTGGGACAACATACGACAGGATACGAGAGCTAGAAGGGATCTTCGACTTGAACTCCTGGATATAAGCATCGAGATAGCCCTTCTTGACGATATTGGAGTCTGTGATAATCACATAAGTGGACGACTTCTCCGTTTCCAGGAGTTGATCAACAATGTGAGACTTTAGACTGTACCCGACATGAATCGAGTCCGAGCCTAGAATCTTCACCTTCTCAACGCCTGACATTGTGGAAGTTAGCAATTGGGAAACAAAGACTTGAAGAGAAGATACCTCGGATGATGTCTTCACATTTTCCAAACTTGTATTATTCCATCTCAGGCTTCGCGCAAAAAAAAAAGCTCTGAGTCAGAATCTCGGTCAGTTCTTATGTAAGCTTTGTGCTTTCTGTTTTGAACTGCTCACGTGAGTCTGGAACAGTCTCCATATCTTTGAACTCAGTCTCATTGGATACAGTATGAGTGTGGATGATAATTACTGTGTACTGTCGAACCAATATGAGCCTATAGTAGGCTGTACACCGTGACCCATACAAATTGGACCACTCAAGTAAGATGATATTGAGAAACCTCGTAGGAACTCTTTTCCCGGCGCATGTGACACAAATCGCAGTGCAGTTGTTACTCCAGAAGCTGTAACGTAAAAACCCTTTATTGTGATTCCAAGGCTCCTTGTAGGGCATATACCCCATATTGAGGAACACTACATCTTTCACTCTGGCATTTCCAGCAGAGTGCAACTTTTGTTTATCTCAATCACCTCACAAGGCCAATTCTTCATACGTTTGTTGATATTGAACGGCGCTTTTCCCAATACCGTCTACCAACTGGCGAGATACAGAGTGTCTCCTGGAGGAGTCAGGTGTTTTAACGTTTGTGAAACTTTCCAAAGAAGTACTCACTAAACAAGATTACGGATGATCTTGTCATACATGAATTCAAGAGAAAAGAGTTCAATCCAGTCCCTTACTAGAAGAACGAATCCCAGTGACTGGCTTTGACATGATTACTACTTCGGTGCTCTGAGACGATGTTGAGTCTGTATAAACGTAGAAGATCTTAGAATAAATGAGAACGAAAAATGGATAGCTGGGATTCGGGGTGACTTTGTTCGAACCCATAATTTTTAACTTACTGAAAAGCTTATTGAACGCTGGCGACATGTCGTATACGCCTCCTAATCACACACCAGCTCGTTACTCGTGTGAATACAGGTTGGTGAATTCGCGAAATCGTGGCAAAACGCTATCAGACAAACACTTCCACAAAGCACCTCCACAGTTTTGTTCGAATTGACCACCCACCAGCCAGAACTTTCCCACCATTGTTGCCGCTTAGTCAATGGAAAGTAGCGCACCACCCGTTGCAAAGCGAAGAAAGATAGAATCTCCAGCCTCCCTCTCACTGTGGAGCCTTTCCCACGAAGTTCTTCTCCTTATTTTTCAACACTTATCAAATGCCGAAATACTTAATCTAAGCTGTGTGAGTCATGAATTGAGAACACTGATGCTTCCCTACATCTTCCAAGATATCAAAGTCGAATGGGCCATGCTTCTACCCAAGTTTTCGAAAGATAGCGGGCCTAATTTCAAGAAGGACCGAATACTACGCAGTTTCTGCCAATTTGTGGAAGTGATAGAGATTGTTACACCCAATTTGCAAAATGAATGGAGCTTCAGGTTTCATAAGCTTTTTGAGCGATTTGAGAACTTGCACAAGCTGAAGCTGTCCATTAGCAGCTCTTCAAGATTCCTGAAATACAATGAGCCCATCTTCAATTTGAAAAGTCTTCACATGGTCACAAGACAGGAGGATTCCGATTTCAACCTGAACCATTTGAGAAATTTCCCAAACATTGAGAATTTAACAATTGATGGGTTTTTTATTGACTTTGATCCTCAAGAGGACTTGGAAGGGTTGGAATTTATCCAGATCAAGAACCTCACCATCATAAACTGTTCATGGAACTACCCGTTCAAGCTGTCCTATTTTAAAAATTCCATGCAGATTGAGCACTTGAACCTCATATATACCAATTCCTTCATAATTAGTGAAAGGTTTAAAGAATTCCTTAACAATCCAAAACTCCCCAACTTGAGGTATCTGACCATTCAAAACAAGAATGCGGACCTTAAACTTCACATCACATACAAGATCTTCAACTTTCTACAGAACATTCCGAATTTACAGAAGTTATACCTGTTAGGGAATATCTACAACGAAACCCTAATGCATTTCACACAAATTGATAT
Source organism: Barnettozyma sucrosica (assembly GCA_030558145.1). Lineage (NCBI taxonomy): Eukaryota > Fungi > Ascomycota > Saccharomycetes > Phaffomycetales > Phaffomycetaceae > Barnettozyma > Barnettozyma sucrosica. The sequence goes on from JAJMRY010000006.1 coordinate 150,955, forward strand.
TGAAAACAAAATGAGTTACTGTTTGAATGTGAACAATGTCAAGATTTTTTACTCCTCGTTTGTTCAATAACAACGTACAATCAATCAATACAGAAACATGCTGAAACACGTAGGAGACAATGGGGATGTGATCTTTTAGTTCTTACAGGTTTGTGCTCAATCAACGATACAAAGCTCGTCCGAGCCTAATGGAAAGGCTCTTTCCCAGATGATTCACACAGTACCTTTCTCAAACGTCCCTTCGCCACTATTTTGATCAATGAACCAAATCAAATAGAGCGCATGAAATAGAGCCAGAGGTCCCAAATATATGGACATCAGCATGCTCAAATTCATCACAAAGTACAAATCCACACGGCCCCTCGTGATCAAAACGACAGCACTGGGGCAAAAGAATGCTGCAATCGATAAAGCCATCCTGTTTTCAAGCGCTCTAGCTTGAAGGGATATCAAGTAATGTATTAGATTGGTTGATTTCTTCTTGCCTTGTGAAGCGTATCTGTGCATCTGCTGTGAAGGATAGTCAATACTGTCTTCCCATAGCTCAAAGACAGCATTAACGCCGTCAAGAATGAGCATCAAAATGTTGAAAACAATAGTTTCAAGAAACAAAACAATCATCTCTCTGAGTTCCCGACCTCCGAACTGTCACCTGTTGAGAGTCCTTGTCTAAAAGTCTACGTAACTGCTGTAGCAATTGCTTAATGTCGCTCAATTTTTATGTGTCAAAAGAAATCGCAACTGCAAACGGCCTGATTGCGAAAAGAAAAGTCGCCAAAGCTCATTCTTTCTACAAACAAAACGGAAACTGATTGAGAAAATGAAGATAGAGTCCAGCGCTTACTCAAAATTTTCATTCTCTACGGTCCTTAATTGATAAGACTGAGGTTAAAATTCTTGTGTCATTTAAACCCATTAAAACTAGTACTTCCAGCCATACTTAAGACTTGGAAGCACCCCGCATTTTTTGGCAATGTCGCTAAGTAATGAGGACAGACATCAGCGTTTTCACTAAAAACTACCTGGGCGTCATGGAACCTTTCCATTCACTCTTTTTATCCCTTCTTACTTCCCCTGTCTTCCTTAATCAAACATCTATGCAAAAAAAACTTCCATTGACATTGGCAAATGCTTCGATTCATGTATGGCTTTGTAAGAAAGATCTGGTAAGCCCACGCACATCGGTCACATGACTTATCACCGGGTAATATCATGAACTATGCCAATTGATCACATTAGGAATATTTCTAAATCAGGGCATTTTAGAATGAAACGCGATTGTTCGAAGTGTTTGAAACAACAATCAACATCTTCGGCTTGATCTAGCTAGTGGCCCACTAACAGATCCAATGAAAATGGAATGTTCATTTTCTGCTCTGCAGAAATCGTTGGATCTGGCCTCTGAAACCACCTCTAAAGCACATGTACTTCAGTTTTACCATACAAGCCTCTATAACCACATCAACTCAAATGGGTTCGATGTAAGTGAGATTCCTGAATTATTGCGGGAGATAGACAGCTTTGTGGCTTTTCTACATGATGATAGAAACAAAGAAATTCTTGAATTAATATCTCAGCCAATTAGAGTTAGCATTGCGAAGAACTATGTTTCTTTGTTAACAAGATCTAAGTTGAAACTCTACCAGATCACGAACAACTTTGTTTCGACATTTAATGAATCTTCAAAAAAGATCAACGCAAATCTGAAGAATCTGGTCATTGTAATTCTCAGTTTTATCTATGAATCATTTGGCAGAGATGTCTCTTCCTTTATTCCTCTCATTATCACGGTTGTCCTGAAGTATCTGAAGAAAGATAAGATCAACTCATTGAACTTGGCCAGACTTTTAACCTCTGCTGTGAGGAATGGCGGAGCATTGGAGATAACTGATTCAGCTACATCCAAATATATTAAACTCGTCAAAAACATACCAGAGGTTGAGGTCCAAGCTGAGCTCGTTAACTCACTTGGGGTGATATCAAGTGCGAAACCTGTTGATCTAATCACTTACAAATCCACATACCTCTCAATTTTTGCATTAGGCTTGTCCTCGTCGCATTCAGAGTTTAGAGTCAACACTGCTAAAGCCTTGTCGGAATCATTGGTTGCAACTCAGTATGGTTTGAAAGAGGTGTTTGATGTCTATGTTGAGTTATACATAGAGTCTGTTGATCCTAGGCAACAAATCGGTGTTGTGGAATCTATCATTCATTTTTGTTCTATTTCCTATGCCCAAGACTTTGACTTCTTAAACACAAATTTCATTGACATCACTATTCACATCATATCCATCTTCAAGCATGAGAGATTTCTCTGCTTCACTGACAATTCAAAGAACAGACTCTTTGAACACCTTGATATGCTTTTCAAGAATATGATTGACCTCACAGATGAGTCTAACCAGAAAGCTCTCCTGGATCATTTCTTCAAGACATTAGACCAACATCACAGTTCAACATACAGCTCAGTGTTGACATTACAGATCGTGAATGAAATCATTGGCAGTTTAACAAATTTGACAAACAATGAGATTGAGAAGTATCACATCACGCTATGGAGACTTTCAACTTCGAGCGATGCTAATGAAATTCGAAATGTCGCCATCCAGGTTCTCAAGACGTTTGCTTCCAAATTTCCAAACATTTTGAAAGAGCTATTGGACACGTCATTGAATGAATTGATCAACCTCTCTAAGCAGGATTCATCTGAGAAAATTCAGAATAAAACTCTTGGGTTTTCAATGATTTTGGCTAACTTGATTTCCTTGGCTGACAAAGAGAACATTTCAGAGTCCCTCATACAAAGTATTTGGGAGTACAACTCCAATTACATCAAGATCAATAAGGAGATGACGGAAGCTAACTTTCATGGTCTTTTAACCTCTTGGATTGCCATTGCCGGTGTCTTCACATACAATAACGCGATCTTCATTGAGTCCAAAGTGGATGAGTTCATGACGATATGGGAGAGCTTGAAAATCTATGAACAAAATGGTCAATCATCACTGGAGCTCATCGATAAATCACTAATGGCATTGTTGTCGTTCTTGAACAATATACCTGTCCTGAATAAGACCATTGCAAACTTTTTCATCGATAAACTAATTGCTAAACAGCCAGTTGTCAATGTATTGAAAAAGAGAGATGATGAGTTCAAACATATGGTCAAGTCAATTGAGCATAGAGTTTTCCAGATTTATCTGGTACTCATTGACTTCATTAAAAGCGAGAAATCTTCCGTTTTGATACAAGCAGTTCATAACTTTTCCAACTTCTCAGACTATGATGTAAGCGTTGTGGGGACCAAAGACTTTAAGAAGTCTTCACCAGGTGCAGATAATCTATTATTTTATCAAGGTCACAACACAGAGATACTGTATGGGCTAACCTCCAAGTTCCTTGGGTATCAAATAGATGAGTTAAACCTCAAATTCAAGGAGTCGGTCTGTTCACAGACAAAGGACTACTCCATCGACTTTACCTCCCCCAAACCACAGGGTTCTATCGGTATGAACAGAATTAAAAGCTGCCTTGATGACTCTACTTGGGTTGACACTCTAGAAACCACTTTGCTGGTCAACCCTATTGCATCTTCTCTGAAGAATGATTCTCTACAGCCTATTCTCACAAATGATTATTCAATTTTCAGAAAGTATTCTCCTCCTGTTTCAACTGGCGTGGTTGACTCTTCTATTGAGATATTTTCGAAGAGTTTCTCTTCGTTATCGTCCAAGGTCCAGTTGTCCTTGTTAGAGACGCTGAGATCGAATTTGCTGTCGAAGGACAACAGTAGATTGGTACAGTTGGTGCTCGCTATAAACATCTCGATAGTCCTGAATGGTGTATTAACTGTTGCTGATAGAGAATCTCATAGGTTTGACAAAGATGTCGGCACTCTGATCTTGGAAACACTAAAAAGCATTTATCAAACTCACCATGAGGACAGCAACATTTCGAAGTATCTGCTTGTATTGAACTCTGAATCTATTGGCTTGTTGCTTTCGATGACATCTTTGACTGAGCAGATTCCTATTTTCATCAAAAGAATCGTTGATGAGGAAGACTCCGGTTCTCGTTCATTCAATGCTTTAGTGTTGAGTTACGTCTATCAATTTGACTCGTCATCTCAGTTCAACTCCATCCTTGATATCCTGTTGAAATTGGTTTCTGATGCTCATCCATACGTGCATTTTTGGGCTATGGACTCGTTGGCTACTATAATTGATAAACATGTTGTCATAAACACCCATAGAGCTGTGGAAATATTGAAAATTTTGAGAAATTGTTATCTAAATGACTCATTTGGAGTGTTTGGTTCTGGTGCAGTGGTCTATCTGAACTTGGAGTTTGATTCTAATGTTATCATTTCCAAGGTTTTAAGAAGTTTATTGAATTCCTTGGGACCAACTATCAATGACTTGAGTTCTGAACCTAAGGAGATTCTTCAGATTTTGATTTGGGGTTTGTTATTCAACCACAATAGCTCTAAAATTCAGATTGAGTTGCTAAAGCTCATTCAGAACATTATTGTATATGATGCTTCTTTTGTGCCTATTGACAAACTTGTTGGCATTCTGAAGTTTGTAATCGCCAACAACTTGTTGACTCAGCACATTGGCTCCAGCTTGTCACTTCCAATCTATGAAGAACGAAATGAGCTATTCCCTCTGACCTCATCTCCTACTCTTTTGAATATCGCATGTGATGTCTTGTTCCAAATGGTGAGAACTTCTGAAGATAAGCAATTCCTGGATAATTTGAATTCCTTGGTGTGGATCTGCCTTGAATTGGACCCAGAGTCTGAGGTTTTGGAAAGATTAGTTCACGATTGGATTGACACAACATACGGCATCTCGTGGTTCACTACCTTGCAGAAACTCTTTTTCAATTCGAAGTACGTAATCTACAAAGATATTCTGGATAACTACAGACATACATTGAACAAATTCAAACACAAAAGAGTGGAAGTTGATGTGAAGGATGAGGAAACTCAATCTATTGCTCATAGAGAAGATAACGATAACTCAAAGGGCTATGTTGATAAGGGGTCTGAACAGCTTCTCTCAAAGAATGAATCCACCTGTTGGAAATTCCAGCTAGTTATTCTGAAGTCTTTGAGGCAGTTATTAGGTTACTGTTTAAGAGACTCTAAATTATATCAACAACTGTCGAAAAAAGTCCCGGAAATGATAAGGATCTCATATGAATCTTCTACATCTTCCATAATTGAGTTGAGACTAGTTGGTATTGAGCTTCTCGGTGACATTATCCAACTATACTCCAGTGCCGAAGACCCGATCTACCCAGCAATGTCCTTGTTGGAGCAGCAACAGGCTCAGATCACATCTGCGCTGGTTCCATCATTTCAACAAGGAAGTACGCCATTGTTAGCTAGCCAAGCAATCAAGGTCGTTGCTCTATTCATTGGATCTAAAGTCGTCCCCGTATCCAAACTTAACAGAGTTGGGAAGATCTTAATCAATTCTCTGGTGGATTTGCAAAACGGCGAAGATGATAATGGTGACGAATTCAAAATTAGTGAGGTTGTCATTTCCAGTGAATTGGGTCAACGCCGCGTCAAACTTTCTATACTGAACTCGTGGGCTGAGTTAAAACTTCTGGCTAACAAGTACCAGGCCGATGATGAGCTTGATGGCGAGTTAAATGAACTGGTCAATGATCATTTGGACCTTCTCTTGCCACTCTGGATCTCCAGCTTGAAAGAATTTGCTCTGATTAAACATGGAAACTCGGGGCCCAAGACAGATGCTGACTTGTTTCAAGATTGCTGGATTAACTTTGTTGATGTTGTGGGGTTGATCACAAGGGAATGTCCAGGAAGAATTGCCGAGATCCTAGGTGACAACGAGGCTGGATTTTACTATATGATGTACTCCCATTGTGTTTATTCGTTGCTTGGTAACAACTCTTTGGCCTTGAACAAGGTTGTTATTTTGGAAGGCCTGTTGAAGATCCTGAACTATAAAGAGTTATCAGATATCATTTTCCATGAAGATATCTACCATGAGACCATCGATATCTTTGAGAGACTGATGATAACTGGTTCTTTTGAGACAAAATTGGTTCTCATTGACATAACCACGGCTATTTTTACGAACTCTCACTGCGTTGAGTCATTTGATGAGAAAGCCGACAAACTCTTTGAGATTATCAGAGTAAACTTGCAGCCGATCTTGAGCTGTGTTCCTATTTCTGAAGAATCAGAAACATTCAAGCAGCTGACCGCTGATGAGGTTCACTTGGTGAAGAAATCATTTTCTAGTATCATTAAAATGATCTCTAGGTTCCCAGATATGATCCGATTTGATCTGTACTCTACTGTGCTGGCCATTGTGGCGAAAATCATTACCAGCAACATTATCGATCTAGTCCCACACGTTTTACCGGTGTTGAAGGAGATTTTGATCGAGTTGACCAAGATGGACTGTTTGGAATTGATTAATAACTTTTATCAGACTGTCAAACCACAGCTATCCCTATTGGGTTCTATGAATTCACTACTAACCCTTAGTGTGTTATTCACCTCAACATCGCTGATCAAGTTGCAATCGGATGATATTGAGCATTTTACAGATGTGCTTGTCGTCAGTTTATCGAATCAATCACTTGGTGGTATAGTAACCCAAACTTTAAAAAATATAACTGCTCAAGCAGGTCTCCAAAATGAAGTTATTCTCAAGCATTTGATTCCAAAGCTTGTGATTCAAAGCACGCACACAGAGGATCCAAGAATTTACGTTGAGCTAGTGATTTTAATTCTTAAGCAGTTTCCTGAACGACATCCGGCTCTGTTTTCCATTGTTATCCCACAGCTTTTAGCTATCAGTGAGAAAGATGGACAATTCTTACTGAAAGAGTATGCTCATAAGAGACTGTTGATGCTGGTGTCTACCAATCCAGAGATGTTTAAGAGAGTTGTCACTGAGTCCCTGAGCGAAGATCAGAAACTGGCAACCGAGAGATTGGTGAAGTTGGATGGTTTGATTGATTCTTCAGAAACTAGCCCTTCAGATGCAAAAATTAAGTTGAAATCCTTCGTTTGATCTGACTGTCGGTATCTTCTTTGATCAGTTGAAGAAATAAAATACATAGAAAAAAAATGATCCAAAAAAAGGATGCGTGTAAACACAAATTCTGTAAACTCCAGACAACGAGTCCACCAAATCGCTAACTGATTTCGATATGAGCAAATATCTTGCCTCTGGCCTTCTGGGAGCCTCTGCAACAGGTGTCATCGCCAACTTCTTTTGGGGCCAGTCTTCCAGCTCAACGTCTAACGCACAAGCTCGACCAATCGGATCTGGCGCACCACTTCCAGTGCCAGTGTCTTCATCAGGCTCAAATCTTCCCAGCCAAACCCAGATTAGACCATCAGAGTTCTTCAAGTACGGTTTCCCGGGGCCTGTCCACGATCTAGAAACCCGTCAAGAGTTTGTATCGGTCTACGACAGACAAAAGCGGAATCCATATTATGTCGTCGAGCACATCACTCGAGACTCTATCAAGTCTTCCAATGGGGGTGTTGACCGTAAGAAGTCAGTCTTCAAGGAAGATGAAGTCATTCCAGAGAAGTTCCGTGCCCGTCTTCGTGATTATTTTCGTTCTGGTTTTGACAGAGGCCATCAAGCACCAGCTGCAGATGCCAAATTTAACCAGGACGCCATGAATGAGACCTTCTATCTCACAAACATTTCTCCACAAGTTGGCGATGGGTTTAACCGAGACTATTGGGCCCATCTAGAGTTCTTCGCTCGTGATTGCACACAAAAATATGACAGTGTCAGAATAGTGACTGGCCCATTATACCTTCCAAAAAAGTGTCCAGATGGCAAGTTTAGAGTCACGTACGAGGTTATTGGGAACCCACCGACCATTGCTGTTCCAACCCATTTCTTTAAGCTGATTGTTGGTGAGAGAGCTTCTGCTAACGGTGACTTGTCAGTGGCCGCCTTTGTTCTTCCTAACGATGTTATTGGCAACAGCACCCCACTGAGAGAGTTCGAAGTACCAGTCGATGCCCTGGAATCCTCTTCAGGTTTGAGCTTTTTGCAAAACGTCCCTTCTCACAAAAAGAAGAGTTTATGTCAAGAAGTCAAGTGTGAAATCACTGTCAGAGACTTTAGTAACGCAAACCAAAAGCTGCTTCCAGCTCCAAAATGAACCTTCACATTGTACATGCATTGCCATCAATCTTATACACGCATTTCAACTAGAAACCTACCACTCGTACTCGAAACGAACGTAGAAACTTCGAAAAGACATAAGCAACAATGATTCTGATCCAAAAGCTGTTTTCAGCTGTAGGTAGGCACCCCTGCATTTCAGAACTGATGCTTGCTACACAAGATTGTGCAAAGTCAATTTACAAAGAAGTTATCTTTGATCCTCTATTCAAGAGCTAGTAAAACAAAAGAAATAAAATATCCCAAAACAATACACCATATCTTTATCAACTATACGCCATGCACCATGCACCATGCATCGTACACACATAAACCCTATCTCTTTGTCCCATGGTTCGACACTGTACTCACATCCAGATGATGGTGTCTCACCCTCTTCTTTGACCCAGTTGGGGTCTGCGCACCACTCGGCGGGTGATGACTATTCCCTTCAGAAATGGATCCATTCGATCTCAACGATCTCAGACTGCGATTTGAAGAAAAAGAGCTCGCCCTTTCAAAGCGCGACGGTGTCTGAGCTTTGAATGAAGCAGAAGAAGACGAATTCACAGTCATGTTGCCACTTTGCAGCGGTAGTACATCGTCGTCAATCGGTGTCGTTGGCAACGCTGCTGTGTTTATCTTGTGTGGGATGTGCGATTCGGGAGTGATTCGGAGCGCCTCAAGGCTGAGACCACTTGCATCATGCTTAGCATGCTGGTGTGGGCTGTATACCGGCTGTTGAACAACAATCGTGTCTGTCTTGGTAATATCGCTCAGGGATGATAGAGCCTCAGTAAGCGTCTCCTGCTTATTGATCTCAAGGTCGGAGTCAGTCTGGTACCTCTCGCTGTTGATGATTGACGGGCATGGGTCATTCACTGCGTCAACTGGTGAAGATGACAATGAATCGAGCTCGTCATGCGCCTCTGCAACAGGCGGGAGCTGGACTTGTGAATTTGTTAAGATCATTGGCTCCGAAGCATTCGAAATGTCGCTCTCGCCCAAAGGTGGGTGTTGCGCGCCTTGTGGTGAGGCAGCGGTGGAAAAGTCCAGCATTGACTTGGCCTTCATCACCGGAGATTGTGCTGTCTTAATTACGGGTGACTGAGTAACCACAGATGAAGCATGGAGTGAATCAACAGAGTGGGTTCGACTGTTCAGGAACAATGGATCTACTTCATCTTCGTCATCCTCACAACAGCACTCAAGTCCAATAAACCACGGATCCTTCAGGATATCCTTCATAGTGTACCTGTGCTCCTCAGAGTAGTCACATAATCTCCACGCAACTCTCGCAGCACCCGGACTGTAAAACTCCTTGGCGAACTTGAATTCAATGCCAGGACCATGATTCACATCGCCTATTCTAAAAGATGGGTTCGCCGCTGTATACGTCTTGTACGAGCTGACAAAGTCTCTATAGGCCTGGTCTGTTGTTGCTGCTGATCTGAAGGGAGCATTCTGGTAAATCAAAACAAACAATATGACACCAACACCCCATAGGTCCAGCTTGTATGGGTCGTACTCCCCACAGTGATCCTTTTGAATCTTCATCAACTCTGGAGGGACATAAGGGGGTGATCCGACAAAAGTGTTGAAAGTTCTCAAAGAAGAGTTAAAATCCGTCTCGTCCTGATGCGTATACTCTGCAATGCCGAAATCAGTAATTTTGACTAATCCATTAGCGTCAATCAGGATGTTTTCAGGTTTCAAATCACGATGAACAATTCCCTTCGAGTGGATAAACTCAACTGCAAGCACTAACTGCTTAAATATACAGTATTTCTCAGCAATTGGATGCGCTTTCCATCCCGGTCTCATAATGAGGTTGAATAGATCACCACCAACACAATAGTCTAAGATGAATCCCCAACCTCTAGTGATGTTTGTTGTCGTTTGGATCTTGAGACAATAAAATGTGGTTACAATGTGCTTGCTATGAGATAGTCTTTTCGCAATGATGAATTCCTTTGCGGCACGTTTGTAAAACTCCTCGTCCGTTTCATGGGGTAAGAGTTGGAACTTCTTCAGAGCATAATTCTTGAAGGTTTTCTTATGCTGGACCAAAAAGACAGTTGCAGAAGCACCATCCCCCAGCTTCCTGCGGTTCTTCTCAGGAAAGACAAACCCATCACTCAAGGACTGGAACTCCTGCTTGAGTTCCAGAGGCAACATGTCATTTGGGTCTCTAATTGGAGCGGCCAACAAATGCTTCTTGTCGTCATCTGATGAGGCTGCAGTCATTGAATAGGTGGATGGTGTTCTTGAATTGAGCCCATATGGATTATACACCGGCTTGTTGTGGTTCATTGAAGGGGTTCTTGAAAGCCCACCACCGGGTAGCGCGCCTCCATGTGAAGCTGTTGAGTTTCTTGGGGCGGCAATGTCTGTCCCTGAAGACCCCAGGTCAAACGTGTGTGCAGTCTTGATGAATGGGTTCGCCATGTGAGCTCGGGCCTTATTCATCTCTGTCGACGCAGTTGGAGAGAGTTGCACCTCGCTCCTAGCTGTGTTGCTTCTACTGCGGAGGCCAAAGTGATGAGAGGCAGCCTTCTTAGGCTCTGTAGCGCCAGCAGCAGCAGCACCAGCGGTTGCAGAAAGACCGCCAGAACCAGACGGCGGTACCTTTGTACTGTCGTGGGAGGAGCTTCGGAAGAACTTAAGCGGGTTGTGTGAGTGCTTCTTCTCGGAGGGTTTCCTGCTGAGCGGCATTGTGGCTGATGGTTTTGTGTTGACTAATTGAGACTCCAGCTAGCAACGAGGGGAAGAATGGAATTTGAAGAAGGAGGGAGAATTGAATCTGTTTAACCAGTTGAGGAAATCATCGCGGCAAAAGACCGGCTTTAAAAAAAATAAAAAAAGACAGCCAAAAGTCACGTGAATTTCAGACTGGCAAGGTGTTGAGACAACCATGTGGAAGGACCACATGCCACATGCCACATGGTTGGACCTCAGCGGATGACCGGACGGTTGTCCTGGTATGAGCGCACCCAGATAGTGGTCAACATCAACTTTAATCGTTAATAGCATCAGACGACGGCTCTACTGCTCTCCACTACTCCTCCCAGTTAGCCAGCCAGCCCAGCTGGCAGCCAGCCGCTCCTCCAAAATTGAAATTCAGAGCACAGTGGTTAGACAGGCCCGTGGGAGCCACCGCCGCTAACAACGTCGGCCGAATTTAAGCTCCCCCCCCCCCCACCCCCAACAAAAAATTGTACCCATGCGCGAAAGCTGTTTGTGGTACTGACTGGAGACCATCACCAATTGCCACCGTTCAGATCTCAACCAAGACAAACAAACAGTAGGTTCGCTTCACTCCACTCGCTTTAAAATGCTCCATCGGTCACTATTCTTCGCTGCTAATAGAAGCACAGCTTTCAAGCTGGTGAAACCAGCAGCAGCAGCGAGAATCTCGCTCACACAGTCTTTTATACACCGGTCGTTCTCTTCCTCAAAGAGCAGTCTATTCCGCATTCATAACCAATATAGGAGCAATTACAGCACCCTCAAGCAAGCGCTCCTCTATGGAGGTGCCTTCATCGCTACCACGACGGTGGCAACACCCTATCTGTTCCAGTACACCCCACTTTCCTACTTCAACACCCATCCACAGCATCTCGTCTATGGTTTGATTGCCTCCAACCTACTGGTCTTTGGTGCATGGAGACTACCTCAATGCTACCGCACATTGTCTCGTCACTTCCTATTGAACAAGGGTTCACTGACATCGCCTTTCTCGCTAATTGGTAACAGCTTTTCCCATCAGGAAACCTGGCATCTTGCCATGAATATGCTCGCGCTATGGTCTTTTGGTACCTCATTGATCCAAGTCATTGGTGCAGCTAACTTCACCTCATTGTATCTCAACTCGGCAATGACAGCCTCCCTCTTCAGCATTATCTATCCTATTCTGTTCCGCATCCCAATGGTGGGTCCAAGTCTCGGTGCCTCGGGTGCGCTGTTCGGTGTCTTTGGAACTTTTGCCACTTTGTTCCCTACGGCAAAGATCATGCTACTCTTTGTCCCAGTGCCAGGTGGTGCGGTAGTGGCGTTTTTGGGTTCAGTTGCCTGGAATATTGCTGGATGTGTCATGAGATGGGGGTCCTTTGACTACGCTGCCCATCTCGGTGGATCTCTGTTTGGTGTGTTGTATGGTCTTTACATCAACCAAATGATCAAGTCACAACAACAAAAGAGAAAAGTCATGTACAGGTGGTGATAGTATCATTCATCTGTAGTACTCATATATACACTTTGTGGTGTACTTACTTTTTGATCAATCCTTCACGAACAAGATAAAAGTCATTTTTTGAAAAGCTCGCCAGCTTTGTAGGCTGCCATCCTCCATTCTCTGCCTGGTTTTCATCAGGACATTGTTCTTCGATGCAATCCAGCAAATCTGCCAGTGTTAAGGGCTTGGTGTTCTTCACTTTAGCACACTCCTCAGTCACATCCACAGAATGCAGTTTGTTAATAAACACAACCTGTTCTTTCAGCTTCTTTGCAATCCGAGCTTCATCAACAAGCTCCAGCCCACTCATCCTGAGAAGTCTATCTATAGTCTCTTGAGAAAACTCAGGCGTCTCAACGTCCTTTTTGTACATCAACTCATCATAGATGTTCCACGTTGGTGAGCTCAAAAGCTCCTTAATCTCAGTCTTCGATCTCATGGCTGGAAATATCTGACTGCTAGGTGTGCTTACTTGCCGTATACTCTGTTTGAGGTGGAGAGCTGCTCTGATCATCACGTCGTATTGTTTTCTATTCCCTTGTAGAGAGGGAGAGGACATCACCAATCTTGGAATCCAAATAAAAATTAAAAAAACTTCCAGTTACATCCTACTGAAATAAATAAAAAAAAAATAGAAACCTCCACACACGACTCCTCCAGTTGGCCATCGCCACGACTCTCAACTGGTTTTCTGCATTATGAAGCGGTATCTCGCACTTCTACCCACCCGGGTACGGCCCTTTCTCACGTCCCCATCGACGGCTTCACCACTATACCAATACAGATCCATTAGTATACGCCAGAAGCCCAAGAACCTAGGACTTCAACTCCAGCCCGACAAGTCCTCTACCTCCACCACCGCTACAAGTAATGGATCCAACACCTCACCATTTGATGTCTTCCTTGACCGTGTACTTGAAACAGGAGGCAATCTAAAGCTTATGGAGGTACTGTACCTTGACAATAAGTGTCACCAGCCTGAGAAAAATGCCCTCAACGTATCCAAACCAACTCAAAGACATAGCATATTGGCCTCTCTCGCAACAACAACAATATCCACCACTGGCCCTGCTGTGCTCAGGAACCTCTTGGACAGAATTATGCCAGTTATTCCGCGAGATGTCCCGCTTCAACGCTTTCTCATCATAGAGTTAATCACGCTAGCCAAACAAAACGATCAGGACTCATTTGCCCTGCTCTGGACACTAATAAGGGATCGAATCGTCAGTAATGACATGAGTATTGGGAATCAGAACGCAACATTACTCCAATGGAAGCCCGGTCAAGATATCCTACCCGCACTGATTCATCTCTGTTTGTTCTTCAACAATCTAAAGCTAGCCAGTGGAGTCATCCTGAACAATAAGGTCAATTATAATTTGATTCGTCATGTTGTACATTCCCTTATCATCAAATCACCACGGTATGAGGAACGCACCATTGAGGAGATCTTGAAGATTGTCAAACAGAAACAATATCAATTCGACAAATTCGAAAACAATGAGATTATCAATCAGAAATTTGACTCTTTGAACCCATTCTTGCAAAAAAGACTCCTCGAGTTCCTAATTGACAACACGAGATACTCTAAAAACAAGGATGACACACACAAGCTCCGGAACCTCTACAAACTAATCGATATCAACTTCAAACTCCGCAATCAGGCTGGTTGCTACCTCGCCTGGGCCCAAATCCAACGTGATTATCCGCTGATACACACAAGAGACCACGATGTGCTAACCTTGTCCAAACTCCTCCACAGATTTTCGAACTCCAAGCAGTACTATGTTTTATCTAGTGAAATCATTAATGATCTGAGACCTTTCACGGCTGGAACAACTAGTGAAATCATCATGCACAATATCATCAGTTTCGGGGCCAAGACTTCTGACTTGCCACTCATCAATGAGCTCTTGCAAGCAATGACCCCACCACACCAACGCCGTACACTTGTCGAAATCCTTCGTGTTAACCTACAACTCAATACTTCCCACGAACCAGTCAAGAAACTCCTGGGCCAAATCATTGAGCAGTTTGGAACCATATCACCTTTGGAAAACTCAATTATCATCAAGAGTCTTCTCCTTAGCGGAAAAACTGAGGAGGCTTTGGCTTACACTGACAATCTCGATGTGAAAGCAGCTAAGAATGCTTACCTTGTGATCATCGATCTTTTGATCAATCGCTCCCAGGGGAAACTCACTGAACAGCAACTGTTGGTCATTAACAGGTTCCTATCTAATGTCCAGAACCGTCCTCGTGATGAGTTTTACGATTTCAGAAAGGATTCTTTCTGGTCAATGGTGAGCTCAATGTATTTCAAGTACATGTGCATGACTGAACATAATTTAAGCAAGATGAAAGAACTTTACCTCAATTCCACTCAAGAATTAGTGAACAAAATGTTTTACCTTGATGAACTGAGCCAGCCAGAAGATAAAATAGACAACTCCAGCAGCATTCATAAGAAGAAACTTGACTGTTTGGCCCTCAATCCCTTCGAAAATCCCCAGAACATTAGATTCTTACTCATCAATGATGAGTCTAAACTCACTATTCTGAAAACGATACTGGATCAATCCCTCAAGGAAAATGACACACCCATGGTTCAGTGGTGCCTTGACGAGTTGAACATTCATGGACTATCAAAACTTGAGGTAGCCATATCTATCACCAAGCTATTCCATAAACAGGTGGGTTCTCAGAATGTCAAGAGAAGCACATTTAGTGGGTTTAAAGAGTATTGGAGAGAGCTGGCCAAGGATGTGCCACATTTTAACTTAAAGCGCATAATCACAAAGTACATGTACACAAAATAGATAGCATTTCATATATGATACTTGTGTATCTTTAACTTCTAGACTTTGAATCAGGCGAAGCATATACAAACTGAACAGGGAAGACATGTTGGAGTTTGGGGAGGTTGAAAAATATCGCAAAAATAAGGTCCAGGCGAGATTTGAACTCACGACATTCTGTGGGTGAAACAGACGTGATAACCACTACACTACTAGACCAGTTTTTTATAATTTTGTTAGTTGTAATTACCTACCATGTAGTCTTCTGAGTTCCTCAGAACACGAAAAAGCTTATGTTTTCCTTAATTGGTTCTTCCTCTAGTGCTTTGAAGATATTTTGTAATCCTATTTTTATTGCCTCATCTTAAGGCATACGTTCTTTCACAGTAAATGACAAGAATGCCAGAGTGCCTATTGTACAAAAATCAAGCCCTTCGAAATCTAGCTTGGAGGAAACAAGGAAACAGACATACCACAGTGACGACAACACTACTATAAAGCGTAGGTTAGTGAACAATTAACTGAGCCACCTTTAGATTGTAGAAGCTACAGGTGCACATTTTTTGCGTTCTAAGGCTTTCTTGGAGGTGTTCTAGAGAGGAGGAAGGGTGTGGTCCACCTGTTCGGTTGTCGTGGTGGTCAATATTGGCTTCTCTTGACACAAAAAATCTGTTGTTGACCCGGAAAGGAAAGGTTTGATCCACTGGTCTCGCGATGAGCTCTCTGAAAATTTTTTAAAGATGGCATTTTTTTCCTAGGTATGAAGTCAGAAAGACATATACGATCTGTAGCCCCCAACCCAGATTGCTATTCAAGATGGTCAAGGTCCAGAAGAAACACACTAAGGGTAACGCCAAGAACTTTATCAGTCGTACCCAGGCGATTAGAAAGCTTCAGATCTCTCTTGCTGACTTCAGAAGGCTCTGTATCTTTAAGGGTATTTACCCAAGGGAGCCAAGAAACAAGAAGAAGGCCAACAAAGGTTCCACCAAGCAAACCACTTTCTACTACTACAAAGATATTCAATACCTTCTTCATGAGCCTATTCTAAACAAGTTCAGAGAACACAAGACCTTCGCTAAGAAGTTGAACAAGTACATAAATAAGGGTGAGTTGAGCATCGCTAAGAACTTTGAATCCAACAGCAAGCCTAGCTACAAATTAGATAAAGTTATCAAGGAGAGATACCCAACTTTCCTAGATGCTTTGAGAGATGTTGACGATGCTCTAAATATGTTGTTTCTGTTCTCCATCATGCCTGTTTCCAGCAAGGTCTCTTCTAGGGTTATTACCACTGCCAACAAGGTGTGCCAGGAATGGTTGGCATATGTTTCCAAGGAGAGATGTCTTAGAAAGGTCTTCGTTTCTATCAAGGGTATTTACTACGAGGCTGTTGTTAAAGGTGTTGAGGTCAGATGGTTGCAACCATTCAAATTCCCCCAGATCATTCCAAATGACATTGACTTCAAAATCATGTTGACTTTCCTGGAATTCTACTCCACCTTACTGCATTTCATTTTGTTCAAGCTATACACTGATATTGAATTGGTTTATCCACCAAAGCTGAACAATGACAAGTTGAAGGGTATTGGTGGATTGAGTGCCTTTATTTTGGAATCCACAAACACTAACGTCTTGAATGACGTTGTTCCAGTGGTGGCTGCTACCGAGGAAGTTCAAACCATTGACTCTAAGTCAATGAAGGCGGCCTTGAAGGCTGATTCCTCCAATCATGAAGAGGTTGCTGAAGAGGAGGATGCACAAGCAGAGTCTGTTCTGGACACTGAGTTGGATGAGTTTCAAGATAAGTCCAAGAATGCCGGGGACCTGCTAGTCCAACCATCTAATGATGGTATCGCCACCACCAAGATGTTCGAAGACTTTGTCTTTTTCATTAACAGAGAAGTTCCGTTTGATGTCTTGGAGTTCTTGATCTTGTCTTTTGGTGGAAAGGTGATCTCTGAGTTGACCCTGGATGAGCTGAAGATGAAAGGAGAAACTATTGATGAGGCACTTCTAAAAACAGTTACCCACCAAATTGTGGATCGTCCGAAGATCAACGGGAAGGTACAAGGAAGAACATACGTTCAACCGCAATGGATTTTCGACTGTGTCAACAAGGGTCAACTTCTAGCTGTTAATGACTACCTACCAGGTGAAACTTTGCCTCCACATTTATCACCATGGGGTGATGCTGGTGGTTACAACCCAGAAGAGCAATTGGAAGAGGTTGAAGACGATGAAGAGGAGGAAGACGATGAAGAGGAGGAAGTCGAAGGAGACGAAGAGGAGGATGAAGTGGATGAAGAGGAGGATGAGGAGGAGGATGAGGAATTAACTGCCCAAAAGGAGTTGGAATTGGAAGCTAAGGGTGTTAAGTATTCTGATGCTAAGGATACCTTAGAAGCGACTGCAACAAGCAAGAAGAGAAAGCAACCTTCCAAATCGCAGGAGGAGGAGGAGCAGGAGTTGAAGACCATTATGATGTCCAACAAGCAACGTAAGTTGTATAAGAAGATGAAGTATTCCAACGAAAAAAAGGAGAACAGACAAGAACAGTTGAAGGACAAGAGAAAGAAGATTGAAAAGACCAAGAAAAAGTTGAGCAACTTGAAAAAGTAAATCAGCGGAATATAATACACATGTACATTAGTTTCATACACCAGTATCAAGTAGTTTTTTATCTTCTAATGCCTATTCTAGAATCCATGAGGTTTCGGTCTGGTGTCTCTAACTCTACCAGCCCTTGTAATTCCGCTTGTAGATTCACAAGCTCTTTGGATCCATTTGTCAAGTTCTCAACATCAGTGGTTCTTTCAACGTTTATGAAGCACTTCAAGATATACAGCCCTTGGTCGATACAGATCAACTTATCATCCTTCTTCAAAAACAATTGAAAGATCTCCATCACGATGTTACCGTGAAAGAGTCTAACCCCTTTAATCATGTAGCTCATATCGGGTCTATACCCTAGCTGTTCCAGAAACTCTACGATGCCCTCTTGTCCCACATCAATGTAGCTCTCCAGTACGGTTTGATTCGATATCTTTCTTTTCCCACTAACGAATGGAAGATCTGATGTCTGCATTATCCATTCCTTATACTTGGTGATGTCAAAGTTGTGCACATCATTAAACTTAGTTTTGAATTGCAGTTTATGTTGCTCGTGCTGTGTGGTTTTCGAATTAGGTTCATATTTGACGATGATCTTTGGAGATGTTAATAGCACTAGTGTTGAATAACTCTGGGGTGATGACCCGGAAAGGGTTGTGAGAGAGTCAAGGGTAAGTTGGTATTGTGACTTCGCAACGCTGGCAAATAGATAAAGGTTCTGAACCATGGCTATGATGTTATCTCAGCCCCACAATCTCTGAGGGCCCAGTTATTCAGAATATTTAAAGACAATACAATCATCATCAACTCTTAACCAGCAACAAGGAAAGATTATGTAATCGATGAACGATATATACAACATGCTCAGTATGATGTAAGCTAATTAGCCCATCACTGAAAGGCCTTGTGTGCTGGCGAAGCTGCTACTCCCAAACGGAACATATCTAATCCAGTTTATTGATCTCATTCTTCTCCGCATTGTCATCAATTGGCTCAAGCTTGACCTCTTCCGTGAAAGCAACAATTATGTAACCTATCAGAACAACATTTGCCACCAAGGCAGCCAAGCCACCAGACACCACTGAAGACTCTATTGGATCGTTAGTACTGAAGAACGGTTCTAAGGTAGCAGATGAACTTACCGAAAATCGATTGTGATATAAAGAAGGTGACCAATGGGAAGGACACCATTGCAGCGGTGAAGAAAATGAGCTTGTGGACAATTGCTCTGTTTCGATGTTAGACAAAAACGACTCCAAAGCCAATAAACATAAAACCTACTTTGGAATGTCAATAGCCATTGTGTAGTATGGTAAAGTTGATTTTCTTGTCTTATTGATGCGGTATGGCCTTGTTCTGGAACTCGCTTCAGTTTGGAAATCAAGCTAAACGATGGGTCTGGGTATAAACGAAGTAAATGATTGAAAAAAGGAACCACTTATAAAAACAACGGAAAACTAACTCTTTATTTGGGCCAAATCAGCGTCCACAACAACGATTCGCCAATGACTACACTGAATCCGATCACAAAGCACAAGGAATTCGGTGGGAATTTCGGTGTTCTATCTATTGTCTTTGGTCTTCCTGCTCTCTTGATCGTGTTTTATCAGCTGGCCAACCCGTACTACCATCAAGTTGGTCTCGAGTTCAACTACGATGCATTCACCAACTTCAGAGGCAAAACAATCAGCGATTTGCTCTTCCATAGTCAAACATGGACATACTATATGATCTGGTTCTGGACCTTGGCCGCTTTGGATTTGATTATGCCCGGTTACAAGACTTATGGTGTCAAATTGCGCGACAACACTGCATTGCCATATAAGGTCAATGGTGTTTCGAACTTTGCACTGTTCGCACTAATGCTGTTCTACAGACTCTGGTCCACTAACGGTGAGATGCCGGAGCTTCAATACCTCTACAACCATATGCTGGAGTTCACCATTGTGGCGATTGAATGGTCCTTCGTTCTTTCCACCTTTGTGTACATCTACTCCTTCTTTCCGCTCTTAACTGATAATGGATTGAAAACCAAAGAGCGAATCCTTGCTATTGGTGGCAACACACATGATCCAATCTATGACTGGTTCATTGGCCGAGAATTAAATCCAAGAATCGGTTCATGGGACATCAAGCTATTCTGTGAATTGAGACCAGGTATGATGTTATGGCTGTTGATTAACTTGTCTTGTATGCATCAACAATGGTTGGATCGTGGGTACGTTTCTGATTCGATGATCTTAGTGAATATTTTTCAATTCATTTATATCCTGGATGGTGTTCTAAACGAAGAAGGGTGCTTGACCATGATGGATGTTACCACTGATGGCTTTGGCTACATGCTATGCTTTGGTGATTTAGCCCTAGTTCCATTTTCGTATTCTCTCCAAGCAA
The DNA here is from genome assembly GCA_030558145.1 of Barnettozyma sucrosica. Lineage (NCBI taxonomy): Eukaryota > Fungi > Ascomycota > Saccharomycetes > Phaffomycetales > Phaffomycetaceae > Barnettozyma > Barnettozyma sucrosica. The sequence goes on from JAJMRY010000006.1 coordinate 171,177, forward strand.
GATATTTGACCCTTGAGAATGTCGAGCTTGGCTTAGAGTATTCCTTGGTCATCCTGTTTGCAGGTCTTTTCGGGTTTTATGTTTTCAAGGCTTCCAACATTCAAAAGAATAAGTTCCGCCAGGGAAAACTTAACCACCTTGTGTCAATCCAGACTGAATCCAAGACTAAACTACTCTGCGATGGCTGGTGGAAGCTATCGCAACATCCAAACTACTTTGGTGATTGGCTATATGCAGTCAGTTGGTGTCTATCTACTGGGTTCGTCACTCCGTTGACTTACTTCTACGCCATTTATTTTGCATCGCTGTTACTCCACAGACAACAGAGAGACGAGATTAAGTGTAGAGACAAGTATGGGAAGTACTGGGAAGAATATGAGAGCAGAGTCCCATACAAGATAGTGCCATATGTCTACTAAGACAAAATAATAATCTACTTCTCAAAAATATCAAGTAGCTCTATTAAAAACATATCCAGCCAGTGGAACCTAATCTCCTTGGTCTTCCCCTCGTTTCAATCATTTCTCAATAATGAATACCGGAAATCCTCTTACTGCGTTTTCTTCCCTTGGTCAACCTTCTTCTCGAAGGAACCATAACTTATCCCAAGTGAACTCACCCAGGAAATCGCCACACCTAAAATGATAATCAGGACTAGAGTGACAATGAGGCACGATAGAAGACCTGGTGTAAAGTATTGTGGTGTGGCAACAGTACTGGTTGTAGTGGTGATGTCAGCCATGGTGGAGTAGTTCGGCACTTTTATAATGATGTCGCAGTTCAGTTTGGCTGCTTTGTTTTAACTAATATAAGGTGTGTGGGTGTGGGTGTTAAAGCCCCAGACTCATTTCCTCGAGTCATTAAGGAAGTTAGTGCACTCTAAACAGAGCAATTATACAATTTAAACTTTTATTCTTTGATGAGCAAAGAGCGTCTCGAACTATACAAGAGCATTTCATCGTATGGGATTCAGTTACTTCACAGTCGAGGTAGATGGTTCATTCATGATTCTCCTCTCAATGCTCGAATCACAGCTGGTCTTCTCATCATGTTCTTGGTCCACTTGTACACTTCAGGGAACTCCAACTTCAAATCAATTCCTATTCTATCAACAACATTGTTCCAAGGAACAAACGCCAAGTCAGCAATAGTAATTCTCTCACCGACAAGCCAAACTGGGTAGTCAAAAAATCTAGATTGAGACAATGGCGTAGTTCCCGCAGAGTAAGCTGCTGCATTTTCAACATCAAGTTCCATAATCAATGCCTCTCTTCTCTCTGCAAGAGCCATCTCAACAACACCATAAACTCTTCTAACCTCTTCGGTATATCTTTCGACAGCTGAGGGGATCTGCTGAACATGGAAGTATCTGAAATGCAAAGCTTGGCCAATCATTGGAGCATGACCAGAGGTCTGGAAGAAGACCCAAGAAGTAATCTGAGACTGTTCGGCAACATTGTCGCTCCAGATCGGGCACTCTCCAAACTGCTTGAGGTATGTTTGCACCAGGTACAAAGTAATCGAGCCCGATTCCCATAGTGAAAGATTGTCGTTATTGTGATCAATCAAAGCAGGAACTCTTGCGTTTGGATTTATGGAGACAAACTCCGGTGCCCTCTGTTCACCCTTGTTAAAGTCTAAGAAAATGGTGTGGTAGTCAACGTTCAACTCACTCAACACGATAGCCACCTTGAAACCATTTGGAGCAGATCTGTGGCTGAATAATGTGTACCCTTCCATAGGTTGGTTCTTGAAAAACTTGGTTATCCTGGACTCGGATGCATTGTTTAGATTCTGCTGCAATAGGGAGTTATGAAGTGGAGATCTTTGTTGTTGTGGTTGCGATAGAGGAATCTGTTGTGACTGTGTAAACTGCTGATTCTGCTGTTGTTGTTGGTTCTGTTGCTGCTGCTGTTGTTGTTGTTGTTGTTGTTGCTGTTGCTGTTGTTGTTGCTCAGTTATGTGAACATTTTTCAACGCTGATGATAGATTTGATATAGGGTGTGACATTGTAGAGAAAGAGTGTGGGTTAAGCGGAAAGAAGCTGCTCAAGAAAAAGTTGTCAAGGCGTGGGGCAAGAAATTGAGCTTGCTCAGTTGGCGCCTATGAAGAGTAGTAAAGTTATTGATCAGCCCGTTACTCTGTCTGAGCTGAATTGTGGGTTGTTGATAGACTTAGGATTGTTGTTTGGTGCACGTTTGTTTTTTTACCACTGGTTTTTCGAGTTTTCGAGTCTTTTTTCGTGACTGGCTTGGGGTGAGATTAGCGGGGGAAAAGTTTTGACTCCAGGTCTAGACATTCAAGGGGATTGATTATACATCCCTCGACTGACAAATGTGGCTTCTTCTTTTCTCATTCCATCCTTCACCGCCCTCTTGATAATCCTACAACGTCACTCCAATATCCTTGTGGTTGTAGTTCAGCCACACAAACTTTTAGTGCCCAACAAAAAAAATGGCGACAACTGCAGGATTCGAACCTGCGCGGGTAAACCCAAAAGATTTCTAATCTTTCGCCTTAACCACTCGGCCAAGTTGCCTAGTTCCTGGTGATCCAGTCTCCCTGTTTACCCTATCTTCCAGTTCATCTTCATTTCAGGGTTTAGTTTTTTTGGAGAGGATACGCTGTTGAGAAAAGAAATCATAGGCTGTGGGTTTCACTTAAAGACTTCTGCTGTTTTTCTCGGAACAGTACCTTGCTCTACATATAAATAATTGAACAAACAATTATATTCGCCGTTGGTAAATGTCTGGCCATCGATCCACAAGAAACCCGACGGTGAAACCGAATATTTTTTATAAACTTAACAAAACAGAGAGTTTTTTAGTACATAATTAAGATTAAGCTATTGAGCTCGGGTCAATAGGTTAGGAATATATAGTAATAATGATAATAATGATTGAAGAGCTTCCCAAATGGTTGGTATGTAATTCAGTGTTATCTGTTAGAGTAAAAGTCCATGCCCTTGATGGGTCCAAAACGTTATTTAAGTGGGAATCAACTAACCTGCATGGCATGAACCATTGGATCCTCTTTTCTTCATGGCTTAATGAAGCAACTACCAAGAAGATAATCCAAGTCTACCATTCTGATTGCCAAAAACTGGAAGTGATTTTTTCCGGCTGTAGTTAACAGTCTCTATTAGTTATTATGTGCTCTTGTAGCCTATGGTCCGCAAAACATCGAACATCTGTCAAACAGTGACTCAGGAAAATTCCCCGATTCAGTGTATACGATTGCCCCCACGCAAAACGGATCCAGAATATTTTAACGCACAATTTACTCGCGGATGAACAGATTGTTTACTGAGCTCGCAATGAACATTCGTTTCCAGTCATCTCAGAGTCAGATCAATGATGTCGCCCACCGAGGCCACGAAACGTGCGGGTCAAGGTGTGACGAGAGCCATTCGAGAACAACTGAATTTTCTGGATGAAGTCAAATGGAAGGAGTTTAGCAATAGAAGACTGGAACTCATCGATAAGTTCAACCTCAGCTCCAAGAAGGCCAGTGAACAGGACCAGGACATAAACCAGATTGCAGGGCTTTTGAGGGTGGAATTCGGATTCCCGCCTGAGACTTTGAATGAGTTTGATAAGCTGGTGAGGGCTGCTGTCCAGAGCGTCAGGAGAAACCGGAAGAGATCCAGCAGGGCGCGAGTGAGTTACAATAGGTTTGTGATGGATGAGAAGGCCAGGCCCACTAGTATGATGAATCCAAACGAGTCACTGTTCAGCACATCATCGCTGGGTAGCACGCCTTTATTAGGTCCCTCACATATTTTCAGCCATGATGATGATAATGAAGGCGGAGGGAACGATCTTAATGATCGTATTTACACTACCACATCCAATCTATATAAGAACAACAATCTTCGCAACAGTTTTGCACCAGATGAAGGTTCCAATTCTTCATCCATTTCGAACTCGTTGACCGCTTCACCAAATGTCTCAGCACAGCTACCGTCGCTAAAATCCGTTTTAATACCAACAAATCCAGGTTTAACCACGCCGCTATCAATTCCCTTGCTGAGTTCAGGGGCTACGCCAGCGTCGCTCCAATCAAACTCGAAAAAGAAGTTATTGAAGTCGATTGAGAACTCCAAGACATGCTTGCTACTTTCTGAAAACTCACCCTCCATCCATGAACAGAATCTCTTCATATTGGGCCAATCCATTGTCTCTGCATCTGTTTCTTTTGTTCTTGAGAGATTCTTTCAGGATATCTCCAAGGAGTCTATTTCCTATTTGTCAGAGAAACTGAACCACCCTTCAACAATATCCAAGATCCTGAAATCTCTCGGGTTTAACTCCACTGAAGTAATGAACCTCAACGATAGTCAAGCCAACAGCCTGTTTTGTAAACTGATGGGCTGTTGTGTCAAAGATTTCGGCTTTGATGCCAATTGTTACAACTTATGTGAGATATTTCACGAAGTCATTCTAAACGAATATCCACTGGTTGGCACACAAATCACTAAAATTTCTAAAGAGTCATTGTTCACACCGCTCCTGCCCATGATTCCAAAGGATGCGGATAAAGAAGTGACCAAAAGTGTCAAGTTAAGCTTTGCTGGTAAAGTGCTCGAGTTCAAGTACTTCCCACTATCCAATGCTCCTCCAACATATCTCGAATTGATTGAGAATGGGAAGGCTGGGTTTGGGATAACGTCTGGTGGTGGTGAAAACGATACAAGAATGTTTAGACTGAGACATGGTGGAGTGGATGTTTCTAATGATTTTGATTTGGAGAAGCTGTTCAGAGATTTGAGTATTCCACGTTTGGATCTTGAACTGTATGAAATGGGGAAGGGGTTGAACTTCACTCCCTTGTTGTAACTACACTTAATGATTGAATGCACTTATATAGAACTGATAGATAGAGAGCTAGAAGCACTCTTTGAAGAACTGAGAGCAACTGGTAGATGACGGATTTGAAGCCCTGTGTACGTGGTCGCGAAAAATAGGCCAACTAGGTTAAAAACAAAACCTCGAAATGCCATAGATAGTTGGGACGCGTGTTCAAAACAGCAACAACAAAGCTCCTAGAACTGAACTTAATAGCTGTCTGTTTCCGCCTATAAGTCGCACAAACTAACACTATCACCACTCATTTTGACCCAATTGACAGACATAGCGCTTCACCCAAAAGTATTCCTGATGAGCGCATACTCCACACAGACTGTTGCGCAGTTGAAAGAGCTGTTAAAGTCCAAGGGACTTCCAACCAACGGAGTTAAGTCAGATTTGATTGCTAGATTAGAAGAGGCCGATGCTTCAGCTGCTGATACTACTACTTCTACTACCACTACTACTGCTGCTGACTCTACTGTTGTCCCAGAGGCAGCTGGCGATGATGCTGCTCAGACAGCTGTTGTTGAAGAAACCACTCAGGAGTCATCCACCGCACCAGTCACTGGCCCAGCTGGGGAGGGGTTGCTAGAGTCTGATGAAAAGGTAAAGAAGCCAACAGAGGAGAAAGAAAAAGCCGTGGAGGAGGAGAAAAAGGAGGAGGAGAAAAAGGTTTTGACACCTGAGGAACGTAAGACTGCTGCTGTTGACCTTCTCACCAAGAGAATTGCCAGAGCTAAAAAGTTTGGTAATGAGGAGGATGTTATTAAGGCTCAGAAGGACTTGGCCCGAGTGGAGAAGTTTGGTGTTGACTTGAGCACTGCTCTTGCCCGTGAGATTGGTCTTGCGTCTGCCGAGGAATTGAAGGTGAGACCAAAACACAGAAGGGGTCACGGCCACGGCAACCATAGCAAGGACAGAAGGGGATTCAAGGGTGGTAGAAGATAGACTGGTTTTATATATGAATCTGTTTGTATAGCGTGTTTAGTCAATAGAATATATTCGGGGATAAAATTGAATTATTCATTCATTTTGTCTTGTTTAACAGTGATCAATCTTCCGCAACCAAAAAGACCGCCTAATCACGCATCCAAATGAGCAACGGGCCTCCCTTTGTGGTGCACATACTCAATCTGCCACTAGGAGTGCGCTGGCGTCAGGTAAAAGAACAACTGCTTCTGGCTAGTGGGATCCCGGAAGAGGCCATTCTACATATTAAAGTGTTGCATGGATCATGTACAGTGTCTTTAAACTCTCCAAGTATCGCTCAGATGGTTGCCGAAGAGCTGGATGGGGCTCGCTACCTGGGATTGGTTCTCGTCGCCAGAACAGAGGACCAACTGAACCAACAGCCAGCCACTCCTCTTTACCCGTTCTACAGTCCCCAATCCCCTTACCTCGTAACCCCTTCTTTACAAAGTGCTCCACCTAAGCCCGGACAGATTGTGGGATCCTACCCTCAACTGGGGCCTCCTGAGTTCTTTCCAATGTTCCCAATGCCCATGGTCCCCCCTGGGGGGGTAGCAGTAGGTCCTCCTGGATCAAGACCGGGGCCAGGACCAGGACCAGAAGGATTCAGGATTCCAACAGCTTTCCTCCCACCAACAGCAGCTACTCACAATGCCATAAGCACTGCATTTACCTCACCTTCAGTCGTATCACCTCGTGTCCTAAAGTCATTGAGACAATACCCATACCAGAACATCACCGATCTCGTTGACAAGAAAAAGCTGTTCATTGGAAACCTTCCGTATTCCACCCTATGGACATCATTGAAAGACTTACTACGTGGTGCGGGAGAGATATTCCGAGTTGAGATTCCAACTGATCACGACGGTTCGTCTAAGGGATTTGCAATAGCCAGTTTTGCTAATGAAGAGAGTGCTGCTAGAGCTATTGAGATGTTCAATGGGTTTAATTTTGAAGGAAGGCCCTTGACTGTAAGGTATGATCGCTTCCCCATTGGTCAGACCAAGAGACAAGAGAATATAATCAGAAATGACGAGAATGTGGGCGGCCTTGAGAATGGCGATCAACCACAGCCTCATTTTGATGTACTGATTGAGAAGTTTCAACCTGACAGATCCGATTCACCAATTAACAGCAAGAAAGCACCTTCACTACCTTCTGATCAGGACAATAAGAGATTTGAAGACGAAGCCAGAAGTCTTATTGAGAGCCTCAACATAAGCATTTAAAAATAATACCTTTTTCTTGCTATATAGATGGACAGGGAGAGCCTTGAAACTGGCCTTTAGATAAGGATTGAGGTTTTTCCCTGCCTGAAGTTTTGTCCTGGATTGATTTTTTTTGATGATAAACTATACAACTGCTTTCTATTTAATTTTATCTTGAGGTGGAGGTTCCGTTTGCCGGTTCAAATCAACGTTCACCCCCTTTTCAAACCCATTTTTTGTAATCTTTATCGATAAATGTTTATCATGTTTATCAAGGAAGCGGAAGACTCATGTGTCCCTATCGTTTGTGAAGCCGGGTAATGTCTGTTTTTTTTTTTTTTTTTGAAGGGTTCACATGTGTTTCAATTGATTTACATAACAAACGAGGGTTGCAACTATTCTACTTTATCTCAATCGGAGGGAAGAGGCAATGGAGCTTGCACAATGGGACAATCTTCCATCGAAACTCAAAATCGAAACACTCCGTCACCTCAACATTGAAGATATCAAAAACGTCATTTCAATTGACCCCACATTGTTTACTCTCGTTACATTGGGCACAGAGAAATCGACGTATTTTGATCCAGAGGGTCACATATACTACAAGACACAGAATTTGGATGATATATTTGACATTGCAACGGGTACTGATGGTGTTAACAGTCCAGGGTCTGATACGATTTTCCTTTTTGAGGTCCTTGACTCCTCTCAGATTGGAGTAAGGCACACCCAGATTGAAAGATTCTTCCATGAGAACTACGCCTACGTTGTGGATCATTGTAAGATGGCATCACAAAAATTTAGAGATACAGAGGATTACTACAGGGCCGAGATAAGAGATCCTCAGACACCATTGATCAATGACGATGGAATATACCTTACAGAGAGTTTCTTCACGTTCGCAGATTTTGAACCAGTGGGGGAGTCTTCTATTGATGAATATTTTCTGTCAATTGACGGATTCAGATTTGAAGTATTGAAGTCTCTCAATGTGGAGCTTAGACCTGAAATCAAGGGTGTGTTTGATTCACAGAGAATGATGTTTCCTAACCTTGAGGAATTGAAGTTATCTACCGAGTCTTCCAACAAGTACGACGTTCAAGAGTTCTCATTAGGTGGCATCAATCTTCCTTCCTTGAAGTTTTTGGATTATGACACAGAGAACACAGCCTTTTACTTTGACCACATGCGGCTGCCGAATTTGACGGACTTGAGAATTGCTTTCCGAACACCGTCATACGTGGATGCGGTTGATATTCAGTTCATAGACACCCCTTTATTACAAAATCTGCATATCACATGGTCTCCAGACACTAGACCGGAGAATTTGGAACCTCTTGCGTTCAACATTCATGAGTTTAAATGTCCTTCATTGCAAGCGCTAAGTGTCGATTTTGAGTACACCAACAGTGAACCATCGAACGTCTTTGACGATTGTCTCTTGGATCTCCTCATAGAGAACCCGCAATTGATACACTTTCACTGTACAAAGATGGATTATACTGATCAGCATTCACTGCCTTTCCATGGACATCAAAGACTGAACAACATACAGATTGAAACAATGAAACTCATTATTGGTCGCACCGATGCCACAGAGCAAGACCATAATAAGTTAGAGCCATTGGTTGAAGCAATGGACATGATCACATTGCCCCGCTTAAAAAAGCTAATATTGAACACAGAGAACACTCTACATTGGAGGAACAGTCTTCATCTGACGAAATTTTTCAAGTTACCAGCGCTAGATACTATTATTTTGTACGGGGATCACCAGACTGACGATCACTGCATCCTGGAGAACACATATCTTATTTCTACCACTTTTCCTAACTTGAGGAAACTCCATTTATTTGACTGGCCGACCTGTTTAAAATTAGAGGATACGGAGGGTTCAGAGCACTTTCCATTAGAGTTCAATCAGCTAAGTGAACTGGTTATCTTCAACCGAGAAGATGGAGGAAGAAGGCAGAAGATCCCCTCTGAGAGCTCTCAAATCTTGGACCTCAGTGGCTTTTTCAGAGTACCCAACCTGGAAAAGCTGAAGTTCTTTCTTTGTGACTTCCCAGAGGAATCTGAAGGAACTAAATGGAATGTGAAGCTGGAAAGCCCCAATAAAGTTGAGATTGTGGAGTTTTGGTTTTCTGCTGTTCAGTTTGAAGATGATGAACACTATGAGTTTATTATTGATAGCCATGATTTCCCTTGTTTGACAACTGTTACATTTGTCTTGAGCCAGTATACTCATGGTATTGATAACGAGTTCATTGAGAAAGCATTGCGCTTGATTGGCTTTGATGAAAGAATGATTGATATCGGTCTAGTTTCCTCATCAGAGATAGTGTGATAATTAGCTAGTTGATGAAAGTACAGTGAGATATATGAACTCCATAGCGTACTTAAAATCAGTTTATAAGTATCCAGCAACAAATACGTAGAGGAATAATTATTGAAATATCAAGATGTAGCAAACCGCAAAACCAAGCAAGAACAATAAAATCTCCTAAAAGCGTGATTCATGGTATCATTCATCATCATCTTTAACCATCACACTTCTCAACGCATGCTCCAATTCTTCCTCACCAGAATCGTTGAATACAACGTCGCCATTGCTACTAGCCCTCTTCCCAGCAATTTTCAAGGTCTTGATATTCAGCCCATCCTTAAGATCATTTCCAAATGTCTTATAGAGATTCCAAAATTGTTTAAAATCATCATCATCCCCATCACTCATTTGGAAATTATAGGTGGCAAACTCAAACCTCTTATTCTTCACCAAGGGATTGCCTAACTGACACGTCTCAATCTCCACCTGAGACAAGGAGGGTTTACTCTTTTTCTTGTTTCGAGTCAGCTGTTTCTTGAAGGTGATCTCATCCACTGGAGCAGTTGGGATGTAATCAGGGAGAAGCGATTTTGGAATGGGCGTAGTAGGAATCTGGTACTTTGTGTTGACACTCCCAGAAAGGTCAATCAGATAAATATCATTCCTGTCTCGGCTTTTAGCAAGAAGGGTGTGGGTTGCGGTGTTCCCATCAATTATAGGTCTGATTCTTCCAAGCAGTGAGGTTTCCTGGTTCGGCAGTATCCAGTTCTTCCGTGGGGAATCTGAGTAAAAGCAATGGACTGACCCAGATCGCGAAGTCAGGATCTGAAACACATCGCTCGAATACCAGTGTATCTGCTTGACAATGGAGCTTGTCTTGCCACGCACTTGGATATCAATGAGATTAATTTCATTTGGAGCTTTGGTAATGTCCCACTTGTAGATCTGGTTGCCACGTGAGTTGATGGTGATCAGGTGAGAGTTAAATGGGGATAATGACAGATTGGAAATCCCATTTGGTGGTTGAAAACAGGCCAACTGTTGTCGGGTTTTTAAATCAATAAGAATCACTCTAGGAACCGTAGTATTCGAGGATGAACGAGTGTTCATTAAGCCTGATATGTATATCTTCAGTTTCTCCTTAAGTTCTACCTGACTGGAGTTCTGCAGGTTGTGGATATTTTCTGAGATCTTTGAAAGGCCATCAATCGCAGTGTTGCTCAGATTCTCCATGAATCGGGAGTAGACTGAACAGCTATACTTCGGAAAGTTGATATCAGTTAAAACCGCATCCTTCTTGTTATACTCATCATTTTCCTGGGGGACGTAGACGAGCAGTCGTCCCTGGATATCAAACATACAACTACCATTAACCATCTTCGCATTTAGATTCATAGACAGTGGTTGAGAATTCGTCTGGTCAAATATCGTCAGGGACCCTTCATTTGTTGAGATGCCTATGAAATTCCTGGATGAAGCTTTGACAGTGAAAGGATCAACTCCATGGATAGAAGGAGGAAGAATGATGCACTTTTCAGAAGGCTCATCATCTGCAAAAAATTGACCAATTCTCTTAATAACAAAGATGATCTCTCCATTTCGTCTTAACGTAACCAGAATAGTATAGCTATTCGTAGATTGGTTCATTTCCAATGGCTCAAAGTCCAAGATCGAGTCATTTGGTAACAAATCAGTAAGGGATGCAACCAAATACAGCCCGTCATTCAACAACTCATCCTGGTCATCCAGTATCACACCGCTTGCCTCCAATTGCTTAACTTGCAGGGTTGATGGTGCCCAATCCCACACCTCGATTGAATTACCAAGCGAGACGAATATCTCGCCATTGATCCCGAACTTGAACACATGACCTCCGTTGAATCTTGAACCATGACCATTCAGAGAAGTGTTTGAAGGGGTTGCCGGAACTGCGGAGCTGCTTTTATAACCCAGCGATTTTGTTTGATATTTAAATTTCTCCCATGTGGCGCCAACACCAAGTTTGAAAGCTTGTCGTGGAGTGATTGGTCTGTGGTGCTATTGTTAATAGCTGTCAAATGTGTCAAAAAAAAGAAGGAAAACGGGCAGTGGCGAAGCTGAAATGAATTCAATCCCCTCGCCCTAATACATACATTTTACAGATGTGAGTTGGATCTGTTCCCGTTGGCATCATGAATCCCTTTAAATATCGTCTATGGGTTCTTAAGTTGTGCGTTGGTCTCTTTTTTGAGGCTTGATGTGGTTGAAAATGACACGTTCTTTGTTGGGCTTTCTTATCAAGAGCCCCGCCCAATTCCGAACAGCGATAAACGATAAAGACTTCAGTTCCGGGGGCACGATGCTACTCCAGCCAGTACTATAGCATAAAACAAACATTAACTTAAATAATCATGACTCTAGTGCACACACACACACAAACATTAACCACTCTAACGACCAGTGTATTTTATCTCAAACGGTCTGGAAATATTATATGCAATAAATGCGAACGCAAAGGACAACTCGAAACCTATATCAGCACCATATGGTCCAATTAGCTCTCCAATCTTCCCAGTGTACCATACTTGAGACATACCCATAACAGCACCAAAGACACCAAAGCAGAAGCCAATGGTACCAGCAATACCCTTAGGGTATCTGGACTTGTCGTTCCAGCCGTCCATGTCGTAGTTTTTGAAAGAGCCCTTCTTGTAGATAAAGTGCTCTGAGTAGGCAATGGCCTGGTACATAGCCAAGTAATACCCAATCAAGTTCATGAAGTTGTCCATCACAGTTTCAAAATTGTAGTAGGCTGGAATACTGATAGCCATTGTCAAAAAGTTACCAGCAATACTCCAAGCGATTCTTGGGACCTTGGCCATTGGAGACCACAAGTTTTGAGCGCAGAAGGCAACAGAGTACATGTTTGGAATGTTGTTAGCAACAGTGGACAAGGCAAGAAGAACAGAACAGAATTGACCAAATCCACCTAGAGAGTTCACAGACAAAATGGCAAAGATCAAACCACCATTCTGGTGTTCCTTGTAGTAGTGGGCCCATACAGGGTCCTTGTTGACACCACTGACACATGCAGCACCCAAAACCATACAGAACACCAACGGAACAAACAAACCGATAGACACAGCGATGAAGATCTTTATCTTTGAATAGTCCCTTCTGATAAAGACAGTGTAGTCGGCAGCGTAGGTAGTCCAACCAGTGGCGAATCCGAAAATGGCACCGCCAAAGGACAAAACAGAAGCAGCAGTAGCCGAACCAGAGGAGAATTCACCAGCATCAAAGTTACCAGAGATCTTCAATCTGGCAATAATGACGAGGAACACCATCAAGTTAGGAATCCAGGCGTACTTCTCATATGTATGCACAACTTTGTAGCCAAACATTGTGACAATGATAGTGGCTAAAATCAGAACCAGACAACCTGCCCATGGTGGCAATGAATGTGGCTGGTTAACCATGTTCAACAGTTGGGCTGATACCATAATGTTAACGGCACCCCATCCAATACAGGCAACACCGGTGATAAAAGTAAAGATTCTGCATGCATAGTCACCAACTAAGAATCTTGAAACAACCATCTGTCTCAAACCAAACTCAGGGCCAAATGTAGAGAAGAAGGCGACAGAGACCAAGCCCAAAATATTGAAGAAGATAATAGTCAACACGGACTCCCAAAAGGAAAGACCGAAGACACCACCACCAAGCATACCTAGGGCAAGAGCAGCAATAACCAAGTTGGCTGAGAACCACATTGAAGAGGCTTCAAGAATACCCTCTTTAGGGTTTCTCTCATGTTCCTCAATTCTTTCGATACCTTTACTCTCCGCATTCAGCGCAACCGCAATTCGGTCAATAATTGACAGCTTACTGGAAGTGTGGTAGCCTGTCTGAGAATAATCATCAATATAGAGTTCCTGTTCATTGGTAGCGGATCCTTTTTCAAGGTCCTGGAGCTTGATGTCAGAAGATGAGGACATATTGATCGTGTGGTGAGGTATGTCTCTTGGAGGAGTTGGCGCGAGTCAATAAGTGAGTGTGGACGCGCGGCGAAGTTTATCAGAGACCAGGGAACTGATGTCGTATAAATATTGAATTGGGATAAACTTTCTAGAGATAACGCTGACTGGAGAACTCCATCTTCAAAACTCGTGAGATTGAGTCGAAATTTTTTTTTGTTATCTATGACCGGCGCGTTTCTTTTTTTCGCCCCAAGGCCAACGGCATTTGGCCAAAGATGAATAATAACCCGGAAAAAGAAAAGAGAACAGAGGCGAAGAGGTTTTCTGGCCAGAAGTGGCAAAACCCGGGCAGAGCGTTCCACCTAGCTCTAGGCAGAAGCCCGGGTATATCAAATATCATGCTTGCAGTGGCTCTTCTCAGTGCCGTGTGCGGAAGACTGAAAACACACACCATCACCCAATGGGAGGAAGAGGAAAAATGAGGGCACAAGCTTCGCCTTGAGTATCAAGTTCAAGTGACCAGAAAACCAAACGAACCGTGGCTCTCTGTACGCAATCTTGGTCTTCTAGAGGGCCATAGCGTCTGCTTTTTTTTTGAAAGCTTTTATCAGATAACTGGCTCGGACTTCAACGAAAACGTACTTTTTCGTTCACGCGACCATGAGTCCTACCAGTTCAGATGACGGTTATCAGCTCACTGGTTAAATACCACTTATGTATGACTCTGGTTATGGTACGCGGGACAATAATCCTGATGCGAATCGTTCGTCTTGGCTCCAGTTGTCAACCGCTTCCGCTGCATACATACATCTCAGCATTTGAGAATAAGATGGGTGATCAGCAGGTGCTTCTGGGGCTACTAGTTCCGGGCACCACGAGCTAGCTCTTATTCCCCCTTTCATGAGATCCACAGCTGATACCTTACCGTCGGCTTTGATGTTAAAACTCATTCCGATTCCGAGAAATGCAGATTAGATAAGCAGGAAGTTCTAACCGTTACGTAATATGTTTTCAAATGATGAGAATCGAGAAGGACCGACAGTTGGATTCTATTATATTGTTAGTTACACAGTTGTACCATATATAACATATCCTTATCTGGATCGAATAGTATAGGGCCGCATGATGACCTTTGACATACCGTCTTTCGGCAGGTGCGTATCGCATGTGGCGAGACGGCAGTTTCCACTTAGACGGCTGCTCCACACTTCAACGAAGCCCCTGTCACGTTCCAAGCTCCAACACCACTTACACCCTCCAGGGTTGTCATTCAAGGAAGAGTATTACGTTAGATCTTCTTTAGAAAGACTCATCACACAATACTCACATTACCAAATTCCTCAAATAACACTCAACTCGCTGATTGGGTTGGCGAGAAAGGACCCTATTTCAAATGCGATTGCCACGATAAACTACTTAATAATTTACAACACCAAGAGACTTTCGGCTTTCAGAGCTTTGCCGTACCTGGTGGTTTTGAACCCTCACATTTCGGAAACATACAACTTATACTTGAAGTCCTTGCAACTTTTGTTAGAGACAACAAAGGAGATCAAAACTTTGAAGAACTTTGATGATTGCAAGATTCATGTTGCGTTGACCCAGTTTGCTGACATTCATAGAGATGCCATTCCATCCTTGTCTACAGGATTCCAGGAGGTGAGTGGAGCCATTCCAGAGTTTGAGAAACCACAGATTGTGAAGTTTTTGAACGAACACTTTAGTGATAAGATCAACATGGAGACAATGACCACAAATTTCATTCAATCTATTGATAGGCCAGACTCAGACCATGTCGGTATTATCAATCGCAAATTAAAAATTTCAGAACTGATTAACATCTATGCTGGTTTCGTTAATGATATGACTTTTATCAAATATTACAAAACTGTCCCTGTTGAGATTGAGTTTGGTGATGACATTACTTTCCCATATATTGGTCATCACTTGGAGTACATTTTTACTGAAATTTTGAAGAACAGTATGAGGGCACACATTGAAACAAATCAGGCGGACAGACCTGTGTTGGTAACGATTGTTGAGAACACAACTGACGAGGGAAAGAGATGCCTAGGAATTAGGTTTAGAGATGAAGGTGGTGGTATCCCTTCAGAGATCGAAGGTCACATCTTTGATTACTCTTTCACCTCAGTGGAGGAAGCCGAGAAGGATGGAGGGATGCATGATAACATGATACCCGGAGAAGACATGAATACTGTGGCTGGTATGGGCTATGGTCTGCCATTGACCAAGGCATATGTGGAACAATTTGGAGGAAAGCTAGAACTTCAGAGTTGTTTTGGGCTAGGAACTGATGTCTATATTGAGCTCATAGGGCCTGATAACTCACTACTATAATGACAGACGCAAAAGCAGGATTATGAAACTTTTTATATACACGGTTTAGATAGGTTTGGTAGAGATCCAGGTTAGCTGTTCTTTTTGAATCCCAAGAAGTCAATGTCCTTGTGAACACTACTTAACAGACCAGCACTTCTTGCTCTTTTCACAGACTTTGCTAGTCTCTTTTGGTTTTTCAAACTTAGTTTAGTGACATCTCTGGACAGAATTCTCCCTGTACTAGTGAGATACTCAGAAAGGTACTTAGGGTTGGTGTAGAAGTCTAGTGGGTTCAATCTTCTGCGGTCAAAAGTAGTCTTGCTGTATGTGTCCTGCTTCGACTTTTTATCAAGGGCCATTTTGGCCATGGAGAAGTCAAACGGATCGTACGTTGTACCTTCCTCGAATCTTCTGACAAACTTGTGAGCAACAGGAATCTTCATCTGTTCTTGTTCTCTTTGCGCAGCGGAAACACTTTCATGTGCGAATCCGTACAAGGATTTTATAGAATCATTGAGGGCACGAGTGGTGGTCGAGAAAGTTCTCTTGCTGAGGAGTGAAAGCATCCTGATGGAGTTAACTTTGTTAAAGCCTTTTTCTTCTCAAAATCTTCGTGATCATTGGATTTTTCAGTTTTGATCAAATTCTGGCGAAATGGCTTACACCCAAACACCTAATGTTTTTCTCTAAACAGAGTAAACAACACTACAAAACTACCATTTCTCCGAACTCAACGCTTTAGCTTTGCACTTCAACATGCCATCCAAGAGTTCAGAAGGTTTAGCGGCCTGCCCCAGATGCTTGGGTGAAGATATACCAACGGAAGACATAAAATGGATTGAGTGTGATCATTGCAAAGAATGGTACCACCTGCATTGCGTCAATCTTTCAAACAAGGATGTGTCAAGAATTGTATCGTACTATTGTCCTACTTGCGTCAAAGCTAGTCCAAAAAAGCTTCAGACCCAATACAAGCGTGTCAGCTCGAGGAAGCGTAACGAGATCAACTACTTGGCTCTCAATGACGGAGATGTGCTCAACTCTTTCAAGGATGGCTCTAAAATTATGCATCCATACATCAAATTGTTTCAAGATTGGCAACCCCCCGATGAAACAGAAGGCACCAATGTGATAGAGTTGAGTGGACATGAACTAACTTTAGAGTACGCACTGAAGACTAAGATCCCACGGCCGGTCAAGGTTGCAGCTGGGAATCAGGAAGGATTGGGGCTCCATATCCCCAGATTCACCTTGGATGAGCTTGTTCAGGAGCTTGATCCAGACTACAGAATTGAAGTTATGAATGTGCTTACACAGGAGAATGAGTCGATGAGCATTGAACAATGGAAGAACTACTTCCAGGCTGAGAATCGTGAGAGAACCCTGAACGTACTGAGCCTGGAGATCAGCCATTGTTCGATTGGCAAGGGTGTTAAAAGACCGGCCTGTGTTGAACAGATTGATTTGGTAGATAAAGTGTGGTCTGAAGAACAAGATGGGGACCCTAAACCCAAGGTCTCCAAGTATTGCTTAATGGGTGTTGAGAACAGTTACACTGATTTCCACTTAGACTTTGCTGGGACTTCTGTCTACTATACCGTTATCACAGGCACAAAACAGTTTATTCTCTTTCCACCGACAGATATGAATCTCAGGAAATATCATAAGTGGGTTATGAAACAGGATAGTGGAAGCTTGTTCCACGAGGAAAACTTTCTACCTAATTGTGGGTTAGAACAGGGAATGAAGGTCGAGCTTAATGAAGGTGACTTGATGATTATACCTAGTGGCTGGATTCACGGGGTATGGACACCAAAGGACACAGTTGTCATTGGTGGCAACTTTCTGACGTGCTTCAACATTGATGTACAGTTTAAGATCATTGAAATGGAGGTATTGACCAAGGTAAGTAAAAAGTTCAAGTTCCCAAACTTCAGCAAACTGATGGTCCTCACTGCCCTTGAGATTCTTCGTAACGTCGATGAGAATGGCATGGAGATTTCGAGCTACTCAGGGAAGGAGTCGAAAATCAGGTACGGTGTCGATATTGATCTCAAGAGCTGCAAAGAATTGTACACATTCTTGGAACAGATCCTCAAGAATGCCAAAACCATGAAACAGAACTCCATACCGAAGGTATTGGTGGGAAACACTACAACGCTTTTGGAAAAATTTGACAGATACATTAATTTGAACGAGAGTGCGGCGCTTAAGTCTGAGAATCCCGTGCTGGCTCAAAGTAAAGAGAACGCTACATCTGGCCCTATATCAAAAAGAAGAAAGCTGAAGCAAGAGGCGATGGAGACCTGAGAATTGCTTTCATTTTAAAAGAGTCTCTATACAACACGAACCTAATGACTGTTATTGTTGAAGTAGGCTTGGCTTATGTAGTAGCGCTCCATTGTAGGTCGCTAGTAGTATTTCTATTCGGAGTGTGGGTGAATTCATCCGATCTTCGAGGAAGCAGTAAGAAAATCACTTGTGAACAGTTAGCGCTTTGGTGATCATTGAGAAAAAGCAGTGAATTGACACCAGGAGGAATTCACCAACTACATTCAATATCAATAAACAATAAGCAATACTTAATAAAACGATATAAACTTTTTTTTTCTTTTTCTTCTTTAGTAAAATCTTTAGAACCAATAGTAGTAATGGGAACAACGAAACTTCAAAACTCAGGACGAACTAAAACTTCAAACTCGAGTAAACGATTCAAAGGGCCTTCAGTGACCAACAGCAGATAGCAAAGCTCTCAATCTGGCAACTTCATTTTCCAACTGGGTGTTCTTTGCGGCCAATTCATCAACCTTGTCTTCCAGAACACTCATCTTCTCCATCTTTCTTGCTCTAGAACGACGAGCAGCCTCTGTGTTCCGGGCACGCTTAGCAGCGACTGGATCATCATTGTCAACAACGATTGGAGACAACTGTTGAGAGACAATTGGTTGGGAAGTAGAGATGAGAGGTGAAGAGTTTGAACGCTTTGCTGGAGCCACCTCAAAGTCAGCATCACTGGAAGAACGCTTGATAGAGGACTTCTCAGTGGTGAAGTTCTTGATCAGTTCCTCAGCTGGGGATGGCATGGAAGAGGTTATAGGAGAAGTGTAAGGAGCAACAGAAGCAACCGGAATCACTGCAGAGATCTCAGGCTTTACAGTTGCGGTGGTAGGGATGGATGGAATATCCATTTCACCAGGTTCAAATAAAGACTTCCAGTTAGATGAATCCAACTCCACTTCCTCAAACATTGGAGTGGTATCCTCAAATGCAGGAGAAAAGACAGACTCCACAATTGAAGAATGCAATTGCATTGGAGTGACAGTGCCAACAGATGGAGACAACTCTGGGATGTCTAGCTTCTCGAATCCCAATGGGAACTCGTCACCAAACGAGTGAGCTTTGACAAACTGGCTGAAGACAGACTCGCCAAGAATTTGTCTTGGTCTGGCGGAGTCAAGGGACCCCGACTCAGACTCCTGAGAAGCCAATGAGGAAGCGCCAGTGAAGGACTCTTGGGTGGACATGTTGGTGTCGAACAATTCAAACAAAGTGGCAACAGAGGCTGTTTCTAAAAAAGTAGATGGGTTTGTAGTAGCAGACATTGGAGTAGATGGCAATAGTAAAAACTCTGGATGATAATAAAAAACACTTGGGGGATTATGATAAACTCGATTGGATAAAACTTGATTGGTAAAAAACACTCTAATTTAGGGGGGTTATAACGACGTCATTTTGGACGGAAACTTTTCGATCTTTAATTCACGGACACATTTTGATGGATCTTTCTTTGGAAATTATACTTTGATATAATTTGGGACACTTTTCTTTCTTTAACACTTTTCTTTTTTTTTTAATTAAAAACTTTTTTTTAATCTTTATCTTTCTTTCTTTATAAGGGGGGCTGACGATTTAGAAGCACATTGTGACTGGATATAATAATTCTCTCTTGATAAATAGTAATAATGCGCTTAGGGTGGGGTTCAGGAATGTCAGGGTTTGGAAAGTTGAAGTGTGTTCTGTGTTAAAGTGATGAAGAATTAAAAATTGAAACTAAAAATCCTGGATTTTTCAGAGATTTCGTTCGCTTTTAAAGCTGGTGCTTCTGAAAAAAAATGATTCTCGGACTGCTTGACCTCGGAATTGATCTTGATCCATGATTGGCCAAGAAGCGCAGATCCCTGCAGTGCTTCCGGTAGAGGTCATCAGTGAGTCACAATCTTCTTTTGGTAGCTTTTTGTTTGGGAAAAGTGGCAAAGAAGGGGGAAGCTGGTGTATGAGGCGATATAGTACCCTAGACTGGATCAGGGGGTGTTCCCCCCCTTTCTTCTACCCTTTTGAGTGTTTATGGTGTCTCGTAGTGAGAGAGAGGGGACTAATTTGTGGGGTGTATGCCGTTTTCGGAGCGGAGTTTGGGCTAGCGATGCCTGTTCAGGAGCGCTGTTTGAGGCAGGCTGATGAGCGAATAGACAATAGACTCTGGCAAAATGACTCTGACTGTGCTTGTCCGCTCAACGGCTCAAACGATGCGGTGCTTCTCTCAATCATTCTCCCGATTTGGTACACTGTGCGGGACTGTGCTGTCTCGGAATACTGAAAGGCTAAAACAAGGGCAACTTCTTGTTGTACCTGATCCCATTTCCGACTTGCCAGGGTGATGCTGAGAATTATGACCACCCATTCCTTCTATAGGTTGAGTGCTATTGATTATTTGACATTGCTTGGACACCCATGAACCTGTTGAAAACAGTGTTCTATTACTATGAGACCGATGCGATTTTCGAACGAAGACATTTCCTTCAACATGGGCCTGGCTCACCAGACTTTCAGAATGGACCATGAACCCAGACAGAGGTGACCGATGTGGAAAACTTGTGGTTTTAGGTCTCAATAGAATGTGTTCTATGCAGAGTTTGTTCCCTATCTCGCCGTGTCTCGGTGCACACACACCCAGTAATGTTCACCTACGTGCCTGTGGCACAATCGGATGTGTCTAACCGATGTCAAAGTTGAACAAAAAGCAGCATTGGTTATCAACCCTCAATGACAGAAATATGCACGAAACCTTGAGGGAACTTTCTACAGAGGCCTGACAGAGGATCGGAAGCTTACTATAATACTATAATCATATATATATATGTAGATGCACTATATCCTTCTTGTGAAGTGGTTCTTTCTCCTCAAAGACAACTGAGCATGTTGCGGCCTGGACGGATCTAGCAACCGTTGGATCGCAACCTAAATGCACTTTTACTTAATAGTCTTCTGATCCACATTTTCTTTGAGCGTGAAGCTTCAATTGACCATCCGTTCCTCTACATATGTCCATTCAACCCGGTACGTCACAATACTACTACACCTGCACTCTGGGAGGAATTCTAGCTTGTGCACCAACGCATTCTTTTGTCACTCCACTGGACCTTGTCAAGTGCCGCCGTCAAGTTCAACCAGCACTTTACAAGTCCAACATTGAAGGGTTCCGTACCATCATTGGTAAAGAGGGCCCATTGGCTTTGTTCACTGGTGTTGGTGCTACATTTGTTGGTTACGGATTCCAAGGTGCAGGTAAGTATGGGTTCTACGAGTTCTTTAAGGACAAGTACTCTGCCATTGCGGGCCCAGAGTTCACCAAGAACTATTCCACATTGATTTACCTTGGAGCCTCTGCCTCTGCAGAATTTTTGGCTGACATTGCCCTATGCCCATTTGAAGCCATCAAGGTGAAGACACAGACTACTATCCCGCCATTCTCCACCGGATTGGTTGACGGCTGGAAGAGATTTGTTGCCACAGAAGGTTATGCTGGACTCTATAAGGGTATTGTTCCACTATGGTTCCGCCAAATTCCATACACCATGTGTAAGTTTGCCAGTTTTGAGAAGATTGTGGAGTACATTTACTGCAAGTTGCCGAAATCGAAGAGCGAGTATTCAGGCCTCGAACAAACCGGAGTTAGCTTTACAGCAGGTTACCTAGCAGGTATCTTATGTGCCACTGTCTCTCACCCTGCTGACGTGATGGTATCCAAGATTAACAATACGGGTGAGACTGCGGCTGCAATTTACAAGCAGATTGGGTTTGCTGGTCTCTGGAACGGCCTCCCAGTGAGAATTGCCATGATTGGTACGCTTACAGGCCTACAGTGGTTGATTTACGACTCCTTCAAGGTGTATGTGGGCCTTCCAACTACAGGTGGCCATTAGATACAAAAATACATATTCTACAGGATAACAATGTAGTTTAATTACAAATTATGCGATCTATTTCCAAACATTCTTGAACAAGTCGTCATCTAGACCACTGTTGTAAGTTGGCTTGGGGGCAGCAACAGGGCCTGGAGAGCTGACAGTAGACCATTGACTGCTGTTATTCCATTGAGTTGTAGCAGCAGGGGTTGCACTCCCATTGTTCAAAGTACTAGTAGATGAGGTCTGACTGTTCCATTGGTTGGAGGAGTTGTTGGAGTTGAAGTTTACGGAACCTAGCTGGTTGATGGAAGCCGAAGAGTGATTGGTAAATTGTTGGTGTTGTTGTTGGAGTGAGATGTTCGGAGTTGAACTGGTGGCTAGGGGTGTAGAGTACAAGGAGAGAATGGACTTCTTCAATTCTGGCCTGTCCCTTTGTTGTTGCTGCTGCTGCTGTTGTTGTTGTTGTTGTTGTTGTTGTTGTTGTTGTTGCTGCTGCTGCTGCTGCTGCTGGTGGCGTGGTTGTGGAGGATGTTCGAAGTGTTGCGGCTGCTGACGATGTGGCTGATGGTGTTGCTGCTGAGTTTGCGACGGCAACGACTGTGTAGACTGCACTGGCTTGGACTGGACAGGTGTCCCAAACTCCAAATCCAAAAGGTTACTGTTCAGTGATCTTCTGTTCTCCTGTTGGGAGCTCTTCACCTCAGTATCGTTCTTTAAAGGCTGGGAACCTGTCAAGGTTGAGGGATTAGGAACGATTTTAGATTGGCTCCACTTCTTCAGATCATATTTTGTTCTAATAAAGTTCTCAATCTTGCTGTCATCAGGAATGTACCCACTTGGTAGACTAGATTCCCAAAACTGATTTGCTTTAGCATTGCCCCACAATACCATAGAGCGCACCTGTTCATCAGTCCACGTGTCCAAATCAACAGACTTCACCCTTGAAATGTGTGTCCCCATAGATCTATGGATGCCTGAGCAACGGATACAGATAAAGATACCCAGGTTCCAACTGGCCCAACGTGGATGTGATGCCGTCTTGCAGTCAGCGCATGTGTTGTTCCGCGGCTCTTTCAGTAGTGTCTTTAAGATAGTTTGGTTCTTATCAGCCTTTCTACTCATTCTGAACAGCTTTTAGAAACCGAGTGGGTCCTTGTTGTTTTGGTTGAAGTGGATTTATCGTTCTTTGAAAAAGTGTCGAAAATGAGAAAGCCAAACGAAATGTGAAAGTGTGGGTCCAACCATATGCCTCTTCTATCACGTGTGTGATCACATCTCGGGATTTCATTTTTTTTTTTGTAGTGCCACTCTTACAGTTAGTTCAAACTGAACAAGAAAGTTTCAATTCCAAACTCGAGCAGCCTTAAGAGCTTATCCCCACAGTCCCCAGACACTGAGTAGGACCATCAAAACATATAGCATAATGCCACTCCGCAGTAGGAAGCAATCGTCTGAGAGGCCGTTATTTACGAAAGAGGAGATTGCAACACATGTATCACCCAATGATCTATGGATGGTTATTCATGGTTCTGTCTATGACGTGACGTCGTTTGTGGAGTCCCATCCTGGAGGTCCAGAGGTGTTATTAGAATACGGGGGTCTGGATGCGACGGAATCCTTTGACGAAGTGGGACATTCACAAGACAGTATTGATATGCTGATTCCTCTTTGCAAAGGCACGGTTATTGCTGAAGGTGAGAAGGATGAATATTATCTGGATGAAGATAACCAGTTGAAGAAGTATAGCGTTGAGAACGTGAGCGTTGGAGAGAGCCGATACTGGAAGAAAACAGTGGAGAAGAGGAAGAAAAAGATAAAAGAAAGGTATCTTGTGATGGTTCTAGGTCCTGTCGCAGTACTTGCAGCATTAGGATACCTCTATTTATTACAAAAAAAATGGAGCCCGTTTGAGTCTTGAATTGTTTCAATATTTCCCATCATCATTCTGTTTGTTCTTCATGGAAAGAGCAGGTATCACAAGAGAATAGGCTCTGAACGCCCACATATACACCGCAAAGCTGCAAATTCATTCTCCCCTTAATAAACTCATCTGTGATGGTCGGTGCTTTTTTAAAACACAGCTTATCAGGAAGATCGTGGATCAAGATAAACAAAGAAGTAGAACTGAACTCAAGAAGATGCGCTGCAGAAACCGTCCCGATCGTGGTCAGAATCATTATGGAGCGATGCTAAAATCAGTGGTATCTATTTGGCTTCATCCAGCTATGTCAATCAGCATCAACTCCAGATGAGCACCTGGCTGATCACGGAGACAGATTCTCATACTACACAGTAGCACATATGTTCTATACAGCTGAGGGCGTGACGAAGGGTAGAGGGCTTGAACGTTCACTGGACGTGCTCTACTATCTGTTAGAGGCGCCAATCCTTGAGTTAGGGTGAAAATAGTCCATTAACAGTTTCAAATTGAGGCTTAATTGAGATTCATGTTGTGGCATATCCATTCGTTTGTTTTCTCGGTTAACAAGTTGGTGTGCGAAACTGATTTATTTTAATATAGGGTATTGAGTGCTTCTAGTACAAACAAGTTCTGTTACTTCATCTAACGAACGTTCTCACCTTCATATAGATAGCAACAGCCTATTTTGTTGTGGGTGTAATCAAATTGAATCATGTGTTTAACTCTGTTGGGCAGCATTGCAAAAATCTCGATGTCATAGTATGCCGATATTAAGCTCATGCCAAGATGGTTGGACAGATATCAACCACAAGAACAAGAGAGGACAAGCTTGAGGGGTGCAACTTAACGGCCCTATCCGGTCTTTTAAGAAGTTGCTGCCCAAGATTGAGAAAATGATTAGCCTTCCTAACGCTGAGTCTTCGTTCTGAATGTTGTCTAGATTGAATTTTCCTTGGTGATCTTAGCGAGTCTTAGTGATTCAATGTTTATTTTCCAACATTGGTGCATCATATCGACTTTTCTCTAAGATTTGATTTTACAGAGAGTTGTTCAAACTGCAAAAAACCCTGAATTCCTCAAAGAAGTTCTTTAGAAATTAACTTTCGATATCAAATGGACTCACCCCATAAAGTATCAACGATACAAAGGAGAGGGCTGATATGGTAAAGAACTTTAATCACAAATTGCAAGCTATCCCATGTCGTTGGAGACCATTTACGGGTCCATATCACTACGATATGGTGCTTCATTGTGCGACTTGAGAACGTGATTCTCTTCTTCTCTTGAACATTCAAGGTTCCACTCAGCGTCTACATCCACAACTCTTAACGCCAAACTCATTGAGTAAAGTACGATGACCTTATCAAACCACGAATACACTATGAAGGAATGGTTTGGTGCCATCGATGGGGGAAAGATCATGAGCTGGTACTATTGATTGGTGTACGGATGTGACGTCCAAGGTCAAATCGAACTTCACGGACCCAGTTTCTTTCTGGCCCTTGAAAACCTGTCAAGCTCATCTCAAATTCAGTACAAGAAAAGAAAATGAGCTACATTACAGCTACCGATCTCAAATCAACTGCACAGATTATAGCTCGTGCATTCCAACCAAACCCTGTAAATTACTATACTACAGCCCAGGAGGCTCTTGAACAGAACGCACTTGAATTCGAGACCCGTCTCCACCAGCTACAGAAAGATGGGGGTGCGCATATCGTCTCGGATGTTACACAGACATCAGTGGCCGTATGGATCCCCCCAACTCATAAGATCCCAAATTTTCCAGAATCAGCATTGATTCCACCTTTCAGGGAGGCGGAGGACATCTATGCTGTATTGAAGAAGAAGTATCTTGGGACGAAACCACATTGGCATTTGACAATCTTAGCAAAAGACCCAGTGAAACCAGCAGTTAAAGGGGCAACTTCGCTTGTGGTGAGACCATTCCTTGAGTCTGCCAAGAGAGATGGTGTTCCTGCAATGCTCGAGTGCATCGATGCTCATGCAAAAGAAGTGTATGAGCACTATGGATTTGTCGTTGTCGAGGAGTTTTTTATTGGTGTGGGAAAATGTGATTCAGATGGTAATATAAAAGAGGGTGGTGAGGGTGTCAAAGGATGGTATATGTTGTATAACTACGATTGAAGATCAATCGTCACGCACCCCTTCAGTTCGACAGTTCAAACAGATCATCAGGAGTGAAACACTAGAGTTCGACAGTATATAAAGTTTTTGGAAGTGTCTGTGTAAACTCATCCAGCAAATTTGCTTTTTCAAGGTGTAATTGGAAGCCTTTCAGTGATACGCCTGAGAGGCTCATCCAATCCAATCATTCTCAAGATGAGGGTTTTGACCCAGGTGAACGGTAGAGTGTTGCCAACAAGCCAGGCCATATTGTAACCATCACCACCAAAGATTTCAAAGTAGTTCTCTGATATATCCTTCTTGATAATGGCCTCTAAATCTCTTATCACCTTTTTTGTGTACTCAGCAGTTGGTGTTTTGCTGTTGGAAGTGAAAGTCTTCAAGAAAGCTTGGCCGTCCTCATCCTTATAGATGGTGGAGTCCGGAATTTGGGCTTCAGTCTCCCATATTGCTGACTCCACACTGCCGGTGATAACAAGGACAATCTTGATTCCAAAGTGTTGAGTCTCCATTGCTAGAGTTCTCGCCATTCTGGCAAAGGCCTGCTTTGATGCAGAGTATGCGAAACTGAATGGAATAGGAAGGTATTCAGCCACTGATCCAGTAAAGACAACTGTTCCCTTACTTTTGAATAGCAAGCCCTTAAAGGCTTGTATAGTACCAATAGCACCAAATACATTCACATCAAAGTTCTTTTGAAGCTTTTCCTTTGAAATGTCCAAAATAGAACCCAACTCACTGATCCCGGCATTGTTGTACAAAATATCAAGCTCACCACCAGTCTTCTCCTCAATATACTTCTTAGCTGCAGCAATTGAATCTGTATTGGAGATATCAAACTCAATAATATCAACACCACGCTCTTCTAACGGTTTCATTTTATTGAATGATCTGGCCCCTGCAAACACTTGGTACCCTCTTTCGGCGAAGTCCAACGCCAGCTGAAAGCCGATTCCTGAAGATGCACCTGTGATGAAGACGGAAGGCATGATTGATAAATAACTGTTGATAAAAGAAAAATGCACTTAAGCAGAAGGTTGCTAGTTAGTTGCTTTTAAACTCACTGGCCTTTCCTTAGACTCTCTTCTCTATCTCCACCGATCACCGAATCGGACTTTATTTAAAGCCGAAAAGCACATCTGGTCAGATTGTGTCTTCCAAATTAGGAAATTAGGAATATATCTGTCAAAAGCGCCACAACAATTTTGCGCCATTCAGTGGCGTCTTTTCCCACCAAATCAATCATCAAGCTCTCAAAAATAATGGACCAATACCAAACATACAACCAAGGCTTTCCTGCTCTAGCACGCATCTCACAGTTAGATACCCACGGCAATAACTCACACAAATCAGCATGTTAAAACCTTTTCGATCAGCAATCGCTTGCGAGTTCTGCCGCAAGTCTAAGATCAGATGTAAAAATGTTGGTGATCACTTAGCCTGTGACCGTTGCGTCAAACTTGGGAGGGACGATTGTGTGTACAAACCAAAGGGACTGCAGCAGGCAAGGAGATCTGTGGAAAGGGAAAAGTCTACCATGGACAGCGGCAACAGAAACGAGCCGAATAAACAGTACCATTATTCAAATTCATATTTGGAGCGCATCAAGTTTCCTCCGAAGTTTCTCCTGCTCAAAGTTGTCAACATTTTCTTCTCAAACCAGTACAACGGTATCTTTCAGTTTGTACACAGGGAACACTTCATTCAATACTACAAATGCGTGAACCACCTGGACAAAGACTATCTCTTTCATCTCAACTCACAGAAGTCTGTTGAATGGGACCCTCTTCTCATCCTCTCTATTCTGTCAATCTGTGCCCGGTTTGAACCTTCAATGGTTGAGATCTACGGTTCATTCAACGAGGAGGAGGCTGAATCTTTCGAGCCTTGCTTCAATTTGCTCTCCGGTGACCCAAGTACAGAGAAGACTGCATATAACACTTCAAATTATTTTGGATACCACGCCAGACGCCTCATCAGTGATATCTTTGACAAACCATCTATACAGCGTATTCAAGCGCTTGCGATCCTTAGTTCACATGAATGGGGAAATACCAACGCCTCTAGAAGTTATCTTTACAATGGCATTGCTGCCCGAATGTCAATCATCTTGGGCCTGAATAACCCCTCGAGCCTTACATACAGGAAAGTGATAGAAGACAGCGGACTTTCCCGAGTGCAGAGGAATATCAGACTTGAGGTATACCGAAGAACAATGTGGAGTGTATACATGATGGACAGGGCCAATGCATCTGGCCGTGGGCGGTCATTCGCTGTGAAGATTGAGGAAATCCGGATCCCTTTGCCCTGCTTTGACCATGAATTTCAGAATGGGATGGAGAGTAAGGTAGTAGATTATGATATGAGCCTGGGTTTGCTGACTTCGGCATCTTATGACAACGACGGTGGGTTGATCAGCACTCTGGGGTTTCAGATCTTCTTCTTTGAATTATGGTCTAAAATTTCTAAATGGTGTGGCGAAGTGGGGTCTGTGAAGGAAGGTCTTTCGCCATTGAACAAGTCATCCAATTTCAATAAACTTATTACCGATTTGGAATTGCTGCAGTCCAAACTGCCATCGAGTCTCACTTTTAGCATTGAAAACCTAACAGCTCACATCAAGACAAACAATGTGGAGCAGTATGGATACTTGCACTGTTTGATATTTTTGTCCAAGACTTTCCTCTATCGTGAAGTATTTTACCTGCAGAGGTATATTGGAACAGTCACAGGATTGATCAGCAGTCACGACTGGTGGCAGTATACTAAACAACTGTTGGCGATTGTGAAAGACTCGTCAAATCTGATCAAAACCCTGAGATCCGTCAATCTTATCGTGGATGCACCGTTCCTTGCCTTCGAAATATTTACCAATTCGATTATTTGTCTATACTTCGTTGCGTTTGCCAATGAATTCACCAGCAATATGATAGATGCGGGTATGCTACGGCAGCTACAGATTGAGCTTCAGAAGCTGGGCGATTTGAACATTGATCTACTGGGAAGAAACGTTTGGACCTTGGGAGAGAAGTACCATTCGATCATTAAGGAGTTGGATAAGAACAACTTGAGGAACTATCTTGTTGTTGACACCTTGAAAAACAGGATTCATGATTATGGCCAGAGTGAGATTACCGAGAATGTAGCGGAGTCACCAATTGTGGATGATACACACACTCCAATATCTTCCAATTCAATTACACCTTTTGTGAACCATAACGGAAATTCTGATCAGGATTTGGTGAAGAGCGATTTGGAAGGCAGAGTGGACCTGAACATGAATGAACTAATTCAAGGATTTGGGTTAGAGAATTGGGAAAACTTTGATATGGGAACTGTCTTACCGGGCTGGGACGCTATAGAGTTGAGTAACACTGGACCCCCTGTGAGTTTATAGAATCCTCCATGTTTAGCTGACCAGCTTCACTGGTCAGGAGTTTTAACGTTAAAGCTATATCAATAGTAGGTGAAATAATCAGCTCATTGCTTACCAATTATCAAGTCGCCAAGACCCCCGGATCACTGCCCCCAAACAACAATAATTCAGCATCGATCAAATTTGTTTTCCAAACATTTCGCTCCCACACTCCATAACAGCATCAATACAAGTAGTAGAGTGCGGTACAGTAGACCACCTAACTCTACAATAAACAATACCATTCCAATGTCCTCCCAGGAGCACCCACATGCCCCAACAGACAACATCACAGCTGTCGGTGTCTCGCTAGGAACAGCGTTCTACCCTTTACCAGTGACAAAGTACTTATTCAACAATCCTTCAGAGGAACAATCCATAGAACGTTGCATCAAGATAGCTGCTGATTTCATCCAAGGCGGTAGCCATGTCATTGAGTCTGCGGACCATGAAGCCGTTGCGTTGTGGATACCTCCTAACTTCAAGCTCCCACCATCCAATGGGCCAAAGAACGAGAGACTCGATGACTTGTTGGACAAGAGCAGCAAGATGTTGAAGGAGCACGTTGTCTTATCCGAGAAAGGTTACTGGCATCTCAGTTTCCTAGCTCGCAACCCCAAATCTACTACAAAAGGAGCTGTTGGGAACGTTGTGAAGCCAATCTTGAAAAGAGCCAAGGAGGAGGGTGTCCCAGCTATCCTTGAGGCTGCCACTGCCTATAGCCGTGATATTTACGAACATTGGGGGTTTGTGGATTATGGAGAAATCGTGCTGGGACAAGGTGTCGTGAATAAAGACGGATATGACGACCCTGAAGGCGAAGGTGTCAGCTTGTACTTTATGGTGTACAACAATGGTGACACTAGTTCTAGATAGATGCCATGATATCAGATTGTTTTATTCTTATACAAGTCGAAGCAGTTCTGTAGTTCCCTGTTCTTTGAACCAAATAAAATGCACTGTTCCCACATTTTGGACAACCTTTTTCATGTGGCTGCCGTCTGAAATTTACTACCATCAATATCCCGTTTCTGCGTAACTCTCAGCCCTAACAATCTCACCCAGAATGTGATCATCGAAAAAGCTCATCTCAGAGGTTTAGCCTTTAGTTTCTCTTTTCTTTCATACAAAAACCAAACCAGTGAGTTCCCATTATCCGTTGCGCTCTGTTTCGTAATCACTAACAGTATGTGCGATAGTGTCTGATCCGTACATAATCCTTGGCGTTGAGCGTACAGCGACAGCGATAGAGATCAAGAAGGCGTACAGGAAACTCGCCCTCTCACACCACCCGGACAAAGTCACTGAAGATGAACGTGAAGAAGCCGAGATCAAGTTTAAGGAGATCTCTGCAGCCTATGAGGTCCTAAGTGATGATACCAAGCGTGACAACTTTGATAGATTCGGCCATCCTGATGGTCCACAACCTTCCTCGAACGGGGGATATTATCATGATGATGTGCCCGACTTTTCACCAAATGACTTCTATAATTTCTTCAACGGGATGAATGGACAGTCTCACCAGAGACCTCAGAAATCCAATAAGACAGAGGATGCGAACCTGGATGTCCATGTGACACTTGCTGATTTGTACAATGGTAAAACAGTCAAGATCACTTCTTGCAGAGACATTCTATGTACTCTGTGTAAGGGACAAGGGGTCAAGACTGGTGCCAAATCTAAGCAATGTGGGATTTGTAGAGGTGAGGGTGTAACGCGCAAGATCAGACGTGTTGGACCTGGAATGGTGTCACAGGAGTATGTGGACTGTACGACGTGTAAAGGAAAGGGCCAGATCTTTCGCACGAAGGACAAATGTAAGAAGTGCGGTGGATCCAGCACGCAAGAAGAAACCAAGATCCTGGAGTTCTACATTGAGAAGGGATCTAAATTTGGTGATTCTATCGTGCTCAAGGGTGAGAGTGATGAGGCTTTTGGGAAGCAGACTGGTGATGTGATTTTAAGGATCCATGAAAAAGAGGACGAAGATGACTTGTTCGAAAGAATCGGCAATGATTTGTACGCTGAGTTTAACATTACGTTGGCTGAGGCTCTCTGCGGCTTCAAGAACAAGATTGTGCTCAAGCATTTGGATGGGAGATTACTCAAGGTGTCGATACCTACTGGTAAAGTAATTAGACCAAACCAGTACCTCAAGATTTCCAAGGAGGGCTTCCCTGTGAAGGGCGGGTTCTTCAGTTCAAAGGGTGATTTATACCTCAAGATTAACATTGAGTTTCCAAGTGACTATTGGTTTAGCGAGAAGTCAGAGCTGGAGAAGGTAAAGAACATTTTACCATCACAGTTGAACAAGGATCCATTCAAAGATGAAGATGTGAACACCAACAACATTGATGATGTGAACTTTGATATTTTGAACTTGGATGATTTACCGGAAATTGATAATGAAGATGATGACGAAGAAGAAGGATCCAATCCTTACGCTGATGCTGGTGGTCCCAACTGCACTCAACAGTGAGACTTCTCCACACTCAACCAAAAAGACGAAAAACCTGAAAAAACCACCACCACCAGCGCTGCATGACCACGACAATGTACTCCTGTATATATATACGACTGCTTAATCAAATGCAATACGTTCTATTTTCGTAGTATACCAAGCCACCCGCTCCACCTCTCTATTCAAACGTCTTGTGCTTCCCATCCACCTTCTTTGGCGTCACTGGTGTCGGTGTCGCAGCTGGCATGACAACAGCCTCCAAAGGAGGAAGACCCCTCAACTCTCTCTGGACTCTCTTCAACTGTGCTAATGAGGTTGCTGCATTGGCATCTGAGCTAACGGCATCAAATTGCAGTTGTTGTTGGCGTTCTTCCTGTTCCTCAATGAACGCCGAGAGAAGACGCTCAGTGGACTCCTTTGTGAGGTTGGTGGATGAAAGGATATGTTCCGTGATTGGTGTGTTGACAGCACTTGGCTGGACTCTGCGTGGTTTGACTGTAGAACTCATTATCTGGGATAATCACACGGATTGCGCACCTTGTGTTTGTGACATAAAGCGATGAGCTTAAAATTTTTGCTAGTCAGAACTTACCCGGCTCTCACTTCATGATCTTTCGTTGAAAAATTCGCTGAGTGAGAAAAGCATAACAGTCAAAGCCAAGGTGTCTCACCAAGAACGTTTCCAACACACACACACACAGCAGCGATGTTCTCCTTGCTCAGTCGCTGTGTTCAGCGCCCTACTATGATTGCCACGCGCCAGTTTTCACTCGGTGCCTCCCAGTCTCCCCTCGCATTGCTTCGTCAGAAGCCACTAACAGCCACTTCGAACCCAACAGCCATCCTTTCCCAACAGCCTTCAGCTGCAGCTCCTTCCACCTCCATCTTCTCCAACTTGCTATCGCTAGCTGGCCAGCGCCGTTGGAAGTCCCGTGGTAACAACTACCAGCCAAACACATACAAGAGAAAGAAGACACTTGGTTTCATGAGTAGAATGAGATCGAAGACTGGGAGAAAGATTGTTGAAAGAAGAAAAGAGAAAGGCAGATGGTATCTGTCTCATTGATGGTGGTTTAAAGAAGAGAAAAGCATGTACATAAATAAACAGAACCACTTTATGATTTCGGTGTAGTTATTTGGGGGTTGATTGCCTGAGAGGGAAGAGAACAGCGACAACAAAAACAAAAACCAAGGACGGAATATAGGGAGAAGCAGTTAGACCATATCGATAGCTACCATACAGAGCTCGTCGGGTTGGTCTTCATAAGCTGCTTTTGGACAGTAGACTTCTGAAGGCTGGAAACTGGTTGTTGGTTGGCCTTTGGCCAAAGTATTACGTAACATCTTAGCTATTATTTTTTCTCTCAAAGATTTTTCACTTCGACAAAGCCAAAATCGAGACTTCGGTAATCTAAGATCACTATTTAGATTGTGATTACACAATGAGTCTCAGCTTCAGAGTGGTTCCAAGTGTGGCTAATAGATCCATCACCAGATGCTTCTCCACATCTGCTAACCGCTTTGGTCCAAATGATGATCTTCAACGTGTTGCAGAGCAAAGAGAGCGTGCTCATCAAAAGGATAACAACAAGAAGAATGAACTACGTAAGATGGCCCGCAAAAGGGCTGCTGCTCGTTCCAACCCTGAGCGCTCTCCATTTTTCCAAGAGATTCCAATGGCGCTGAGATATATTCGTGCTGCTGAAGTTGGAAGATCCCCCGATGAGGCTACCATATCCTTGAGGATTAACGTTGTTAGTACCAAGGGTGCACCAAAGCTGAATGGATCTGTTTTGTTCCCTAAGGCCATCAAGAGCAGTAAGATTCTCGTGTTTTCTGGGGCTGAGGACCAGCTCGAGTCCATTAAGAGCAAAGCTGATCTTGTAGGTGGTGTGGAGTTGATTGAGAAGATCAAGACTGGTGAGGTGGAGTTGTCATTCGACAGATGCTTTGCCACCCCTGACATTGTGCCACAACTGAATCTAATTGCAAGAACATTGGGTCCAAAGGGTTTGATGCCCTCTGTTAAGAAGGGTACAGTGAGTGAAAATGTCTCTGCGTTGATTGATGAAGTGAGCGGTACAATTCCATTCAGAGAGAAAAACGACAACATCTCCATCACTGTGGGAAGAGTTGATTTCTCTGACTCTGAGATCATTAAGAACATCAAGATTGCAAGAGAAGCTTTTGATAGATCAGTGGGCGAGCAAAAGAGTAAGAAGCCAAGTTTGTTGGGCAATACTGTGTTGAGTTCTACGCATGGACCGGGGATGGTTGTGAAATGTTAAAAAGACCTGTATATATATAAATATGAAGTTAACATACTTGTACATTCTATGACTTCAGCCGTCTACATTGTTAAATAGACTGCCTATTAATATTGTTCAAGGAGCTGCCAACTTATTCGTAATGCCTCTGTGTACCTCGTCCCCGATATTAGTACCTTCATCAAATCATCTTTCTGTTGAAGTTTCCTCCAGTTGATTCCCAGCTGCCTCCGTATCAGAAAGTCCAGTCTTATGAATGGTGACTTGGGTTCAGGGTATATGGAATGGGATGACAGACCAATAAGTTGAAGGAGCTGGCCCCCCAGGAGTTCCATCACACGTATAGGATCCCGAGGGTTTACTACTTGAAACCCTCCCTTTAGAGGGAATGTCATGATACTTTCTTTGGCGTCGTCTTGATCCAGATATAGATCAATCTTGAGAACTTCATTGTTCAGATTTTGCTCAAAACCAGTCACATTTACCCCTTCTGAGTGTCTCAACTCAACTTTGAGGTCAAGCTGAACATAATTCTTTAGAGATGAAACCAGCCCCTCATTAATAAGATCTTGAAACAACCAATAGTCGAATTTCTCAAGTAAGTCCTCGCTAGAGTACCATACTGTGATTTTCACCTCATATCTGTCTGATGTAAGGATGAGAGGTGGCATTAATGCCTTCCCACCATTAAGCCTTTCTCTGAGAAAACAATCAGGGTTGCCTACTTTTTCGAAATCTGCCTTCTTCCCATTCATGTGGTTCGCCGTTTCATTTGCTGGTACTGTAACGCCCTCCACATATGACAGAATCTCCCAGCTCAGCAACTGATTCAAGATCACATCTTTCAGAAACACAGGAACTGCGTTCTTTGCTATAAGTAGGTCAGTTTGAAACACAGTGACCTGCTTGCCGTCAAAAGGTGAGATATGAAAAGATTCTTGTGTTGAATGAAGTAGTTGGATCTCATACCCTTGTAACCCAGAAAAGAGGTAATCCTCATGACTGTGAAGAGTGATGGAATAGCTTACGCCCCAGGCAAACACGAGAGTTGTCAGTTCTTCATTAATGAGTTTCTGTGTTTGAGAAACCAACCGGTCTATGAGCATTGAATCTGTAAAGGAGCCACCACTTTTGGGATTAAGCTTCAACGCGACTGGGATCCGAATGTGGAACGTCTCTTTGTTGGTTGGCTCAAGTAGAGGGTGTTGGGGAAAGCTATCGACTGCTTTAGCCAACAAGATTGTCCAGATAAGAGTCAGATGGCTGAACTCCCATAGCCGGAAAGCTGCAATCATCACTGGTTGTCCGTAAAGTGCGCTTTTTGACTCTTTAAAAGGGTATAGACAAAAAAAAAATTCAACATAGGATATCTATTGCTTCTTCATCCATCGAAATCGGTTGAAATGTTCCGCAAAGAGCCCCAGAAGAAGGCGCTGGCAAATCTCAAGTCATCAGAGCGCCGGAAGCTCCTTCAACGGGTTATCAGCAAGTTCAACCTTCCCTCAAATATGGCCAAGGATGATGAGGACAAGGTCTTGCCAGCTATCACCAAGCAGACCAACATCATCACTCATCATGGCCAGAAAGGAACTCTCTATACAGACGACCACAGCACACCAGTATGGATTCTGATCACTGTTGACATGGTTGAGACTCTGTTACCCACTGTCTACACCTGCTGGAAGGCACCGTTTGTTGTGCCCATTGTTCACACTCACCCTCATGTCATCGACGTCCTCGTTGGAGGAGCTCATCTCATGTTACCAGGATGTGTACCCCCATTTGCGGATCAATGTAAGTTTGGTGCTGTAGTGGCTATTGCTGATACTGATAATCCCTTGCTGGTGAAGGCTGTGGGTGTCTGTGACTTGGATTTGTTCCAAATTGATAGAGCAATTGGGAAGACTGGCGTTGCTGTCAAAGTGGTTCATACTGTTGATGATACACTCTTCGATATGGCCAAGCCAAAGATTGAAGCACCTGAAGTTTTGGATTTGCAGATCAAGTTGAAAGAGATAGATATCGAGAATGAGTGCAATCATCCATCTGAAGACATGGGTAACGATACGTCAGAACCTGC
Organism: Barnettozyma sucrosica; assembly: GCA_030558145.1. Classification (NCBI taxonomy): domain Eukaryota; kingdom Fungi; phylum Ascomycota; class Saccharomycetes; order Phaffomycetales; family Phaffomycetaceae; genus Barnettozyma; species Barnettozyma sucrosica. Next base: position 207,306 of record JAJMRY010000006.1, read on the forward strand.
ACCAGAAGTGGAAGAGAAGAGGCCCGATGAAATATCAAATGACAGCAATGCTGATGATAATGCTGGTGAAGTTGTTGATCTCTCGATAGAAGATATTGATAATTTCTTCAAACGTTCATTAATGCAGACGTTGACACAATCGGCTCCAACAACCCCATTACCCTCCTCTCAGTTCATGCATGAGATCACTTCAAACCTACCAATCCAGCATCCACAGATCCAGATTAAAAAGTCTTCGTGGAAAAAATCTGCCAAATTTCTAAAGGCTATGGAGAAGCTCAAATTCATCAAACTCAAGGGTAAAGATGATGACTTGACAATAACTTCAATCTCAACAATTAACAACAATGAAGAATTAAAGACTTTTGTCCCTTATAAGGTGAAAAGGGCGAGATCTTCCGGTTTTGCACAGTCGACTCAGGCTAAAGGAGCCAATACATTGACACTCACAAGTTACTTTAAACCAACTGCACCTTTGAGAATGATCTTCAATGACTTAGATTTGGACTTTGCCAACAATCTCTACAACAAGACTGAGATCAAGAACATCCTGAATGCTTACATTGCCAAGAATGACCTTGTCAATCCAGCGAACAAGAAAATTATCCTTCTCAACGAGGGTCTCTCTAAACTCACCAAGGAACCTGCACTGGGTCGGGAAAAACTTCTCCCTTTATTCCTCAGTAAATTTACGGAGTACTATCAACTGGCTAAACCTGGAGCGGATCCATCCGCAGACAAATCAGCCCCGGTTAAAGGCCAGTTGCCCCATGTTGAGGTTATCACAGAGACGAAGATTGGTCGGAAAGTGATCACTCGTATCTCCAAGATAGAGTATTTTGACATTGATCTCGAAACATTTGCGAATGAATTGAAAGTGAAGTGCTCTGGATCCACCACTATCAAACCAAAAGTGGAGAATCCGAAATTTAGTGAGGTTGTGGTTCAAGGCCCACATTTCAAGGTGGTCAGTGAGTTGCTTGTGGGAAAGTATGGGCTGAACAACAACTGGATTGAATTCAATGATAAGTCCAAGCCGAAGAAGAAGAGATCTTGAGACCTGAAGTAATTATGCAAAAATATAGAGCATATATGCTATTCGTATTTCCTAATTTAACAGACAGTATCCTATCAAAATGTGCTTTGTTTACTTTTCGAGAAAACATCAACAAAAACCCAAACCTCAGTGGCGACTGTTGTAGCACGAACAAAGAATGCTACTATTCGCCCAGCCCATCGATGCTGATTCGGCGCAGTGGAACCCTACAATGTCGCTTATGTTGACTACAAGCTCTTCAGGGAAAGTTATCTCTCTCTACAGACCCAAGGAAGCTTATGTTGTGTGGAACTTGAATCTGGCATCCCCTTGTCTAGGCTCAGTGTGGGCGCCGGATGGTAAGCGCGTGGGCTTAATGACGAGTAAATCACAGTGCTTAGTATATGATGTCAACTCAGGAAGATTACTCGCTACAGTGGTGTTAAAGGGTAGTGTTATGGAGCTGGGAAATTGGCTTGATATGACAATGAATGGCACTGGCGAGGGTAAGTTTCAAGGGATGTGTGGCAATGACGTCTTGAAGTCAATGCCGAGACTGTTACCACTGCCCACATCCTCCAACAGTGATCTGAAGTACGCCACAAGGCAGCATATTGATTCATTGATCCAACATCCAATCGAAGACGTGGATATGCTGCTACTGTTTGGAGATAATTGTGTTAATATCACCTTGAATTCACTCTTCAGTACAGGTGCTGTTGAGGTCTGCAGTAAAGATAACCAGATTGTACGTCACCTATCCTTGAATGACAGACACTATGTTCTTACGTCATCTTTCACTTCGATGAGACATTGGATCAGATGTTTTGACACAAAGTTTGACATGCCTTACCTCAAGAAGATCTCCAGTTCTGTATCGAAGATCATGGCTCTTTTGGGATACATTGATGAAACCCTAATTTTCCTTTCCCAAGAGTCAAAGAATTACTTGGATTTCAACAACAAGTTTTTGGGAATCCTCAAAGATGAAGTTCACAAACGCAACGAAACTATGACTGATGAATTGTACAATTTACTCCTCACAGGAATAATGGATGACGATTTAAAGGATTGGCTGGAGAATACAATTGCAGATCGCGGTGTGAAGAAATGGGAGAAACTGGGAGAAGTCACATTTGATAATGTGCGCAAGACCATCATTTATCATCTTATCCCTGCATGCGAAAGATTGATTGTTCTTTTATCTGATATTTACTCCCTCTACTCAATTATTTTATTTGAATCTGATTCAAGTGAAGTTCTAGCACTTCTGGAGACAACGCAAGCAAGTGTGAAATCTTACTTGGTCTCGATTTATGCATTCATCATAAAAATCAACAGAGAGCAGGAACTCTTCAATGCGTTTATTGCCTGGGTCAATGCAACCCTTGTGGAACTACAAGACGAAGACCCATCAAAATACCCTTACAAAACTTCAGAGGTCTCACAGTTTATTACCGACAATCACCTTGAGAAGTCTATTCTATTCATGCTCATTCCTAACTTTAAGAGAGGGTTCAACAAAGTGAAGATCACCTCAGCTGATTTATTTGACCAAATCAAGGCTGGAGTTAAAAAAGAAATTGTACCTGTAACTGATGCATTGGAGCTCGGAACACTCTCTGATTTTCATGCTCTTGCTGGCGATGAGCAGGGGTTGTTTGCTATTACACTACATGAAACTCATTTGAAAGTTTTTAAAATTGATCCTACCTCTCTACAAGGTGAATCTCTTGAAGTGACCTTTTCTGATAGAGTCAAAGATTTCAAGGTGAATTGTAACCGGGTCATTGTTCTAGTTGGCACTGAACTGAGACAGATCAGCTTGAACGATTTGCCATTTAAAGGCCCTTCAAAAATCTCCGGGGACTTAATATCTACATATCTTACCATAACATCAGTGCCCAACCCCGTGAACATATCGATTAACTCTTTACAAGCAACAGTCTGTATCATCTCATCAGACCTGCAAAAGTACGAGATTGTACAGCTTCCAATCCACTCTATATATTAATTCATTAGTTTTTGCATTTACACATCAGTTGATAATTGTAGTGCTGTAGAAGTAGTTCCGTTTTGCAGGTACAGCTCTAATATACGCATATTTGTTCATGCGGATCTGAAACTCGGGATCGATTGTATATGTTTTTCTGAGGAACTTCTTGTACTCTCTTCTCACGGCAGTTCTAGATGAGCTGTTCCATTTACGTCTTACCCTGTAAAATTCGTCTAGTACCCCTGTTAAGTATTCAGAGTCCTTGCATTCCATCGGCGGTACCTCAACAAGAGCATTACGAACATATGATATCTTCTTCTTAATAATGTTCTTCACTCGTGCCTCAGAAATTGGCTCTCCAAAAACAGTGGTTGGGATTACAGCATAAATAGGCTGAAAGCTTCTGGAGTGAATGAAGCTATTGCCTTGAATGAAATAGTAGAGCTTGAGGACCTTCTGAAGCATAGAATTAAGTGGGAGTAAGTCTCCTTCAACTTGGCCTTTGATTTCCAATGGACTCAGTACAATCTCTTCCCGCTTTGTGGGGACCAAGTCAAGTAGGGAGGGCAGTTCACGTTTGGGCCTCTGTGGCATCAATATTTTAGTGAAAGTTTTGGGTTTCTTGGATAGCTTATCAAGGGACTGAGACTCGTTCTTCAACGCATCCAGTATGTTAATGCTTGGCCAGCGGTCCAGTGATCCCTTTAAAAAAGTCCTTATCTCTTCATGATCCCTGTAACGTCCTTGAAGATAGCATCGCTTCAAAACGGGTTGAATGACCTTGATATCTCTGTCAACAGCTGCCCTGTGTATCAGATTCTTGACTTCATGAAGTTGACTGAGTTGTTTCCTCCTGATGCGAGTTTTAAGTTCCTTGACCAATAAGAAGTAGCTGTGCTTATCCACAATCGAGCTTGAGCTAGGATGATGCCGTAGGAAAGTTCTGAATTCTTGAACAACCATCACTTTTTTGGTCCATAATCATCTACGTATTGATTCCCTCTTTGTGGATTCATTGAATTGGTGGAAAAAACTGATCTAACGTATGTGGCCTTACCGAGTACTCTCTGTGTGGAAACCAGCAAAATAAAAGAAAAAAAAAAGTGGGTTTGTTTATACTTCTTGACCTTTCACCACAACCATCGTTCCTCATCCACCATCTCGCCATCTATTCCAATACTGCCAGCTCTGCTATGGACAGCTATTCGCATCAATTCACATTCACTAACAAGGAGAACACGCAGCTTTTGCAAAAGCCAATTTCATCATCAAGGACTTCAATTTTCAAAACTAACAGCAGTAGTCAAGGCGCTCAACAGAACGAAAATGTTATTCATGGCCGAAAGAACAGTTCTACGCAACCCAGCGGCTCTTTGAAGGATGGATTTAAGACACCTTTGAAAACTCATAAGTCAGATGTGAACAAAAGAGTTCCTTTGGGTGGTAAAGACAAAAACATCATTTTCCACAACAAAAATATAAACAACAACAATGCTGTTCAGAAGAGCCTCAACGATACGCAAAATTTCTCATTTGGGTCACTGAGCTCGTTGCAATCAAGCGCTAAGAAGAGATCCTGGAGATTGCGAACCCCAAAGAAGAAACTGAATGTGTTGAGAGATCATGGCAATGATTGTGATAATGACAACGCCACTCGCTACGATAAAGTTAATGTGTTCAAAGATGCTCGATTGGACTTGAGTATTGAGTTTGGAGATGATGAAATTGAGTATGTTCCTGCGAAGGAGCCGCATATGCCTGATAAACCTTTGAACTATGAACCATTCACAGAGGAGGAGTTGTTGAACATCTCCAAGTTTCAAACCAGTACTAGATTATTTGATTTGGCTGATGAGAAAAGGGAGTCAAGTGTTGATATTTCTGAAGAATATCCAATCAGTTTTAGTGATGATGAAGAAGAAGTTCTGAAAAGTCTGAAAAGCGACGATAAGAGCAACTCATATCATTTCATGGAACCGACTTTTGTGTCAAATGCCAGAAAAGTTAGCGGTGCTAGCACTGCGGGCGGCACGAGTCCCGAAGACTCTTATACTGAAGGCCTCTCCATGGCTGATTTATATCAGCTGATTGAAGATCAATGAAACTTACGCATTTACGAGAGATAAAAACTAATGAGACATTTGAAAATATTCCATATTTAGTGACTTTTGTAGCTTTTCAACAATCACCATACACCTATACTACCATCTAAAAGATGCATCAACATTAGATCAAACCCTTCTTTAGCAAGATCTCAGCGATTAAAACACCAGCACCAGCAGCACCAATGACAGTATTATGCGATAGCACCACCATCTTGAAATCCAAAACAGGATCTTTTCTGATTCTACCAACAGAAACTCCAAATCCATTGTCTCTGTCACGGTCCAATCTTGGCTGTGGTCTATCAGCCTCTTCTAGAACATGGATGGTTTGCTTTGGGGCAGAGTAACAACCGAGTTGAGTAGCTTCACAGACGTAATTTCTGAGGCACTCCTTAACTTCTTCAACAGATGGCGCTGGTTGGTTTTTGAACTTTAGGGAGATACATTCAGTGTGACCGTCAGAAACAGAAACTCTATTACATTGAGCGGAGACTTTGATCTCATCATCAGACAAGATGTTGAAGCCATCATTGGTGCCATTGACGGTACCTAGGATCTTCTTGGTCTCCCACTCAATTTTCTCCTCCTCGCCAGAAATGTATGGGACAATGTTGTCCAAGACATCAATACCGGCAACACCTGGGGAGAAACCACCACCAGAGATGGCTTGCAGGGTAGTAGTGGTCAAAAGCTCAATAGGACCAAACGTGTCAGCCAAAGGCTTCAATGGGGCAACCAGACCAGCAGTGGAACAATTTGAGATACAAACGATGAAACCTGGCTTCTTCTGACCAGCGGCAAGAGCGTCGGCGATCTTTTTCTCGATAATGGACATGTGGTCAGTGTTGACAACTGGGACAATCAAAGGCACGTCTGCCTCACGTCTGTAGTTCTTTGCATTGGAGATGACTGACAATCCAGCCTCTTTGAACTCCTTCTCGATAGGACCAGCATAGTCCGCATCTAGACCTGAGAAGACAACGTCACAGTCCTTGAAGGCTTCGACGCTACACTCAGATACGATCAAACCTTTAGCGGACTCAGGAAGAAGAGAGGTTTGCTTCCAAGTGACAGCATCGACATACTTCTTTCCAGCAGATCTAGCAGAAGCACCAACGGCATAGAGCTCAAAGTCAGGGTGGTCAGCGAGTAGCAAGATGAAGCGCTGGCCGACAGAGCCAGTCGCCCCTAATACACCAGCTTTCTTGACCATTTTAAATGTTGTGTTAAATGAATCGTTGTGTCTTCTAAAGACCAATTTGGAAGTTTCGAGATCACCAGCTCATCATCATGACTCAAGAAAAAATGAAAATAGTAGTTCCGGTAGTGACGTCAACTGAGCTCACGTGATGAAACCCGGCATTCTACAACAAAAGTCTTCTACAAACCTCACCTTCCTTGAGCCTGTCCTAGCATTCCTCTCACTTGATCATGCACACAAGCGCGATAGATGATTTGGACACGCATATAGCTGAGCTCCATCTTTCAGTACCTGTAGATGGATCTGACCTAGGAATGATCTCCCCAACTGCAGGCACTCTGCAACTGCCTCTGGTGGATTCATCAACGACGCTAACGATAACGCAGTCAGTTTCATCATTGAAGTCTGCAGTATCATCAACCGGCTTCATGATTTGGAAGATATGCCCCTTGTTTATGCAGTGGTTTGTATCAGAGGTTGACTTGAAGGAGAAGTTTGTATTTGAGCTAGGAAGTGGTGTTGGTGGGTTAGGACCCTTGATAGTTGGGAAAGAATGTGCTGAGTTTGTAGGTAGCGATCAATGGCACCTTTTAAAACTGTTGAAGAGGAATGTGGTCGACAATCTCAGTGAGGTTGGCCTGGTGGGAAAAGTGAGGAGTGAAACAATGGATCAGTCATTGCGAAAGGAGAGACCAAAGTATACTGTTAGGCTGGAGGTCTGCTGCTTTGACTGGGAGGAAGTTGAACAGGGGCTTTTCAACCTCAAAGATCTTAACATTGGCAAGCAGTATCCCGATTATATCATTGGCTGCGATCTGATTTATAATGACTACCTGATTCCTTTCTTAGTTGAGTCATTCGTCAAGGTGAGCGGACCAGGTACAAAGATCATTCTAGGTCTGCAGCTGAGGCTCCTTGACAACATTGAAACATTTGTGGAGCAGTTGTTGGCCACAGGAGTGTTCAATATCTCGATAGTTGATGGTTTTCCTTCCAAGTTCAAAGAACTGGAAACAGGGTTTGTCGTGTACTACATTGCACGCATGTAAAGAAAAAAGACTGCACATACCCATAAAACAAACGCCTACAAGTTTCCTGTCTCGATCTTAGCAAGCAGCTCCTTGTGCAACTTGCCTAACTGCTCGAAGTCAGTCTCTTGGGCTGGCCAGTCAACACCAAGCCCTGTGACTTCGTCAACCTTAGGAATCACATGGAAGTGAACATGATCAACCTCCTGGTGAGCAATTCTACCATTGTTTTGCAAGATGTTGTAGCCAACACCGTCTGGACCATCGTCATGGGTCACATCTAGTAACTTAGCAACCTTCTTGACAATTGGAAGCAGATCAGCTAGGGACTTGTCCGAGATGTTGTGCAGTTTGGCACCATGCTCCTTTGGGATGATCAAGGCGTGGCCCTTCGCTGTTGGCTGAATATCCAGGAAAGAGTAGGTCAATTCGGTCTCGAAGAGTTTGAATGAAGGGATCTCACCCTTGATAATTTTGCAGAAGAGGCATGGAGCTGACATTGCGCACAATTGACTGTGATACAAAACGGGGGTTTCAACGAAATGTGGAAGTGGTGGGGTTGTTTTTATACCGGAGTTTTTTTTTTTTTTTTTTTTTGGTTCTCCGTCCTTCTATGGGCCTGTCACAAAGTGTTAGCTTCCCCATTGTTTTTAAACCCGCAGAAAAATCAGCTCTAGATGCCTTCTCCTTTTGGTATGTGTTACCCGGGCTAGGAAAGCCCCACATCATAACCAGAACTATCTCTTCTTCAACTTCAGCTTCGACTTCTACAATACGTTCGTTTTAATCAACACGTTAAAGTCGTAGCATTCATCGAACTCATAATTTTCGTAAAACATAAAACAAACATCAAACAAATATAGTCACAATCCAAACAGATAGAGGAGGAAGTACTCGTTGCAGCATTAAGCAATCAAGCGACATCTTCGTCAACCTTGTTTGGGCATGTGTTGTAATCAACATCCACATACGCACCGTTGGAGTTGCACTTGACTGAAACTTCAACTTTGAAGTCACCTTCAGTTTCATTCAAACCGTGTAAACCATCATCCACGTACTTCCAAGTGATGGTGTCGAAGTCCTCCAATTTTTCCACATTTTTCAGGTTCAAGTCCAAACCAGTGGATGTCTTGATCTCCTTCAGTAAGTGCTTCTCAACGTGCTGGTGTAAGTGACGAACAAACTTCTTGTTCTTTCTATTTTGGGAATCTTTCACCTTCTCCGGGTCATTATGCGACGCAGCGAGCACAAATGGTGGAATGTAGGTAATGTGGGCGTGTGAGTTCGCAAACTCATGGTCCTCACTCTCATCCTTCAAGAACTGTTCAAACGACTCCAGGTCTTCAAACTCCTGCACTTGGCCGATTTGTCTTACCTTCTTCTTCAGTTGCTTATCTTTCTTACCCATGACGATGATGTAAACCTTTTGTACCAGCTTTTGTAGTAGTACACTGCTGTTATTATCTAATAGACTGCTTTCAGTGAATTATTGATTGCGAATAGTAGCAACTACATCCCTTAGAAATTCGAGATCCTTTTATACCTGGGGCTGTCCAAGCTTATTCAGGGGGGTCTGCTGAATTGCTTTTTGCTTAATCACGAATTGCAGAAAAATCACGCAACCCCTGGTGTTCCAATGAAAAAGGTGGAGAGAGATTTTTTTTTTGGCTCTTCTGGCCCTTTGATGGTGCAGCGTGGAACCAGCCCATTCGCTGCACGCAGATCCGGTGGGAGGACAGCTGGTGGGGAGATCTGAGTGTACAGCTAGTTATGACCGGGCTTTAAGGAACAGGTGGTGGTGGTCAGACTGCCTAGTTGGCTGATCTCGGTCGTTTATGTGAATCTCGCAACCACCTACATATCACATATCACCCCTATCGTCTATTATCTGGTGTCACCTAATCACGCAATGGTAAAATAGGTGCGAAAATACCATTAGACGTTCGGTTAACACGGTACATGCTGTAGTGGATAGAGAACATCTTCTGAATCTTGTTCGATTGTATGTGGGCTGCTACTTGGGCCACCAGCAACAATAAAACAGACCAACCAAAAAGAGCGTCACGCGATTTGTGCTTGACGTCAGCTTTTGACGACTAGGGGTGTACCCCTTTTGGCGCTCGACTTCTCCAATATATCGTGTTGCTTGCAGAATTGAGTTAGGGTGGTGAACGCTTGTTGGTTTAATCCTTCCCCCAACGCTGTTCTTTTAATACTTTTCTGGATATTGGAATCTTTCAGCTCTTTCTCAGGACAAGGGGGTTCTTATTTGCTTCATCAATGTAGTGCGTTCTTTGATGCTAGCGGGCTCAAGAGCAGATGGATTTATTAATCCACATGGGTGACCGGTAGTCATCAAAACAATAGCGGGAAGTTGATTGGAAGTAGCGCTAGATAGGATAATCTCCTGGATTAAAAGGATTTCACACACGAGTAATGGGTAGATTCAATCCCGATGCCATGACATTATGACTTCAACTCGAGCGTGGTTTCTCTTATTTTGGCTTCAAGATAAATGTACTTTCCGTTATTACCTCTTAAATTTCTTTTCAGAAACGTAATACACAGCCTTATGAAGTGTGCGAGGATTAGATTCCTATTTCGAAATCTCAACTATACAACATATTGGGTAGAGGTAGTTCTTTTTTTGGTGATGGATGTTCATTGATCCTCATATCAAAAAAGAAGGAAAAAAACCAAGTGACACACACTCAGAAATTAATTTACCCCCAACACTGCTTGAGAAATAAGATCAGCCAACCAGTGTGCTTGAATGAGTATATATCTGCCCAATTCGTGCCTTTTGGGTATCATTCTTTCGATATCAACGCACAATGGCCCTCAGTTGGTGTTTCACTATCCTCCAAACCCCAAAGACTATGACTTCCAGCCCACACCGTTTGACCTGGACAACGACCTGATTGACAGTGATGATGACTACTCTGAAGACACGGATGCTTCCACGTCCTCTGATGAGGACCAGTATGCTGTTAAAGGCGAAGTGAAGGGGAAAGGCGGGTTCAGAGACAAGATTCGTAGCTCCAATGATGGGAACTACGTTTCCGGCCAAACTCTTCTCGATCTCCTCGATGAACAAGATAAGAAGAAGAGAGCAAAGTACAGAAAGAAGCTTCAGATGAAGGTCAAGAACAGCAGTGTATCCAGTCGGGCAGGAAGCTATGTCGGCGATTCAGGCTCTCTTCATAACTCGATGCACAACTCAGAGCTCCACAAGGCTGCAAATGAAGCTAGAAAGGTTTTTGGATTCGAACAAGAGTTCCTGGCTGAAATTATCTCACCTACATCTCCACAGATGTGTAACTCTAAGTTCGATCTCTGTGTTGATGACATGACTTTTGTTGGATTGCCAATTCGTGTTGGCGAGAATGGGGAGTGGAGAACCTCGAAACAGGCGGAGAAGGCAAAATCAAGACATTCCACTAACTTAAGCAGCAGTGTACGCTCAAGAAAGGACAGTGTCGGTGGTAGCTACTTACAAGATGTCCAGGAACAAAATGAGGAAGATGATGAGGAAAAGGCACAGGATGCTGACGGGGAGTATGAGAGCGAAGGTGAGTCTAAAGAGAAGGAAGATGACAACGTCATGCATATGTTCCATGTGGTGTTTGTGATGAATCCTCCTGTTGTGGAGTATGATTATCGAATTGATGAGATGTTTCATTACGTTGTCTCAAGGCTGTCGCTTGTGCTGAGGTATGAACAGGCGAAGTCCAACTATGTCTGGAATGAGGCCAAAATGATGCTGAAAATCAAGGAAGAGGGTATAGGGTTATCTACAGTTGATCTTTACGAAAAACTCACAAGTGAATCAACACTGGCCAAAACATTGAAGGATTGCTATGACTCTATTGCTGCTTCAAAGATTGCGAACTTGGAAATCAACAACAAACTCATTTCCCTTCAAATTCCACTACGGAACCAGTTTAAATCACTATTACCAAAGACAACCCCTGTTCTACCAGGATCATACCTCTCATCGATTATCATTGACCAAGATGATGATCAACAGGAAGCTGAAGACGATATGGGACACCTGGCCCTACTGCTTCTCAGTGACCCTTCAAAAATCATCTCTGATCTCAAAACTTCCAATTCCCCACTTGCGCTTATAATTGAAAAGATACACCCAACAGTTTCATTGAGGGCTCTGGCAAATAACAATAACTTGGAGCTGTCGCAAGTGTGCTCTTTTGCAAAGTATCTGATTTATTGGCGTCGTGCAAGAATTGTCATCCCTCTCCACACCAATTCAATTTTCATAGTTTCCCCAATGGCGCCACTTCAATCGATAGCTCAGGATCTTGTGAGCTTCAGAAATGTTTTCCCAAGTCTTCCTTCTCTCCCATCGTTTCTCTCATTGCTTTCCAATTCAAAGCCGAGACGGTACAGTTCAATCATTCCAAGTAAAGATCACAAGGAGGTTTACATCGATGCCTTAACATGGTTAATCAAAAACGGTTATGTGACGCAGTTGCTAACCTTTGTTTGGTTGAAAATTCCTCAGAGAATCAAAATTGCTGTTGATGAAGACCTAGAAAGAGAAGGACTCACCAAACGTAAAGCCACTGATGTGCACAAAATTGATGTTATTTCAACAGATGCGACTTCCAAAGCTGTTGAGGATCAAGGCGCACCTTTGGATTCTCTCCATAAAACTCACCACCATCACACAGCAACCCCGGCAACCACATTGTCTTCAACTGATGATTTAATTATCAAAGAAGAGGAAGACGAGGAAACTATCCTCTTGGATCCTGAGAGTGCTACTGCCGTTGAGAGACGTTGGATTTCTAAAGTCATTAAAGGGCAGTCCAATGATGTCATTGTCCTTTTCCACAAGTTGGTAAAGTATTTCAATGGGAGATCACCTTTAGAGCTAGTTATCATCAAGGAGAATGTGACCAGGCAGGAACTGCGAAAACTACTCCACGCTATCAGTGCCAACATCATAAGTGTTAAACATTGGTGAGTTTTGTTTAGCAACCCTAATTCTCAGCTCTCCCTCAAATGATTGATTGGTCATCTAAAAATAGCTTGGTAGACCTGATTTAGACCTGTGTTAGGCATTAGGCCCTCAAGTCGTATCCAGAGGCTGGTCTCAAGTGTCGCAACCCTTCATCTCAGGTTGAACTGTAGTTATATTCAAAAAAAAAAAAAAAAAAAAAAAAAAAAAAAAAAAAATTTCAAAAACTAAAAACAAAAAATAAAAAAAAAA